>CM042140.1:105508749-105529880 GCA_023376005.1 Doryteuthis pealeii
TTTTTGTTTGTTTTTTTCTTTATGTAGTGTGCGTGTATTTTCGGTTAGAATTTTGCGCAAAGCTCGCTCGAAACACTACCATTCCTACAACCTCCTACTACCAATGTTTATTACCTCCCACTTCTAATTCCTTGCTACTACTCATTCTCATTAAAAACGAGACACAAAATCATACCATCGTTTCACACCTGATGACAAATTGTATTGCCGAAAGCGCTCGTTTGGAAACCTTTGGCGGACTGTTATACCAGTTACATCCCGATACCAGAAAGATGGCCCGAAAATTGGAACGGATCAATGAAAGACTTGTCCGACAGGAATTGTCTGTACAGTTTAACGAAACTTGTATAAAATAAAAAATGCTGCCAAAATACACTTCCCTCTAAGGACAGTTTCATCAATCTGGGTTTTTTTCTCAGATTCAATAACCTAGGGTTAAAATATAGGTATTCTGTAGTTAAATTCATAATTTTGCAGTAAAATTATAAATTAGTATTAATAAAATTAGAATTAATTATTCATAAATTAATTATTTGATGAAAAAACCCGTTTTGTTTTCCTTATTGTCTGTCGTAAAACAGTTGTTTTTTTTTCATCTTAAGCCCCTAAAAAAGAAATTTTATTTTATTTGAATTTAACTGTTAGAAGAAGCATGGTTTTACTAAAAAGAAAATATATTTATTTGAATTTTGACTGCTACACTCTATTTTTTGTTATTTTTAATGTATATTATTTTAAAAAATATACGATTTCAAAGATCTGTTTACATTTTTTCCGAAAGACCGTAGCAAAATTTAGGTTTACATTGCTCGGAGGCCTTTTTTTTCTAGTATTAAGGAATATCTGAATTTTAAAGCATATCTAAAGCTCTGGAGACATTGGGTGTAATTACAAAGAAAGACATTGAACAATATAGGAAACAATTATCATCATCATGTCGCGCTTGCAGCACAGGTATCCATGACAATCTTTCGCCAACCTTCCCTATCATTCATTACACCTGGAAGCTCCTCTGCGGAGCAGCCAGGATCTTCACATAACTGGTCAATGTAGGTCCTTGCTGGGCGCCCCACACTTGCATATCCATGTGTTGGCTTCCACAGGGGAACGTCGCTTATGAGTTCTGAACTCATAAGCGAAGGAAACAATACTTTTCTTTAAAAGATATAATGTATTTACAAACTCTTGTTTCTGGAGTCCGAAATCGCTTAATAGGTCATCACTCTCTATGATATTATTATGATAAGTAATATTACCTTAACTTTCAGTGAGTAATGACAAATTTGCTGCTTCTAATATTGTTTTTTTTTTATGAATGTTCACCCCCTACTACTAGAAAATAAGACTTGGTCCCTCAATTGGCAATGCTTATCAACAAGTGGGGCTGCTTGTACAATAACTGTTATCCTTGATATATAGACTCACCTACTCGCTTTCAACTCCTTGAACGAGGTTGTTTGCATTTTTAGTTAATAATGTTGCTAAAGGCGGAAATGGACGATAAATAAAATATTTCTTCCATAATAGTTTTGTATTGGACATTTAATTCTATCAATTTTTCATTGAGGGCCTCTGAAATATTCATTTTTGATCTTATCGAAAATAAAATCGTCTTATTTTCTTCTTTTATATTTACTCAGATCTTACCGTCGAGATGAGTTTTCAGTTTAGGAAACAAGGAAAGGTCGCACGGATCTAGTCCTGTTGAATATGGAAGGTGCTTCACACGGATAATCCTGTGTTTTGCTAAAAGCGTTTTCTTAGAAAAGTATCTAGACGAGCTTTATCATTTTATTTTTAAAGTTGCAAAGACTCGTTAGAAGACTAGTTCTTCTAAACAGCACTATTATATATATATATATATATATATATATATATATTATATATATATTTGTGAATAAAAAAAGACTTAAAGATCGGGTATTCACCGATTATGGTCCATTTCCACCCGTGGGTATCTGAGTCCCTACGAGTTTCTTCAGATCACTTTCTTTATTGAAACTGGTTAACAATTGAATTCAGCTTATATTTATACATTTTCCCCTGCACCCCGCGATGGTATCGGGTTTCCCTATATATATATATATATATATATATATATATATATATATATATATATATATATATATATATAAGGTGTGTCAAAAATGTATCAAGATTTTTGGTACTTTTGACACACCTTGTATTCTGAATAAAATAACGGTCTGTTCAGTAATTCTATTTCAGAATACATGGTGTGTCAAAAATGTACTAACTTTAAAGCTGTATTTACCAAGATAGAAATGAATAATGAATGGAACGTTATGTTTTGTCAGAACACAAGATGCGTCAAAAAGTACAAAAAATCTCGATACCTTTTTGACTCACCTTGTATATATATATATATATATATATATATATTATATATATATATATATAATTATTTTGTTGATTTCACATCAGGACACTTTTAGAGGAATTGCAAGGGACACAAATTATCTTTAGAACACATTTATTTTGTATTTTTTTGTGATATTTAATTGAAACATATTTGAATTTTCACAACCTTTGCTCACAAACTGATATTTTACAATTTCTTTTTTTATTCGGATTATAATTATTTTTGTATTCAATAAATATCTTCCTCTTTCTTCACATTTCTGCTATGGTTATTACAATAATAATAATAAAATAATAGCTATCAATATCATTACATACACTTACACAACAGTTTCAGATTCATTTCGTGTATTGGTCGCCTTGTTCACCGGTATCAAAGTGTGCCCATTAACAGTGTTAGTTGTATTTACCGCTTTCGAGTTGCTCTCCCGCATACTGGTGAAAAGCGTTGTGTATTCACTCGGTCGGTGAGTGCTGATATCCGAGCACAATACGCTCATCACCAACTTCTCCAATTCCTTACGGAATTGCTTACCAGTAATCAGATAGATATAGAAATTACACACAAAGTGAGTGAGTCCTATCTCACTTATAATTGTCTTAGCAAAGACGTAACTGAAATGGCGCTGCCACGTCGGGTCGGAGCGCATGGCTTCATCGCTCATATTTGTATCCCCAATTGGGAACTTGGTAAATAAACATACGGTCAGTGTGACTGGCAGCACAGTGAAGATAAGGTAGAATGAGACGCTGAGGAGCATAATAGTGGTGGCCGAGGTTCGGTGTTCGCTTCCGTGTAGCTGGGTCTTCTCCACCTTTGACAGATGGTTGACCTCTAAGATGACGAGTATGTTAACAATGAGCACCAGGACGGGCACCAACAAAAAAATAAGAAGCTCCACGATCCACGTCCAAGCTGTCCAAAACGGTGTCTCTATCGTCCATTGCCGCGGAGAACAGGTTTTACAATTTGTATCATAGGTCCAAAAATACGCTTGAATCGCCGACAAGCTGAATGAGATCAGGACTAGCGTTGTGATTACGATTTTGGCACGTTTCGTCGTGCAATATCGCTCCCTATGGAACGGGTGACACACAGAAATGTACCTCTCGACAGTAAAGCCGAGCACCAGAAGAGGTGGAAGGTACTGACAAGTCAAAAACAATACCGGGTAGCCCTCGCATAATACAGGGAAGTCCAGAAGGCTTATAAACCAGGCATTTTGTAGTTCGTATACAATTTGGAGCGCCAGGAAGAAAAGATCCGAGAGAGCAATTGCGGCTAAATAATATCCGGAAGAGTGGCGCATGCGACGTTGTATCCAGATGATGAATGAGAGAATGTTTCCCGGAAATCCGATGATATATAGAATTGGTGTTGTGTATCTGTCCACGTAAAGACTTTTCGGTACGAATTTCTCCAGGATTTGCTGCATGATAATGTCCTCTTTGCACTCTGACAGATTGCTGCTAGAATTTGTCAGATTCGTTCCAGGAAATAGTTCAGGAAATGTCGTATTAATCTGTAAATAGATGAGAAATAATTTCAGTAAATTTAAATTCATAATTACGAGGTATATGTTTAATGTTTATTGAATGTAGAAAAAGAAAAAAAAAAAAAAAAAAGAAATACAACGGGTATATTTAACATAACTACTCAGGGATCACCAAACATTTTTCACAGTGCACCGGCTAATTGAAAAAATAACAAGCGCAGGCCACATTATTATTGCCTTCAATACTTGCTAGCCAGAACGAAAGCTTTGAGAAAAAGATATAAAACAAAATTTATCTTTCAATGTTATATTCAGGGATGAGTGGCGTAAGATGTACAAAAAAATTAACAAACATATTATTTTCAAAAACATTATGAAAGAACGCAACATTAGCAGAAAGGTTTAGTGAGATTTATGAAACTGAAGTTTGCCTTTTAAGATATTGTCAATGTTTGGTTTGGAATTGCTACATTCAATCAAAGGAATTGCTTTAAAATGCTTATCAGTCGGTTTCGTTTGAGGGGTTGATTTCACGTATTTAAATTTTGAAAAGACTTGCTCGCATACATAAGTTGTTACAAACATTGATGTCATACCAGCAGCAAATAAACAAATTCAAGTACCCTCGGCGGGCCTGAGAAAATACCTTCGTGGGGCGGATCCGGTCCGCAGGCTGTAGTTTAGTGACCTCTATTCTAGAGGAACATACAGCAGCGACTTTCACTTCTTAGTCAGTTGTATATTGCTGGTATATTAACCGGTGACGGTTAATAACCTTGACCTATTGAGGGCGCGCGATTGGGCGCCATGAAAATAATTTTTAGTTCAGTTAGTCAAATGCGAGCCGGCTCCCTATGGGGTTCGCAACTCACCCGCGGCGGAATCATGAGCTGGGGAAATAAAACTTAATCAAGAAACAAACTAGTCTTGTTTTATTAATTGTTAAAGCAAGCAATGCCCATCCCATCCCTACAGAAAGAACAAGACCCTCGTATGTCTCTTAGGGTTCGCAACTCACCCGCGGCGGAATCATGAGCTGGGGAAATAAAACTTAATCAAGAAACAAACTAGTCTTGTTTTATTAATTGTTAAAGCTAGCAATGCCCAGCCCATCCCTACAGAAAGAACAAGACACACCCTTAAAAGAAGCCCACTAGACGAGAGAAGATGGCGGTCGAGCTAGAAGCAGAGGTGTAGCAAGTAAGACCACCTATCATCAACTATCATCTAATATATCTGTCTGTTTCGGTCTGTCTGTCTTCAGTCTTTCTGTCTCTCTCTCTCTCTCTCTATTAAATGACGTATGATGCAGGTATATATGTATATATAACATAGCTAGAATAAATTATTGGGTATTAGATATTTTTTGGGGCGATGTTATTGTTCTAGCACTTTGGTTGTGCAATTTACAATTGATTTAATCCCACATCAAATTAGGAACAAAGTGGAGATCGAAGAATTAGTCAAATCAGCCGATCTCATCTAATCGAGTTCCCACCGTTAGAATAGGGAAGATCAGGCGAATTCTTATGGTAATGGAAACATGCCAGATTAGTCCTTGAGGTATTGTGACACAGGCCATTTTCTATTGCATTACTCAATTAAATTAAGATCAATTGATGTCAAGATATTTAACACTTCTTCAGACCAAATGATAAAACACAAAAAGGTTCCCGCTAGATCATCGAAGTTAAGCAGCAATGAAACCGTTCAATAATTAATTGGGTGACCACTCAAGCAACAGCAGGTACTGTAAGTAACCCGAGTCTTTTGTTTTTCAAAATGACATGATTCGACATTGAATTATCCGAAAGTGGGTGGATCTTCCGTAAAAAAACAAAAAAAAAACAAAAAAAAACAAGAAACAAAACTGTGATAAAGCATGCCCTGTTGGCGGGAATTACAATACGTCCACTGCATTCTCTGTAGATGGCTAAGACCCCTACTCTAAATAATAGGCTGTCCTGAGTGTTATGACTTACAGACTTGGCATAAAATATTGGGACACTGCAGTAAATCTCATATTAAAAGATTGTCCAAGTCAGTAAAGAGGATTGTTAAAGCAAGCAATGCCCAGCCCATCCCTACAGAAAGAACAAGACCCACCCTTAAAAGAAGCCCACTAGACGAGAGAAGATGGCGGCCGAGCTAGAAGCAGAGGTTTAGCAAGAAAGACCACCTATCATCATATAATCCTGAAATTATTTCCCATATTTCAACCCATCATATTTCAATTATTATTAGTAACATAATTAATATTATTATGATCTATTAATAATGGAGCTTGTCCGAATTTCTGTCTGTAACAAAAACTACGTCATAGCCCTACGTCACAATATTCTCATGCTATATACACTCAAAATTTGAGTAAGCAATTCTAAAAATTGTTTTTTTTTACTCTCGTCCTTTTTTTTTTACAGTAACAAGAAGTTAACTAAAAAGTTTACAAATAAATAAATTCCTACGATTTTGTGTAAAATTGATGGGGAAAATATTCAAAATAATTGTTTGATTATTACATGCACGCAACATTTTATTTGAGAGGGACGGGGCTCAGTTTTCATTTCAAATTTTTTGTTTGTTTTTTTACTCCTTTAATAAATATGAGGATTTTGCTTACTTTTGATACAAACCCTCTGACATTGATTTTTTAAGTCCCACCCTCTCAGGCAATGTCTTTCAAAAATTAATTTTTACGACGCCCAGAGGGTGTTTTCTGTTGCTAGTTATTTTAATTATTATTACTATTTTAATTATTATGAAGATTATTATTATTAGCAGTAATAGTAGTAGTATTGTTATTAGTATTATTATGTTTTGATTATTTTAATAATCTTAATTATTATCATCATTAATTGTAATAGTATTATCATTATTTGGAGTATTATTATTGTTTATTATTAGTATTACCATTTGTAGTATTATCGCCCAATCTCTATATACAGCATCACTGCACCGTATGAAAGGAAATTTCAGATTTGCTTTGACCAAAAGAAAATTCAATGTGTTGAGAACCGGTGAACGATCTTTATAACATCTATTTTACCTTGTCTAGCCTTGTGTTAGAACTAAAATAGGCTTAGTACATATCAGTGACGTATGCAATAAAATATGTTTTGTTTATTGTGTTTAATTAATTTGCCTTCAGGGTGAATGGATTTGCATGCTCATAATTCAAATGCCTGCTTTCAGTACTGTACTAGTTTAGCAGTGGGGCCTTGGGGCAATCAGTTACATCCGGTCCCAAGTGTAGATTTATTTGTAAGCTTTATTTCTTATTTCATTCTGGGTTGGTTGAATTTTACGTCATATAAAACCATGGGTTATTTTATGCCGGATAATTTTTAAACTCATATCAAATGCGTATCGACCAAATGTCTAAACGAACAGACCTCCACACATACATACATACATACATACATACATACATACATGAACAGCCACGCAAGAAGATAGAAAGATAGATAGATAGATAGAGAGACGGATGGGCATTTTCTTCAGTACACAAATTAGAGCTGAACATTTTCCCTCCCAACCAAGAAAGTTTAGGACAGGTACATGTATCATACATCAAAATGAAGCTGGTCCTTTACTTCTCTCCATAGTCACCGTTAATCTCAGTAGCAATGTTCTACCTTCGAATGAGGGCATGTATCCCTGCTCCGTAAAATTCTGTTGATTGTTCCTTGAGCCACTTTTTCATTACATAATTCACTTCCTCGTCACTGGAATAATATTTAATTGCGTTGCAAATCTAAGACATAATTTTTTAAAAGTCAATTGTCTTACTTTCTACACTGGTTTATCTACACCTAATTCTGGGGAGCAATCTGGAATTGAATGTTAATAGGTTTTACCGAAGATCACTAAACTGAAAAAATAATTTTAAAAGGGCAACCCATTACGTTCTTGACTGATTTTTCTATATGGAATTCTGGCAGTCAAACTTGACCTGAATGTTTTCAAAAGGGCTTATAGTCAACATTGATCAGTAGATTTTTAATGAGAGTTGTCATACTGAAAAATAATTCTAAAAGATCAATCGTATTTATGTTCTAGACTGGGTTTGTACCTTAATTCCGAAAGTGAATTGAAATAACTGATGTTTACGGCTGCTTTAAAATGACTGTTCTTATTCTATATGTAGCGGATAATCTGTAGCGCAGGTGTATTTTATTCTATTAATTTATTTTTTTAAAGCAAAATTGATTCGCATGAAATGATCAAAGACCGAATAAAATGGTTTCATTTCCTTCCGTTGTTTTTATTTTTTTTTTGGGGGGGGGGTCGAGGGGGTTTTGCTTTAAGATGCCTTAGTATCCACATACATCAGTTTGCTTTTATGGAGGTGCATTGTATAATGGTTAGAGTCGTATGAAATGGACGCGTCGACGAGAGTTCAAATCCTGGACGAGGCTGTTTGCATTTCACATAGTACTAATACCCTTGGGAAAGGTATGAATCAAATTCCCCTTCCACCTAATCGTAGAGCAGACTGGGCTCTATAACCTGTCTAGGAGAAGGAAAACTCTAAATTATAACCTGTTAAACACCGCTTAAGAAATTGACCTTGTGTCGCATCCTGCTCGTACGGAAGGGTTTGGTAAATGTATATAGATAAAAAAAATCTCGGGACCCTACTGTTAACATTATGAACCCCCTATGTTCCCCCAGACCACTGTTTGAAAAGGCGTGACTTAGGGCACCTACCGTAGTAAGCTCTTTTTTTATTATATTCTATACATCAGTTTTCTTTCCGTTCAACTGTGACGATTCAACAAAATTCAGACTGTCAGACTTCCTTATCTGTAGCTTGTAATTGCATGCAAATTGTACAAAAGTCTGTACATAAAATAGTGCACGTATCGTAGGTATTAATCGGCTGTTTGAGGAGCAGATCATGACTGATATGGGAATTCAGTGGATTTAATCATAGTGAGTCATCATACGCATTTACTCAGCCCGTCTACCACCAGTCCGTTTTTTTTACTAAAACATACGAGTGTGAGGCAAAAAGTAATGCCATTTCATTTTTTTTCATGTGAAGATTTTTTTTTATAAACTAAGGCCTACATTGAGACCCTAACGTGGCTCAGAGCAAGAATCTAACAATTAAGACTCAATTTGCTAATCGACATTGTCCCCCTTCTGCATGACAATGGTCGACCACACACAAGCATTAGGACAGGGGATAAAATCGCCTCATTCAGGTGGACAGCTTTCCAACATCCTCCATACTCGCCAAATTCAGCACCTTCAGACTATCCTCTCTTCGGCTCCATGGAGAGAGTTTGAGAGGCAAACATTATTCCAGTGACGGGGAAGTGAAATCTATAGTGAAGAAATGGCTCAAAGAACAATCAACAGAATGTTACGGGATACATGCTTTTATTCGAAGGTAGAACATTGCTATTGAGATAAACGGTGACTATGGGGAGGAGTAGGGATGTGATCTACAGAGGACCAGCTTCATTTTGATGTATGATACATGTTCCTGTGTTGGTAATTATACCTGTTCTAAACAAAATGGCATTACAATTTGACTCAACCACATACAAATCACACACTATTCTATAAATTTCAGACACAAAAAAGAAAATTGATGATTATCCTTATTTAGCGTTTGTTTGACTTGTCAACATTTTGAATAGCCTTAAAACACATTTTTTTGCGAGATTAAGATGCTTTTTTGCTATAAAACAATTTCAAATCATACAAAATTTACATTTATAGAAGAAAATTCTGGGGAAAAAAATATTTTGATTCTTTTTTTTTTCATTCAGATTGATGCGGGTTTTGCACCCGCATCAATCTGAATGAAAAAAAAAAGAATCAAAATATTTTTTTCCCCAGAATTTTCTTCTATAAATGTAAATTTTGTATGATTTGAAATTGTTTTATAGCAAAAAAGCATCTTAATCTCGCAAAAAAAATTGTTTTAAGGCTCTTTGATTAGAATACAGACTCAGAATCCACTGTTTACGGCCTAAGTGACCTGACCTTATCGTCGAGTCTCTTGCAAATCGAGCAAAATTTCTTGAACCATCTGGTTACTGCACTGTGATATTTTTGCACATCAATGGTTTTTGGTTGCTAACATGGCGTTATGGCCTAGATCAGGGGTCAGCAAACTAGGGCCCGCGGGCTGGATCCGACCCGCCAAGATATTTTATCAAGCTCACCGACACTACTTGAATTTGTTTGTTAAAACGTACAGAACGCGAGACGTTCTGATACCATTTAAATTTAAATATCATGTTAAGCTTACTGTATCTTCATGGAGTTGACTACGGAATCAACCCATCGATAGAAATTGATTCATAAACATTTGAAAGCAATTCTCTTGATTGGATGTAGCAATTCCACACCAAACATTGATGATATCTTGAAAGGCAAACTTCAATTTCACAAATCTCACTAAACCTTTCTGCTAATTTTGCATTCTTTGATAATGTGATAAATATACTGGTTAAATGTGTTTTTGTGCATCTTCCGCCACTCATCCATGAATATAACATGGAAAGATGAATTTTGTTTTAATCTTTTTCTCATAGCTTTCGTTCTGGCTAGCGAGTATTGAACAAAATCATAATATGGCCTGCGCTCGTTATTTTTTCAATTATCCGGCCCGCGCTAGTTATTTGTACAATTATCCGGCCCGCGTGAAAACAGTTTGGTGATCCCTGGCCTAGATGAAACTTGTAATGCATATGTTTCCGAATTAGACTACGGTGCACGTTTATCTGTGCGGCTTTTACACTCAGCGAACCATGTGTTATGTACATTATAGAGAAATGTTTTGTTTGTTTTGTTTTGTTTCACGGCATATCAACCTCGGTGGGTCATTTAATGCTGACAAAGTTTTGAAATAAATTCATTCTTAATGGATAATACAATTTTGTTTATAAACTCATGTTTTCTATTTAACCCATAGATGGGACCCTAACAGATACTACTACTCCGGGTCAGAGTGGACCAGGGAGCAATGGTGATGAAGGGGTGCTCCACATTCCCCAAACCTCCAAAACTCTAACCTCACCATCAGATAGAGTTTAACGTCATTCCCAGGACATGTAGACCCACAGCCACCGCCTTCTAGCATCCATATGATAAAAAGGGATTGGGGCTTGCCATAAGGGGAATAGGGTTGGGAAAATCATATAGGTGCTAGGGCTGGACGTGACCAGCCGATTGATTCGGAGGGGGCCACTTAGACCGCTCGTCTAGCCCAAGATAGGGCCAAAGTGGAGTATTGCAAGTCATGAACTGCTCATTCACCTGGGTTCTATCGTTAAGCATGATGGGTAGCCACCCACGGCTAACAGGTGGCCCCATTGGGGGAGTCTTACCTCTCTGAAGAGGTGCAGTCGGTGCATTCTAACGCCCCACCGACAGGGCGGATGGAGAAATGTAATCCTATGAATAGTAATCAGGAATATTGACACCTATTATACAACGGTAATAACCGTGTTTTACCTCTTCATGAACAAATTTCTTAAATAAAAAAAAGGTCATGGTTCTAATCGTTGAGCTAATTAGCTAGTTTTTTTATCTGCTGCATTCATTTTGATTCTCACTGGGTGTCCAATTATCCCATCACTCAGTATAAAACTTATCCATACTTTTTAAATATTTAAGAGGGACTATAAAACGTGTACAAGTCAGAACAATGCATGCAGATGTTGTGACTCAGACACCTTGAAAAGGTCAGGGTTTATATTATTCAAACTATGATTTATTGCAAGCGGTCGATCCAAGGTCACACCTGAAGATTTATAAATGCTACTAATAGCAGTAGCTCTAATCCGCACTGACATACGCAAAGGGTGTACATAAAAATAAGAAGATACGTGAGAATTGATACGTTAGTACTGATTGAATCTAGAACAAGCGATAACATATTAAAGCCATTTATTCTTAGAAACAATATTTGGTTAAATCGAACATAACGGGCCTAACTAATTTCCATCATCGTATGTCACCTCACCGAAAGATAAAATACCAAAAATTAGGGAATTAACCGAATTTAATGAAATATTAATATATCAATGGATAAAAGATATAATGCACCAGTTATTTTGTTTAAAAACTTTTATATTTTTTCAGGTCATTTAATTTTGAACGACGTATCTTTGAGGCGTAACACATTTTCTCAAAGATACGTCGTATAAGATTAACTGACCTGAAAAATGTAAAAGTTTTTAAATAGAATAACTGGGGTATTATATCTTTTATTCATTAATATATCACCACTGAAAATTTCATTAAATTTGGTTAATTCCCTGATTTTTGGTATTTTTTTTCTTTCGGCGGGTTGACATACGATGGTGGAATTTAAGTCCGTTAAGTTCTATTTAACACACTATTTTCTATGTAAGTGTTGGTTTCCCAGCGGGTCGATAACGTAAAAAGGTTTCTAATTTTGTTACTCTTGGGGTTTACAAAGATAATAAAAATAAAATAAAAGAAGCTCTAAAAATAACATAGATAAATAATTTAGTATCTACTTTTGGAAATCAAAGAAAAAGAATATATATATATATATATATATATATACAACCTTGATGTTTGTTTCGATTCCATTTATCGCAAAATATTTATACACACACGCGAAACCACACATAAAAAAATGCACAATGCTCTTTTCGATACAAACACTTAAACATTCTAATACTCACACCAAAAAAGAATATTTGACATCATATTTCAAACAGTTAATTTTTTCAACGTTCTTTTTCTCAAACTTCAAATTTTAAACAGACCGATAAACAAGGACTATTACCCGCCTGCCACATACCAACAAAAGCTCTGAAGATGATCTAATTAATAGATCGAAACACTGCAGGGTCGGCCAATAAACTCACCATTTAACTCATTTGGTTATTGTTATTCAGTCTCAAATTCTAAAATCAGACTGAATAACAATAACTACCACTCGCTTTTCTCGTTATTCTGTGATAAGTAATTTCTTATCATCTTCCATATACCAACAAATTCCCTGAAGATGATCTAATTAATAGATCGAAACACTGCAGCGGCGGCCAATAAACTCACCACTTAACCCATTTAAACCTGTGTTTTTTCATTTTTCCTAATATACTACATACCGTCGGATTCACTTCCTTTCTTTACATAATGCATATTGCGTGTCAATCATGCGTCTTAACGATGTACAATGACATAAACACATTGTGATTATGTCATTGTAGCAGAAACATGCACTGATTTTAGAATTTATTCATATATGTATAAATAGTTCTCCGAGTGCTATATTCTTTTCTCATAGCATTTAATTACTGTCACAGGCCGTGACATGCCCTTTAATTCAATTCAAAGATCACAGATACACTGATCCTTTAAACATATGTCAATTTCCGTGTAAATAATTGCGTAGATTTTGATGGGTTAACGGGTTCCTAGTATTGAAACGTGTAACCAATATTCTTTAGATAAATCATTCTGCCTGCCTTGAAATCTACATGTTCAAAGACATAATGGGTTAATTTAAAGAAAATTGTGGGTACTAGCAAAATAAAAAAAACACCCCTGGGCGATGTAAAAACAAGATTTTGAAATATATTGCTTGAGGAGGTGGAAGTTAGAAATTAAATGTCGGAGAGTTTGAACCATAAATCATGAAATCATCAAATTTATTGAAAGGAGTAAAAAAAATAAAACAATTTGAAATCGAAACTAAGTTCTATTAACTTTGAATATCTATTAAAATAAAACAAACTATATATAAATATATGATACTGGGGATGTATCTATTAAAACTTGTTTTAAAAAACAATGAGGACTGTCTAATGTTGCATGCTCAAACTTTGAGTGTATTTATTCTAAGTTATGTCGATTTCGCGTAGAGTGACGTAAACAGTGACGTAGTTTTTATATTTTCGTTAGTCTAATTCAATATATTACATTAAACTTTAAATACTTACGACCGGAGGGCGCATATTCTAGATAATAAAAATAATTTCCAATATGATCTATTTTACCCGTAGATAGGAGATTAACAGTTACTACTACTTCATGTCAGACTGGGACTTGGAATAATGGCTCGGTGGAGGGTGGGCACTCAACAATCCCTACCTCTCCAGAACTAGATCTTTCCTATAGGATGTAAAAGTCCACTGGGCGACCTCATGCCAGTATCAGCCAGACAGCAATGGAGTTTATACCCTTTTACCAAGGAGATTATTTTAGCACACACACACACACACACAACACACACACACACACACATATATATATATATATATATATATATTTACCAACTCCTCCGCACGAGCAGGATACGACACAAGGTCAATTTCTTAAGCGGAGTTTGAATTCAGAGTTTTCCTTCTCCTAGACTGGTTACCTAGCCATGGTTAAAGAACCCAGTCTGCCCTGCTATTTACCCATAGCTGGAGGGAGAGTAGGATTCATACCTTTCCCAAGGGTATTAGCGCTAAGTGAAATGCAATTACCACGTCCAGGATTTGAACTCGGGGCGACGAGTCCATTTACCATGACTTTAACAATTACACCACGCGCTTCCTACTTATTTTAGCATATAAGGTTGACCACCACACCTATCACGAGTTCCTCATTTTGACGCACAGATCCCCGTGCAACTCATACGCGGATTTGGCGAGGGCCGGTATCGAACAAAGAACCTTGTGATTTCTAGCTGAACCGGCAGTGTAGTTTGGTGTAATACCCTAGACAGGGCGAAATAATGGAGTTACGTGTAATCTACTTGACAATGTAACTTATTTAGAAAGCTCAGTTTTTTTTCCGATACAGATGTGTGGAGTTATTTACATCATCTGCTGTTTTATTTTTTTTTTAGGGGGCGAGTCTTATCTAGCTGCAGAGGATGCAGTAGGATTTAAAGCCCCACAGAAACGGTGCAGTAAGTAAGAGGTTAATAAAGCAGCTCGAGTTTAATAGCATTCACAAGGAAAGATATACAAGGTGTGTCAAAAAAGTATCAAGATTTTTAATACTTTTTGACACACATTGTATTCTGAAAAAAAATAACGTTCCATTCATTAATTTTTTTCAGGATACATGGTGTATCAAAAAAGTACCATGTTTAAAGCTCTATTTACCAAGATAGAAATGAAGAATGACTGGAACGTTATTTTTTTCAGAATAGAAGGTGTGTCAAAAAGTACCGAAAATGTTGATACTTTTTTTACACACCTTGTATATACTATATGATAGAACATAAATAAGTATATAGGACGTGTCTTATTTACAAATATACTTCGCATTTAAATGGGCATGTTTTTAAATAAAGCGACAAAAAGAATCTATTATAAAACGCCAATTGTTAATGTGAGATGCAGCACTTTTACTAAATGTGCTAATTCAAAAGAACCAGGTTTAAATCTGTATTTACTTAGATAGAAATGAAGAATGAATGGAACATTTTTTTTCAGAATACAAGGTGTGTCACAAAGTACAAGAGCATCGATAAATTTTTGACACACCTTGTATGTGGAGGTATATTGTTATCCTCAATGGAATTGGATATAACGATACGAGTTTAAATCTTGAACAAGGCTGGTTGTATTTTTTTATCACACTATATATTTGGCGTAGATTAGGGAATGAGTAGACTGGAAAGTATTCTCTGTATTCAAGAATTTGAGCGATTTTTGGTTCTTCACAGTGTCATTTATCAGTAATATGAGAATCAGTACTTTTTAAAAATCATTCTAACTTTTACCCCAGCGGGCTTGAACAGAAATGACCAAAAAAGCACCCCCCCAAAAAAAAGCGTTGATATACTATCAAACAAAGACTCGAAACATGAAACATCAAGAGATGTTGTGTAACTACAACAGCTACCATCCCTCCAAGTCAGAGTTTGAACTTGAATTAATAGTGTAAGATTCAAAGGTTATGACAAAGTCATAACTCGTTGAAACGCAAACAAACTCTGACAAAGGTTGAGGGACAAAACATTTAATATGGTACAGCACATGAATACACAAAGGATACATAAATACATAGAAGTGTACATGAAACATACATACGTATGCAATAGTAATATGAACATAAAAGCAACAGACATGAGACTGAAGTAGTCCATGCTGGGAAATTACTTACAGTAATGTAAGGGGGGGGACAAAGCCCCACCAAGAAAAGGGTAGGCATAAGACTACCTCATTGTCTCTCGCAGGTCAAGCAGCAGGCAAAGAGGAAGAGAAATTCAAAACAGCCGCTTAAATACACGAGGCCCCTAGCGGGAACCAGCGACATTAAACGGGCAGACAACTCCCCAGGCAAATACGAAAGTAACCCCCACAATAGCAACCGATGAATGACTCCATGCATTTCAGAGATGGGAGTCCCGATGGTTTTGTGGTTGACATTTCTGGACTCTGACAGTAAGTGAGTTCGAACTGCAGCCGCGCTATTGTGTTCATTAATACCCTTGGGAAATATATGAACCCCTCCTTCACCCTGGCATGGGTTAAATAGTACCACTTCTGTTCTTGACATTAAATGACCCACGAAGGTTGATTTACCATTAAACAAAGAAAATAACCCTAGCCACACCCTAGAGGTCCACAACACGGGCATCAACACCGTATAGTTTAGTGTTCTATCGAGCATACACTTTTTTTTGCTGTGGGTGACATTCCTAGGCCCATAGAAGGCAATTTTTATGATGGCATGACTTACAACCCCTAAGTCCCATGTGCAACAAGAATATTTGTGCTGTATGTTGTAAGAAATTCCTACCTTAATCTGTATTTTTGTGAGATGTTGGGGATGCAGTCATCGTATATCTAGGACCCTGGTTTAGATTATGCTTATAGTATCTCATGCAGAAAGTTAAGACACAGCCTCTAAAAAAGGGTGCCTTGGGTATAATACCCAACTGTATCTGTATGGTGAGTTTCCATCTTTGGTGATCTGGGGTGCGTGGAGTACTCATTCATTGCCATTAATCCCGTGATCAGGCTTTGTGCTCTGTGTCCAGTAGCTTCGGCTTCTGGGCGGTTTGTAAAATAAATCGCGTGATACCAGGGGACCGTCCTCCTCCAACCAGCAGTGAGCACCTGCAACATCGTCTAAAAGGGGCAAAGCCGGGTTTATTGCCCAGTGTCTGAGACACCCAAAAGGGGAATGCAGAAGGGATTCACGCGCATAACTTTTGCCCCATGTTCCCTCTGATCCAGAGAGTACCTGCTAGTGTCACATCTATGAGTCAAGTATATCTATGGGTCAAGTATTATTCATATTCGATAGGGCCGTGTGTATTCCCCCCCCCCCGTATCAGCAAGCTGTGACACAAGGTCAATTTTTAACTTAACAGGTTTGAATTATTTTTCTCCTAGACCGGTTGCGATACTAAGGTTAAAGATCCAAGTTTGCGCTACTATCTACCCATGGCTTGAGGGACAATAGCTGCATGTATACTTTTCCCAAGAGTATTTGCTCTATAGAGAGGCTCGTGGCATAATGGTTAGAGTCGTAGGAAATTGACCCGTTGACCCGAGTTCAAATCCTAGACAAGGCTGTTTGCAAATCACATAGAGCTAATACCTTTAGGAAAGCTATGGATCCATATATTCTCCTTCCAGTAAAATAGTAGGGCGAATGGGTCTCTTTAACCTCGGATAGGTAACCAGTTTAGAAGGAAAACTCTGAATTTGAAAGACCTGAGGCGAGTCGTTGATTGGGTTTGTGTCAATCCTTGTGCACCAATTCTTTCCTATCGACTGTGCCAAAACGTGCGGATGGTCCAACACAAGCCTTCACCACTATAAACAAAACCACTGAGTGTTTCATTCATTTGAGGAACCCTCATGCGTCGAAATCGACGGGAAAGTTCAGTAGATTTATGTGATAGGAACGTGAGCAAAAAAAAAAAGAAAAAAAAACTATTAAGAAACAGCTACACAAAAAAGTTAATATGAACATATAATAAATGTGATTCCTTAAACTCTAGGCACAAAATAATTCTATACGAGTTGGCGTGCCGTTAAAACCTATTAATCAGTCAATCATAGAACCAATAGATATTCACAGTCCACGGGATAAAATGAACTGATTAAATGTTGTTTACCTGTATTTTTAACAAATAAACCTTCCCTTTTTATGAAGCTTAAATTGAATGCTACAATTTTCCTCTCGGCTTTACATATTTTCACGTATTATTATTGTTGATGTTTCCTGTCATGGAGATGTAGAAAAATCAGCCGTGGTTCAGTAACAACAGGAAATTGATATATTTTGCAACGACCGACTGCTAATCTTGATAAGTCCGTAAACACAGAGAGAGAGAGAGAGAGAGAGAGAGAGAGAGAGAGAGAGAGAGAGAGAGGAGAGAGAGAGAGAGAGAGGGGGGGGGAATCGCTTTAAGTGAATCTAATGCGCATGTGTCGCCAAGGAGCTTTGAATGTTTCTATTATTTGCACGTCCTAGAAATCTTTCTGGGTCACCCGTGTTGGTTTCCACGTGAGATCAGCAAACACATTCTGTTCCGGTGAGCTGTAACCGGATTTAATGAATCGAATAACACAGCTGTGAGCTGTTTATTTCCTTTTTTCCTTTTTCTTTGGATCTTTCCCAACAAATTCAAATGATTTTTGGGGTCTGGATATTTAGTAATGGAATGGACCTCTTTTGGAATTTTGAACTTTTCAGTTGGAGGTGTGTGGTATACTGGATAGAGTCGTAGGAAATTGAATTGTCGACAGGAGTTCAAATCTTGGACGAAGCTACAACTCACATGGCGCTGATACCCATTGGGAAAGGTGTGAATCCAACTACTCTTCCTTCAGCTATGCGTAAATAGTAGGGCAGACTGGGCTCTTTAACATTGGTTAGACAACCGCGTCTAGGAGAAGGAAAACTCGGAATTCAAATCTGTTAAACTCCGCTTGGGGTGGTCACTACTAGAATAGGCTCAGTCCTAATTAGTGATCTATTTCACTAATTAAAAAAAATATTTCACTAATTCTTATTATATATATTCAAGCAGTTGAATCGTTACAAATAATAGTTTTTAAAAATAAAATAATTCACCCCTATCGCTCACCGTAAAATAAAATATTCACCCCTATCCCCCACCGTAAAATAAAACAATCACCCCTATCCCCCACCGTATAATAAAACATTCACCCTATCCCCCGCCATATGATAAAACATTCACCGTCAAATATTGTTGAAATAGGTTTGGCCACAGCCCACTAATATATACGGCCCCACATATTTCATAAACAGGCAGAGTTCTAACAGGCCTATTCGTGTTATAGTCAATTTATATCTGTTTCGAAAAATGTTAAAAATCTACAAAGATACACAAACTGGTTGTCTTTTTCTTATTTTTCTTCAGAAATGTAATAATAAAAGATTGTAAAGAAACTAACAAAAATATTTATAAAAAGATTATCCAGTTATACAAAACATAATGTTTAAAAAAAAGACTAAGATCAAAAGAAAATTTATTTATTGCGATAAAGGTATTTCTGCATGATGTTTTAATAACTGTATTTTTTTGTACAATCTTTTATTATATTTCATGAGAAAAAAACAAACAAACACAAAAAAACAAAAGAAAAAAAAGCAATCAGTTTGTGTATTTTTGTAGAGCTCTAACATTTTTCGAAACAGACATAAATGGACTATAAAACGAATCGGCCTGTGAGAATTCTACCTGTTCATGTCACATGTGGAGCCGTATATATTAGTGGGCTGTGGTCTGGCTTCATTTTTTTTTCAGATGCCAGTACATCCTCATATTATTTTATAAGTATCAAAAACTTTTTCTATCTTCTCTACACTTATGGATCACTATTAAGTACAAAATATTAAATGTTCATGTTAGAGTTTCAACATCGATAAGAGAGAATGCAGAAAGTGAAACTTCACATAATCTAAACACGGAAAATAGAATCTTCCTATTGATTTCTAACAGAATTATATAGGGATACTGATAGCTTTTATTGCGTCCTGGGACGAATGGATTTGACTTGAATGAGTCCTTGGGGGAATGTGATGGGTCCCGACTAAAGTTTCTTGATAAATTGGAGAGTTTTTTTTATCTATGAACAACTAAAGCCGTCTAACCCCTACCTTGAACCCCATACAGTGTAATTCGTTTCCAAGAAAATATTGAAATGTATTTACAGTTAGTTGGAAATCGTGAGGAAAAACACTGGGACCCATGGATACGATTTTTATGCGTCCATCTAGATTTTTATGCGACAGGGACACAGAACACGTACCTATCAGCATCTCTGATTATAGCAGAAGACCAAATAAAATTAGCATCTTTTTACATAAACAATGGCTATACATGAAAAAATTGTCTCAATGAGTTGTTCATAAAGGACCCCAAACAAGTATGCTCAACTTTTAATGCCGAGAAAAAAAAAGCAGAAAACAAACAATAAATATAATGGCAACGAGTTTCTTTTTCTTTCATTAAAAACAAAAAACAAAACAAAAACAAAAAGACGAAAAAAAGTTTTACACACGTGGGATAAGAATACTTAATCAGAAAATCATTCTTGCAGACGGAATTAAAAAAAAAAACTCTCCAGACCAATGAAAAATTAAATTGTTTTGTGAAATTCTGACACTTGCTATTCTCATTTTACTTTTAATTCTCTTCATTTTATTCTGATTTTTATCAAAACAGTTTTTTTAGCCGATTTATTTTGGTCGTTAATTAAACAGCGTGAATTAATTACATGAGCAAAATATAGATTCATCAAAAAGTTGGGATAAAAATATGGAGAAAAAAAAAGGAAAAAACAAAACAAAAAACACCCAAAAAGAACCTGCCTAGAATAATCTAATAAAATTGTTGAGATTAGAAACCTTTTCAACCATAATACTAGCCACTCAAATACTCAACCCCCCACTCCACATACACACTCACGCATACATATAACCTTGCACACACAAACACGTACAAACACACACTCATACACATACTCATGAATAATCTCACTCACACACGCAAACACACACACAACCTCACATACACACACAGAAAACAAACACACACACACACGCACAGACGTGCACATGAAATACAGATACACAATTGTAGAAAATTAACTGATTGGGTTTCGAGCGTATATAGTAAAGTAAAGTCGTCGGGGCGGCCTAAAGTCGGTATCAGCCAGTCAGCGAGGGAGTCTATCCCCTTTTCAATAGCGCTAGACCAAGGAGATTGTTTTAGCATCTGAGGTGGAGCGCCACTTTACTTTACCGCACATTCCGTGTGCTACTCAT
>CM042140.1:105529980-105569980 GCA_023376005.1 Doryteuthis pealeii
AAAGGTGTGAACCCAACTACTCTTCCTTCAGCTATGCGTAAATTGTAGGGCAGACTGAGCTCTTTAACATTGGTTAGACAACCGCGTCTAGGAGAAGGAAAACTCGGAATTCAAATCTGTTAAACTCCGCTTGGAGTTTGTCACTACTAGAATAGGCTCAGTCCTAATTAGTGATCTATTTCACTAATTAAAAAAATATTTCACTAATTCTTATTATATATATTCAAGCAGTTGAATCGTTACAAATAATAGTTTTTAAAAATAAAATAATTCACCCCTATCGCTCACCGTAAAATAAAACAATCACCCTATCCCCCACGTAAAATAAAATATTCACCCTATCCCCACCGTATAATAAACCAATTCCCCCTATCCCCCACCATATAATAAAACATTCACCCCTATCCCCCGCCATATGATAAAACATTCACCGTCAAATATTGTTGAAATAGGTTTGGCCACAGCCCACTAATATATACGGCCCCACATATTTCATAAACAGGCAGAATTCTAACAGGCCTATTCGTGTTATAGTCAATTTATATCTGTTTCGAAAAATGTTAAAAATCTACAAAGATACACAAACTGGTTGTCTTTTTTTTATTTTTCTTCAGAAATGTAATAATAAAAGATTGTAAAGAAACTAACAAAAATATTTATAAAAAGATTAACCAGTTATACAAAACATAATGTTTAAAAAAAAGACTAAGATCAAAAGAAAATTTATTTATTGAGATCAAGGTATTTCTGCATGATGTTTTAATAACTGTATTTTTTTGTACAATCTTTTATTATTATATTTCATGAGAAAAAAACAAACAAACACAAAAAAACAAAAGAAAAAAAAGCAATCAGTTTGTGTATTTTTGTAGAGCTCTAACATTTTTCGAAACAGACATAAATGGACTATAAAACGAATCGGCCTGTGAGAATTCTACCTGTTCATGTCACATGTGGAGCCGTATATATTAGTGGGCTGTGATCTGGCTTCATTTTTTTTCAGATGCCAGTACATCCTCATATTATTTTATAAGTATCAAAAACTTTTTCTATCTTCTCTACACTTATGGATCACTATTAAGTACAAAATATTAAATGTTCATGTTAGAGTTTGAACATCGATAAGAGAGAATGCAGAAAGTGAAACTTCACATAATCTAAACACGGAAAATAGAGTCTTCCTATTGATTTCTAACAGAATTATACAGGGATACTGATAGCTTTTTATTTTATTGCGTCCTGGGACACATGGATTTGACTTGAATGAGTCCTTGGAGGAATGTGATGGGTCCCGACTAAAGTTTCTTGATAAATTGGAGAGTTTTTATCTATGAACAACTAAAGCCGTCTAAGTCCTACCTTGAACCCCATACAGTGTAATTCGTTTCCAAGAAAATATTGAAATGTATTTACAGTTAGCTGGAAATCGTAAGGAAAACACTGGGACCCATGGATACGATTTTTATGCGTCCTTCTAGATTTTTTATGCGACAGGGACACAGAACACGTACCTATCAGCATCTCTGATTATAGCAGAAGCCAAATAAAATTAGCATTTTTTACATAAACAATGGCTATATACATGAAAAAATTGTCTCAATGAGTTGTTCATAAAGGACCCCAAACAAATATGCTGAACTTTTAATGCCGAGAAAAAAAAGCAGAAAACAAACAATAAATATAATGGCAACGAGTTTCTTTTTCTTTCATTAAAAACAAAAAACAAAACAAAAACAAAAAGACGAAAAAAAGTTTTACACACGTGGGATAAGAATACTTAATCAGAAAATCATTCTTGCAGACGGAATTAAAAACAAAAACTCTCCAGACCAATGAAAAATTAAATTGTTTGTGAAATTCTGACACTTGCTATTCTCATTTTACTTTTAATTCTCTTCATTTTATTCTGATTTTTATCAAAACAGTTTTTTTAGCCGATTTATTTTGGTCGTTAATTAAACAGCGTGAATTTAATTACATGAGCAAAATATAGATTCATCAAAAAAGTTGGGATAAAAATATGGAGAAAAAAAAAAAGGAAAAAACAAAAACAAAAAACACCCAAAAAGAACCTGCCTAGAATAATCTAATAAAAGTGTTGAGATTAGAAACCTTTTCAACCATAATACTAGCCACTCAAATACTCCACCCCACATACACACTCACGCATACATATAACCTTGCACACACAATCACGTACAAACACACACTCATACACATACTCATGAATAATCTCACTCACACATGCAAACACACACACAACCTCACATACACACACAGAAAACATACACACACACACACGTACAGACGTGCACATGAAATACACACACATACACAATTGTAGAAAATTAACTGATTGGGTTTCGAGCGTATATAGTAAAGTAAAGTCGTCGGGGCGGCCTAAAGTCGGTATCAGCCAGTCAGCGAGGGAGTCTATCCCCTTTTCAATAGCGCTAGACCAAGGAGATTGTTTTAGCATCTGAGGTGGAGCGCCACTTACTTTACCGCACAGATCCCTGTGCTACTCATACGCTGAGTGGGCGGGGACCGGTATCGAACTAGGAACCTTGTAGTTTCTAGCCGAACGCTCTACCAACTGAGCTAACTCGGCCCCTATTAACCAAAGCGTATCACTCTCTCTCTCTCTCTCTCTCTCTCTCTCTCTCTCTCTCTCTGTATGTGTGTGTGTGTGTGTGTGTAGAAATGTAGGACAAACACGGGATGTTTCAATGGATAGAAATTTATTAGTCGTAGTGTCGATGTTCAAACATTTCCGTTCATAAAAAAAACCTTCTTCGGGAATATATGAAATTAGTCGAGGTGGAAAAATGTGATTTACGTAGTTAAAAAGATGATGAATGTTTTAAAAGAGTTGAGTTGGGATCTTTTTAACTATATTAATCCTGTTTTCTCCTTGACAGAGTTCATATTGTCCTGAAGAAGGTTTCATTATAAACCGAATTGTTCGAACATCGACACTGCGACTAATAAATTTCCATTCATTGCAACATCTCGTGTTAGTTCTACATTTCTCCATATACTGTCGGATTAATTTCCTCATTTTACTCATATATATATATATATATATATATATATATATATATAATATATATATATGAGTATGGAAAGGTGGAATGGAAACATCACACAATGCTGTTAAAGAGAAAACAATTTATAATATAATCATAGCTGTTTGGGTCGGAGAAGAATGTCAAATTTGGATTTTACATTCTTCTCCGACCCAAACACCACGGAGTGAATGAGCTCTGATGATGATTTTTGTAAAATCGAAATATTGATCAGTATCAGCTATGATTATATTATGAATTGTTTTCTTTTTAACAGCATTGTGTGATGTTTTCATTCCATCTTTTCATATTCATACTATCGGATTCATTTCCTTTCTTTTAACTTATATGTATATATATATATACATATATATATATATATATATATATATATATATATATATAAATATTAATAAGTCATCCACAGACACGTGTTTCGGCGTTTCACGCCTCTTCAGTGTGGCTAGACACAACAACTATCCTTGAGTAGGGTCGAACTCAGACTGACCCTTTGGCAGCCTGATATATTATCCCCTCGTCCCTGACAGCTGCAGAGGGACTGGTGTTTTTATACTATTAAGTACATAGGTTTATTTATGTATTTTACGGTCACAGTGATATCAAATTTCCGGGGAAACGATCATTGCTATATGCTTAGTAGTGAGTTAATTTAAATTACCATTTAGAGAGCTCATACCAAATTTATGGAGTATATATTATATATATATATATATATATATATATATATATATATATATATATATATATATATATATATGACCCCAGCAAAGGTTTGTGATCACATACATTTTTTGCTCTATACATAAAAACTAAATCAAGTTTTATGTCTTTAAACTTTATTTTTCTATGTTTGCATGAAATTAAGAAATAATTTAGATAAAAAGCATAGAAAGTAATTATAATTTCAATTAAAGTAAATCCATATTTTTCTACATCAACACGAGCATTTATTAAGATAAAACTATATTTTCTTTTCATAAAATAACCAGCCACAGTCATTTATCTCTGTAGAGCAATTTCTTGGCATTCTTTTTAGTAACTTGTAAAAATATATTAGTGGAAGTGATTACCAAACTGTAAATGGGAGTAAAATGAGGAAATTAATCCGTATATAGAGAAAATGTAAAAACACGGGATGTTACAATGGATGGAAATGTATTAGTCGTAGTGTCGATGTTCGAACATTTCGGTTTATAGAGAAACCTTCAAACAATAAAACTAGTCAAGGAGAGAAAAAAAGGATTTATGTAGTTGATACTGGCCCTTGCCAATTCAGTGCATGAGTAAGTACAGCTTGGATCTTTGTGGTAAAGTAGGGAGGTGATCGTAGGTGTGGCATTCCACCACAAACGCAAAAAACGATCCCCCTGGTTTAGAGCTTGTGAAAGGGGGATAGACTCACTCACTGTCTGGCTAATACCATAACAGGCTACTCCTCGTACTTTACTTTGATTAAACCTCACTAAAAATAGACCTGGTTTCACACCCTGCTCATGAAGGAGGGGTTGGTAAATACATGTATTTCATGCACTAAATGTAACAACTGTTATAGGACATTTAATCATGGTGTAATGGGTAGCAAGCTAGTCTTACAGATCATTGTTAGTGAGTTCGATTCTCACTGGGTGCCCAGTATTTCTGTCCTTTTGCTAAACTAAGCTTAGTAAATCAAAATGAGGCATCTTACATGGCGTAATAGTTAATGAGTTAAGCTAGCAGACCATTGTTAGTGATGTTGTTTCTCACCGAGCACCTAATACTTTTGACCTTGTAACAAACTATGTTAAGCTTAGTAGATGTTTAGGGCCTCGCTGATTGCTGATATATGTATATATATATATGTATATTATGTGTGGAAAAGGTTCGTTACCGTTCGCCGAAAAACGTCATTAATTGATTATTATCAAGTCATTAACATACAATTATAAACGCTATCCAACTAACGGTAACATTCATACACATTTTTGCACACTTTACAAACTGAAAGCATTCAAAACACCCATCATCATTTTAAATTCATCAATCATTTTTTCTCCTTGATTAGTTTAATTGTCCTGATGAAGGTTTCTTTATAAACCGAAATTTTCGAACATCGACACTACGACTAATAGATTGCCATCCAAACTGTAAATGTAAATGTGTAAACAAGTCTTTTTTTTACTCTTAGGCAGTTCACTTCAAAATTTACGATCAATATCGTCTCAGACTTGTTCAATTGGTGAAAGATCTTGAGACTGATTGAACCAAGTCATAATTTGCAAATTTCCCTTATCTTCATTTGATTTTAGATTGAGTGACGTTTTTAGATAATTATCTTGCTGCCAAACAAAATCTTTCTCCAATAATGCGGCAGCCAGAAGGTATTGCATGTCTCTGCAGTATTGAATGATATGCATACTTTCTCTTAATGCTTTTAATCTAAACAAAGTCACCTGTAACCTCAACTCCCAAACATCCACAAAACCATTACAGCAGCACCTTCATGCTTAACAGTCCGTACAATTGAATGTTCACTTATTCATTCAGAAGGAGTTTGTCTCACAAACTCTTCGTTTACTTCCAAAAACCTCAAATTTGTGACTCATCAGTCCATAGTACCTTTTTTCAATACTCTAAAGTTCATTTCTTGCGCTGATGTGCCCATTGTAGTCTTTTTAACTTTTTTTCACTAACACACGTTCTTTAAGCCCAAAAGAACGAAGTCTTCTCTTAACCGTCATAACAAATATTGCATGTTGACGTGTAGAATTGAATTCCGCAGTTATTTAGGGAACTGTCTGTTCCTTCTGCTAGACACGATCAAGTATCTATCTTTCGTAATGTTACTCTGAGATTTATAAGAAATGAATTGAAGAGCCTAGGGATGCAGTCGGTGTGCTTTAAACTCCAACTGACAGGGTGGGTAGTGTTTTTTTTCGTATCTATGATTAAGAGCGAAAAGTTTTCGGTTTCATAACAAGGCCAACACTAGACTTACCAAACGTTTCCTGTCAACTGACCAGCTGTTCGCTAATTACTCAAACAACCCAGACGAGGCTTTAAATAAACACATCTTTCATTTGCGTGTGCAGATCTTTTCTCTACCCTATCAGCTTTTTCTTTAACATCAATTAAGTCTCGCTTCACACGTCCCTCAGTCAAAAATATATACAACCGAGAGCATCGGAATAAACGGAAAGTTTCGATGTCTCTCTCTCTCTCTCTCTCTCTCTCTCTCTCTCTCTCTCTCTCTCTCTCTCACCTTAGAATATTTTTTTTTACTTCCGTTCATTTAACTTTTTTGAAAAGAATACTCGACCCGACCACTATCTGTATTTCTCTAAATTTATCTTTTCTCTAAGAGTTTACGAGCTGTTTCCTCTCTTTTTGTCATACGAGATAAAAATAAAGAATTTTCAATCAACATCTGTTTTTGAATATTTTGCTCTTTACAATTCAAGTCTCAACAAGTTTTGAAATAAAAACAGCTAAACTTTTTTTTTTGTAAGAGAAACATATAAAAAAAACGCGGTTTTAGGCGTTTTGTCTCGGCCGATACGTTCTCCAACAAGACGGTGTTGTCCGGCACCTCGCATAATACAAAGTTTGTCAAGCTTAGGAAATAAAGCATTCTTAGTGAATTTTATTCCAACTGCGTGCCACACACATATATACGCATACATATGTAGATATATATCTTTACAATAATGAAAATTTGTGCCAATCTGTCTGTAATCGAAATTTCATGACCACCGACATCACAATCCCCTTAGTTATTTACTTTGTATTCACCATGATCTTTAAATAATCATTATTTAATCTTTCTTGGCATATTTATTAACGATGTTTATTAAAATATAGCTTAATATTTAGATCTGCTTCAAAACAGCCTGTATTATTAATTTGTTTAAAATTCTGCAATGTGTGTTATATATCACTTAGAAATAAAGGTTTACGTAGCATATGATATTGATAATTTGCACACTAGTTTTAAGTAAACTGTGTTAAATAAACTAGTACAAAATAAAAAAAGGATATCCTCCGGGCGATGTAAAAATAGATTTTTTAAACATATTGCCTGAGGGGTGGGAGTAACGAATTCAATGTCAGCGAGTTTATACCCTAAGTAAGTAAAATCATCAAATTCATTAAAAGATTAAAAAATAAAACAATTTGAAATGTAAACTTTAAATATTTATTAAAATAAAACAAACTATATATAGATATATAATACCAGTCATGTGTTTATTAAAACTTGTTTTAAAAAACAATGAGGACTGTCTAATGTTGCATGTTCAAATTTTGAGTGTATTTATTCTGTTATGACGATTGAAACAGTCCTATTGATAATTTTGTATTTATATATATTATTTAATTAAAATGTACTCACGCCACGTAAAGAAACTGGACAGCTTCCACCTCAGATGCCTACGCCGCATTCTACGCATTCACTGGCAGTACAAAATGCCCAATACAGACGTGCTGGAACGAGCAAACATAAACAGAATGCCCGCCATCATCTGCGAGAGACGCCTGCGTTGGCTTGGTCATGTCAAGAGGATGGACAAAGCCGCATCCCCGAAGACCTACTGTAAGGTGAACTAGTAGAGGGCACCCGGCCGGTAGGGAGACCACGCATACGCTTTAGAAATGTCTGCAAGGGGGACATGAAGACAGGCCACATCGACATAAACACATGGGAGGCTTGTGCAGAAGACCGTGCGACCTGGTGCATCCTCGTCAAACAAGGAACGAAAAGGAATGAAAGGGAGAGGAGGGAAGCCGCCGCAGAAAAGAGAGTTAAAATGGAGAGACAACAGCATGTCCAGCATCACCAGAAAGCATCACCTTTTATTTGCAATTACTGTACCAGAGACTGCCATTCAAAAATTGGCCTGTTCAGCCACTAACTTAGCTGTAGATAAAAAAAGAAGTGGACTATAGTTTAATATATCTTATTACATTAAAACTCAAATATTTGCGCCCAAAAGGCGCATATTTTTGCTTCTATCAATATTGTAGTTTGCTCAAGCATATTTATCTAAGTTAGGATAGCGTGAACTCAACGGGGTTTAACATCAGTTTCTCGCATATGCGATTATTCTTGGCCTGATAATCACATAGCCAGGAAATTGAGTCACCAAACAATCCTATATATATATATATATAGTATTAAGGTGTATATAGAAATAAGATAAAGAATCTTCAATTAACCCTAGAGATCCTTTATTGTGAAACTTGTGTAGGTTATTTCTATATACACCTTAATACTAAATCCGCTCTCTCACGTATTAAGCATTTTATATATTCATAACACTGAATTATTCGGTTAATATTTGTATCGACCGTCGATATTGCGATTAATCTATATTATATTCCCCGGTAAGTCATCTTCGTATATATATATATATATATATATATATATATATATATATATATAAGTAAAGAAATAACAAAGACTTAGAGATTCAGCTTATAGTCTATTCAGGGAGCTTAGACAAATTGTCTAAGCTCACTGAAATAGACTATAAAGCTAAATCTCTAAGTCTTTTCTTATTTCTTTACTTATATATTTGCTCTGTGACTCTAACATTAAGAGCACACATTGAGCTCTCAAACGGCGACAGGATTTTTAAATAAAACTCCTGTGTCGTAAGGAAGATCTCTTCTCTGGACTTTTGGATATATATATATATATATATATATATATATATATATATATATATATATATATATATATATATAATTCTTTATATTCTATTTTATTATGTTCCTCTCAGCACTTTGGAAACAAACATAAGGCTTGGGCAAATGAAAAACGTCGGAAATAAACCGAGTCTTTATGTTCGTTAATAATAGTAGGAAATGGACACGAAGAGATTCAACAAACCAAGAACAACTAAGCTAGATGAAATACGCAAGTTAAGAAGGTATATTAGAAGAAATTATTGGAGGTATCCAACGCCGATACCAGTTGCTACTTTCAACAAATAATCCAAGTTGTTCGTTAAATGATAATATTTTTTATTATTTTTGCTAAATAAAAATCGAGGCTAATATTTGTGGTTTTAGCAGATGTGTTTCGGTCTACAAATTAAAGATGCAAATTCTATTGTTTCTATTCAGAAGCTCTTCGTCAGCAGAATACTAATCGAGTATAGTTAAAAAGACATGGTGTACATGTAGAGAAAAAGAAAGAGCCGGCAAGATTAGACTATGCCATTTACCTGCTCCCTATTGTGAGCACTGTTTAATGGTTTTCGAGCAATGAATACAACAACATCTCATTTTGTCTTGTAAAAGTTTCGATTAAAGAACCAAAAAGTAATAGAAAATAAAAGCGATCTCTAAAGAACACAGCAAGAAAACACCTGGTAAAATCGATTAATTGATTAACTGATTGATTTTAATGGCATTTCAAACCGCCTTGGATTATTTGAAGCTTAGAGGTTATGAATGATTAATTTTAAAGGCATGTCAACCCATCTTGTCTTATTTTGTGCCTAGAAACTCGGAAATGTTCATTTATGTGGAGTCGTTCTTGAAGGTTTGATTTCGTCTTAACGATACGTAAAACATATCGGGTGATTCATTGATTACTTTTAACGGCATGTTCACCCGTCTGGAATTATTTGGTACTTAGATGTTATGTTATCGCGTTCATTATTCGTTCATATTTACATTTTATGTTTACTTGTTTCGTAAGTGTACTTGTTTGCATACAGTTATGATATATCAAGTATTTCTGTCTAATACAAATAATCTGACACAATAGTATGGTTTCAATTACCTAATAATTAATTTCCTTTGTAACTTCAAATAACTACGAAGGTGAGTCAAAAAGTAAAGCCATTTTGTTTAGGACAGGTATAATTACCGACTCAGGAACATGTATCATACATCAAAATGAAGCTAGTCCTCTGTGGATAACATCCCTAATCCTCCACATAGTCACCGTTTCTCTCAATAGCAATGTTCTACCTTCGAATGAGAGCATATATCCCCGCCCCGTAAAATTCTGTTGACTGTTCTTTGAGACACTTCTTCACTACAGATTTCTCTTTCCCGTCACTAGAATAATGTTTGCCTCTCTTCAGCCCCATGAAAGACGGTTTGAGAGGCAAACATTATTCCAGTGACGAGGAAATCTATTACTACTGAAAAGGAATCCTCGCTGGATATACCATTATTGCGACCTGGTATCACAGCGTACCCATGACGAACGGCTTGAGTAAATACCTACCAATCATTTGTCTGTCCTTAAATTAATTACAAATTTTAAACATTTTTGTTTAGTTTGGTTGGTTTTGTTTTGTTTTACGGCATATCAAACTCAGTGGGTGATTTAATGCCGACACATTTTTGAAATAAATTCATTCTTATTGAATACTCAATTTTTTTATAAATACATTTTACTATTTAACCCATGGGACACTAAGAGCTATTTCCACTCCGGGTCAGAGTGGGCCAGGAAACTATGGTGATGAAGGGGTTCTCCACATTCCTCAAACCTCCAGAACCGGAAACTCACCATTTAACGTAATTCACAGAACATGAATACCCTCAGACACCGCCTTCTAGCACATATATGATAAGGGTAATAGGACAATCATATAGGTGCTAGGGCTTGACTTGACCATTCGATTGATCGGAGGGGGCGGCTCCGACCGTCCTTCTAGCTTAAGTAAAGGCCTAAGTGGAGTGTTGCATGTCATGGACTGCTCATCGACCAGGATTCCGTCCTTGAGCATCACGGGTCGTCACCCGCGGACAATAGGTAGCAACATTATGTGGGGGGTCTTACTGCAGTTGGTGTTGTCTAAAGCCCCAGCCGACAGGGCTAAAACATTTTTGTTGTTACTAATTTAGATTATGAGTAACAAGAAACTACTATTCTGTAAAACAGCAGGAATTCCGTTCTTCAGGCTTCACAGTTGCTTAATCATTTTAAAGAAGAATTCCGTTTTATTTTTAGGCTGGAAACTGTAGAGTGGGAGTGGCAGGAAGAATGACATGTTTTGTTGCTTTTTCAGAGAAAATGTCTCGTCGGAAACTTTTTTTATCATTCTCTCTTGCGACGTATGATTTTCTATTGGAGTGCCTTACACAGTAGATAAATTGATAGACATTTTGACAACATACTGCCACGTAATGTCTTCTCGCCTCTGTAAGCCTAGTCTGCAACAAATATGCTATGTGTTGGTTATTATGCTGTGAATTCGTCATGTGTTTCTAGCCTTTAGCTTTAAATATGTCGTTTACGATGTTTAGGTGAATTTGGCACATGACCAGAACTATGGGGCATCCAATGTGAATGAACCGTAGGACCATAGGGAAAGCCAGCTGTACGAAATGTGTTAAGTTGATGGGTCAGGCTATTATAAATTTCCTATTTGCGTCAGAAATCGATTTTCGAACCTAAGGAGAATGATTTCGGATACTTATTTTCAAAACAGGGAAGAGTGTGTTCGATCCCTATTCTTACTAAATTTCCCTGTACAATAGATAATAAACCTTTTTTTTTTACCATAACTGATTTAAATGTTGTTTCCAATAATTCAGTCACAGCACACACACACACACACACACACACACACACACATACATATATATATATATATATATATATATATATATATATATATATATATATATATATATATCGACGGAATGTGATATATGGTAATATATAGATAATAGTAGAATCTTTCACAGACAAGGCTTAATTGTCTCTATTTGCTCTACAGTAAACAAAACCAGAAGTAATGCATGAAATGAATAATCTAAATTGGTGAATATATATAATATAATATATATATATATATATATATATATTATATATATATATATATATATATAAAAGGAAGTTTGGTATGTACGTGTCGACGTATAACTTCAAAACGGGAGACCACTCAGACTCGAAATCTTGCATACACATTAATATTCTAACTAAGAAACCCGCCAAATTTAATTATTGATTTTTACTGAGTAAGGGATATAATTAATTAATCAAACCAAAATAAACCAATTTCCAGAACTGTCCATATACCAGCTGATGCTGCTAATAAAATATTAGATTAATTTTAGTGAAAAAAATCGTAATCTAAGCCGTTCACCTCAGAATCTCTCGCCTATCTATGATCCGATCTTTAGAATATGTATATGGCTAGAAAAGAAAAGAAAATAATCTTTCTAAATATATAATTTGCATGTGTTTTTATCCATTGAATTATTTTTTAACAGCTAGTTAAAAAATATTTTGCTTCTGACAGCCTAGAATTCGAAGCATGATTATTTTTCATACTAAATTTTTACGAAAAATCAAATCTTATATATCGCATAATTCTTTTCCTATCTTAAAAATATTCATTGGGTTAGAAATAAAATAAAATAATCTTTCTAAATATTAATTTGTATATGTTTTCATACATTTATTTTTTTACAACAAATCAAACGGAGACATTTAACGATAATTCACCTTTTTTAAATTTATACATTCACTTTTGAATAATCAGTATAAGTAAAATCTTTTTCGTAAGAAACTATTCATGAAATAAACATTATTAAATAAATACCCGAAATATTCCAACTACAATTAAGGTAATGTTTAGTTATTAGCTTCTTTGTTACTTTTGGGGTTAAAGAAGGAAATAAATTAAACTGATAAATTCTCCAACAAGGTATTAAGAACTGAATTTAAATTTGTCGTATGTACAAAAGAGTGTTAGAATAAATAAATACATAAATAAATAAAACACTATTATAAACCAAAAATAAAATGTAATACGGACAGTTGTAACTATTTAATTCTTAGCATTTATTGTTACATTAAATGAATACATTTTCTATCATGGTAAATCAAGATTGTTTCAAAAATGTAAACAACAAAAATAGACTATTCTTAAAATAAACGAATATTATAATACGCTCATTCTTAGCTTTGTTTATTTTCAAATCTTTAATAAACGAACACTTTTGAATGAATCAATATGTTACAAGAAATTTTTCTACAAATAAGGACACATGGATTTTACAACATGTTAACCCTTGAGTGATTTAATGCTGAAGTCCTGTTTGTTTTATTCATTGTCATTGGATATTGGTATTTTATTTTATTCATTATTATTGTTTTTTTTTAACTCATTTTTTAAATTCATTTACCCCATCGATGGGAATATAACAGGTACTACCACTCCGGGCTAAAGTGGACCTGGGAGTAATGGCAGTACAGGGGTAATTCACACTTCCAAAAACTTCAGAATGGGAACCCCACTACAAGAGGCAGTTTAACGTCATATCCAAGACACTAACACCCTCAGCAACTGCCTTTTAGCACATTGGCAGAGCAAACGGTCGGTATAATAATCATATAGGTTCTAGGGCTTGACGGGACCAGCTGATTGATCGGTATCGGGGCCTTTCCGATCGATCTAGCCCAAGTAAGAATCAAATTGGAGTGTAGCAAATTATAGATTGTTCAGCCACCAGGATTCCGTCCATCACGGGTCTCCGCCCAAGTCTTACAGATGGCCCAATTGGAAGGAGGTCTTACTCCTCAACAGAGGTGCAGTAGGCGTATTATACAGTCCCAGCTGACAGACCTAAATAAATAAGGAAGTTTAATACCTAGGTCCTTTAAATTGTTACTTTTTAGGGGAAAAAAAAAACTAAACTAAACGAATTAATTATTATCACTTTAAGGCAACAAGCAATTGAATTTAAGTTTTGGTCATACATACAACAAGTTTTTGAAAAAAATATATTTCAAAACACTCAAGTTTAGGAATACATAAAAAAAATATTTTGAATGTAAAAAAAAAAAAAAATTCCTACAATAAACAAACATTGTACTATAAGAATTATGAGCGATTTTTAAAATTTGATTAATCCTTTTCCTCTCTTTTAAAAAATTTGATAAATAATATTCTCTCCCGTTTTCTCTTTCTCATTTCCTCTGTGGTGTTCCTAATTTTTTAATAGTACGGTCATGGTCCGGATACTTTTGCTAGTGTATATATATATATATATATATATATAAACCGGGGCCAGGTAGAGCTCTCTAGAATATACTTTAACGAACGTTCACCGCTAAGCGTAAAGCATTACCCGCCTGTTGTTTACAGATTTGAATTCTATGGTGATCGTAACGTGTATCTACAGATGCATGTATTTATCAGTTAAATGTTCGCCTCCTACTGACAACTACCGACGGCCGAGATGGATAGGAGCCGGACTGATGAAAATTCAGTTGGGTTCCACTCTCGGTTATAGGTCGCTCTTAAGTCTAGCCACACTGATGAGACATAAACGTCGAAACACAGTGTCTGTAGATGACTAATATATATATATATATATATATGATAGAGGTTCTCACAACGAAATGAACATGCTACTATAGACACACTCGCTACACGGATTTTAACAGCATGTTAAACCCACTATAACACTTGAACATTTATGACTCTTCTATAATGCTCCCTTTCTAATAATGTATCTACAATTTCTTCAAATAATAAATTTTCTCCTGAAGATGACCGAAGGTCGAAACTAGTTGAGATTAAACAACAAACAAGAAATATTCCTGATTGTCTTAAAAATAATTTTTGTTCACACTATATATATATATATATATATATATATATATAGTCATTCACAGACACATGTTTCGACTTATCAAGTCTCTTCAGGGTAGCTAGACATTTGTGTGCTACCTACAGCCGAGATAGAAACCCGATCGATTCAGCCTCCGGCGAACAGGGTAACAACTCGGGCATCGTCACCCACAGAATGCGAAGGGGATTTTTAACTGTTTTTCATACACACATCTGTATGTATATAAAGGCCGTCATAGAGTGATCCCTCTCTTTTATAGGAGAGCTTTGCGTTTACGCTTTAGTTGGCGGTCGTCAGAATTTATATATATAAGTAAAAAGTAAAGTCGTCGGAGCGGCCTAATGTCGGTATCAGCCAGACAGCGAGGGAGTCTACCCCCTTTTCAATAGCGCGAGACCAAGGAGATTATTTTAGCATCTGAGGTGGAGTGCCACACCTACCATCAGCTCCTCACTTGACCGCACAGATCCCTGTGCTACTCATACGCTGAGTTGGCGAGGACCAGCATTGAACTAAGAACCTTGTGGTTTCTAGCCGAACGCTCTACCGACTGAGCTAACCTGGCCCTTATACAACCAATAATATATTATATTATGGAGATTATTATATAATATAATAGTAACGAGATAATACTATCCATAATATAATATTTATTGATTGTAAATCTGCTCTGCTATATTAGCATTGAGCACATTTATATATCAATACTTTTCTTATTTATTCCCTATTCATTCTCTCTCTCTCTCTCTCTCTCTCTCTCTCTATATATATATATATATATATATATATATATATATATATATATAATATAATATATAACAGAATGGGATATATGTTAATATATAGATAATAGTAGAATCTTTCAAAAAAGAAAAAAGAAAAAAAAAAACGTGTGAATTTCATGAAGCATATTACGGCTGTCTTGTCAACTTATTTATAATATTATTGATCCAATCAGTTTCAGATTCAGCTGATGTTTGCTATTTTCATTAAAAAAACCCAACTAAATACGATTAAAAAAAACAACAATTTATGTGTAAATGTATATATTAATGTACTTTATCTGAACAAGCGTGTAGAGCAAACGGAAATGTGGACCTACATAAAACGAAAGACTGTGGCAAGTGTTTATATTTAGATCAAGAAACCAAAACAGACGAATAATGTTGACGATGCATTTTTAGGAATAGGGAATCAAATGAAAAAAGAAAAAAAAAGGACCAGAAAAGAAAAGGAAAAGTAAAGGAAAAGAAGAAACCAAACAAAGAAACAAGCAAAAAAATATGATGTAAATAAATAAAAAGAAACTAATAAAAGTGTTGATTCTCGTCAGATGTCGGGATATTCACATCTGCCAGAAAATACAAATCAATGCATCGATTATTACTTAAAGAGTTGCTATATAAAGATATGAGATTGTATGAACAGTAGTGTCAAGAAAATTAATGACCATGCACAAGGCTCTCCACCCTAGAGACGATAGAGATAGATTATATGTGTCAGGAAAAGAAGGGGGAAGAGGTTTTGCCAACATAGAGGACTGCGTAGAAACCACAATCCAACAACTCGAAGACTACACAAAAAAAGAGTAAAGATAGATTACTTATGGCGGCCAACAATAGTAGATGTGACATATGCACAAACAGAAAAACAACAAAGACTAGAAAACAAAAATGGGAAGAAAAACAATTATATGGACACTTCAAACGACAAATCAGAGAGGTTGCACATGAAAAGACCATGACGTGGTTAAGAAAAGGAAACCCCAAAAGAGAAACTGAATCACTAATAATTGCTGCACAATCTAATGTCATAAGGACAAACTATATCAAAGCGAAAATTGATAAGACCCAACAAAATAGTAAATGTAGATATTGCAGTAATAGAGATGAGACTGTAAACCATGTTCTCTGCGAATGTAGCAAACTAGCACAACGGGAGTACAAAACTAGACGCAACTGGGTTGGGAAGGTGATCCATTGGGAATTATGCAAAAATGTATATTTTGACCATACAACAATATGGTATATGCATAAACTTTTTCATGAACATCGTCTTGTAACGTGGTGAATTGCCGCTAGACAACTGGGTGCTTGGTGACAAATACGTGACGCAGAATGTGCAGATGTGTTCATCAGTGTGTTGGGTTAACCGTGAGAAAAAAAGTCAGGGAGGACGGAATTTTTTTTACCTCAATTGAAGACGATGCGGAAGCACACGTGACGAAAGCTGTTTTTTTTGGGGAGGGGGGGGGGAATCACCGGGAAATATAGCTGGACATGCGCAGGCCTACACCACTATAAACAAATGAACACTTATTTAAGTAGTTTTAACACATTCACACCTTTAAATGAACTATTGAGAAGGCATAGATTACGCGGGTCGGGAAAGTTACGACTACGAAGAGAACTGAAGTGCTTTGTGTGTTTCTTAACTTAACGTTATTATAAGTAATAGTTAGTAGGAGGGGTTGGTTTGTTTTATGGCATATCAAACATTTTCGGGTAATTTAATGCCGAATCAAACCATTCTGATAATCAGTTTCTTACCATACCTGCTATCGCTTAAGTGGTCACCCATCTAAGTATTGAACAAGCTCATCGATGCTTAACGCCAGTGATTTAGCTTTCAACGTTACTTTCAACGTACATTCAACGTGACTTGACAATAAACCATTAGTAATAGTATTTCTGAGTTTTTTCAAATATATTTCTAGGCAACATTGACTAATTTCATTTTTCATTAAAAATGACAAGAAATAATCATAACAAATTATAAACTTCAATGACCAATTTTTGCGGACCGTCTTTATTCAGAATATGATTTTTCGAAGTGTTCTTTTTTTACGTATCGTTAACATATCTGGAATCAGGTGTTGTATTTCTTTTGTGTCACTCAACTGACAGCTTTCAAAGCCTTTTGTCCTTTACAACAGAAAAGTAATAGTTTTTTTTTAAAGATACGGTTATCAGAAATAGAATAGAACTCTCACACACACACACACACACACACACACACACACACACGTATATATATATATATATATATATATATATATATATATATATATATATATATTCTTTAGTGGAATATAAACTATTTTAAAACACTTATTGATTTTTTCCAATTATGGAAACATATCGTGAGAAAGGAAAAGAGACAACAGGCGATATGTCTACTCTAAACAGTCAGATTACGCATGACTTTATGAGGACTGTATGAAGAAACGGAATTACATTCGTTATGGATAAAGTTTTAATAGATAAAAACGTAGAATTTACGTAGGCGTAAATTTTATGCTACACTGTTGAATACGTAGCAAATTGTACGTAGAGGTGGCCATATTTAGCAGTTGAAATGATTAGGATATACGTTAACCTCAGTCGAGTATCCTGTCTTTTGTTTTGCGGCAGTGCGTTTTATTTCATTGAGTAATTCGTGGATAATATCACAAATCTGCGAATTTGACGTAGAGTAACCAAATTTGTTATGCATCCTAAATGGACACAGAGAAAGCATTAAACATGTCTTTTTAAATACATATATATTTTTTATATACATATATATATATATTATCGCGAAGTGATTAGGAAATGGTATCGTCCAGGATTTAAACTCGGGTCGACATGACCATTTCTTACAGCGATAACCATTAGAATCGAGCGCATTCGAATGCCTGTCAAACATACAGGTGTAGCCTGATTTATTTCGGGTTAGCTCAGTCGGTAGATCATTCGGCTAGAATCCACAAGGTTCCTAGTTTGAGACCGGCCCTCGCCAACTCAGCGTATGAGTAGCTCAGGGATAGCTGTGGTAAAGTAAGGAGCTGGTGGTAGATGTGGCGCTCCAGCTCAGACGCCAAAACAATCTCCTTGGTCTAGGGCTAGTAAAAAGGGGATAGACTACCTCGCTGTTGAGCTGATACTGATTTTAGGCCACCCCGTGGAATTATATATATATATATATATATATATATAAACACACACAGAGAAAGAGAAAGAAAGAGAGAAAGAAAAGAGAAAGAGAGAAAGAAAAGAGAAAGAGAAAGAAGATATGAGCGTGTGCCTGCATGCGTGTCTATGAACAGCATTAGGTTTGCTTTGCTTTGCTTTGATTTAATGGATTTTACAGCATGTCAACCCTTGAGTTAGCTTATGCCGAAGACGTTTTTATTCATTTTTATTGGGTATTTACTTATATAACAACAATTCTTTTGGACACATTTAAAAAAAACTCACTTTGATCTATTCGAATCATAGATATGACCCTAACAGATACTGCCATTCCGGGTGTGTGTGGACCTGTGAGTAATGGCATTGTACGAGTACAGCATTAGAAAACATAACTTGAATACCTATCACTGATGTCATAACATCTGATTTACGTCGATATTTAACCAAGCTCTCTGTGCAAGATGAGACACAATGTATCTGTTCTTAAAGGGAATAATGTTAGTTTGAATGAAGAATCTACCCTGTCCGCGAACAGTCACTGTATTCATTCCCCATGCCTTTCTCAAGTGAAACGGAAACGGCCTCGTTCAGGATTTGAACTCGGCCTGCCAAGTCCTTTTTCTCCGACGATAACCTTTACGAAACGGGCGCCTCGTGTTTTAGGTATGAGTCAGTTTTTTAAAAGAAAGTAAACAAAAAGAAAACTTAATACTTAATCGCTGTACGTGCTTCCATGTTTTAACTTTTTCCCCTCTTCCCGCTGTGTTTTATTGTAAATAAAGTTGACAGCTATTAAACGAGAACAAAACAACAATTTCAGATTTAGAAAAAAAAAAAAAGAAAAGAAAAAAGAAAAAAGAAAAAAGAAAAAAGAAAACGAAAATCTTGACTGTAATCAGAACACATCACAATTATTTCGTATATAAGTTTTTTTTTAGCTTCAAATTCCTAATCACCTAAAATTCCAAGTAATAAATTTCTTCCACTTTTCATCAAAAAGAATAAGGAAAGAAAATGATAAAAAAAATTTCGAGACAAAAAATAAAATTAATCAATGTCGATATTTTATCAAAAAAACAAATCAAAAAACTTCAAACTTGATCAAAGGACAAAATAGATGTTATCAGCGAAAGAGAAGGCAGTTAATCGTACGTAAATACGGCTGTTTGCATAAGTTTAAAATTTAAGAATGTTCAGATCAAAGGTAAACAGACATTTTATCTTTAAATAGTTATGCGGAGAAATCTACCTTTCTGAGAAAGATGTTTAAATATAAGGCTGTTAAGTCTAACTTATCGCACAGGAAAGAGCTTTTGAATCTTTCAAACATTTATTCTCTGTATTTACTGGTACATTATTCATTATTTTGTTGAGTGAGCCAGCCAACGCATCACACAGATTAAACGCAGACATTAATCAACAGAAAAAGAAAGGTGATGCTCTCTGAAAAAAAAAAAATGAAAAAAAAAATGAAAAAATAAAAAAATGAAAGCGTTTTCTTTTTTATTTCAGTGTTTTTTAGTTCTATTTTTTTCTTTTTCAAAGCAGTCACTAAATTTTAAAAAGTAGGAAGAACTCAGTAAATTAATTCCATTTTATCAGTGAAAAAAAAAAGAAAATATTTTAACTGGAGGTGATTGTAGTGGTGCTGATAGCTTTTTAATTTAGTGCGTATTGGGACACACATTTTTGCTTTGAATGAGTCCTCGGGAAAATTTATGGGTCCGAACTAAAGCCTTTTAACTCCTACCTTGTAAACTATCCTGTACAATTCGTTTCTAAGAAACAATTGAAATATATTTCCCCTTAGCTTAAAATGCTAAGGGAAGAAAAATAAAAACACTTGGACGCATGGATACGATTTTACTGAGTCCTTTTAGATTTTTATGCGTCAGCTACACATGAAGCTTTCCTATCAGCATCTCTTTGATTGTCATGAACACCATTCTTTTTTAGATAACCCGGAGTTCTGGGAGAATGTTCTTGGCGTAGTGGCTAACGGGCTGAACTTTAACATTATAGTAGTCGAGTTCAAATGCCAGTCGTTCTATTAAGTTCATTTTTGGATTAATACCCTTTGAAAAATATGAGATCACACTCATCCCCAAACTATGCGTTAAATAGTACCACTACTGTTCCTCTTCAAGGATGGCGTTGTCATTAAATAACACACTAAAGTTAATATGCCATTAAACAAAGAAACAAAAAAGTTGGACTTTACGAAAACGCTTGGAAAAGCTTGATCGTAACTATACAAGAATACTGCATACATTTTTATTTGATTTTTTTCCTGCTTCTACATACGTTAACTCCAGGTTCTATAAAAAATAAATGATTTGCAATCTATTGTTCTTCCAAACTATATATAATTTAATTAGTTCGATCCTTACAGAATGCCTCACGTCAATGAACTCATTTCTATCTTCTTCTCTCCTTCGTTCTCTCTCTCTCTCTCTCTCTCTCTCTCCTTCTCTCTCTCTCTCTATTATATATATATATATATATATTGTACATATACATCTATATATATAGTACATGTATATACATATAATAATAATATTAGTAGAGAAAAAAGTTATGGGTCTACCATGTTTTCAATTCAAATGATTTCATCAGGACCCTACACTATACTTAATTAAGTCGATGCAATTACTTAGTTAAACTCAGATAATTTCTTTTCTATATAATTCTAAGGAATTACATCGACTTAATTAAGCGTTGGGTAGGGTCCTGATCAAATCTTTTAGAATTAAACCATGGTAGGCCCTTAAGATTTTTCCCTACTCATATTATTATTATTATTATTGCTCTACGTTTTAAAATATATTGAGCACTTCTGGATTATTTACTGATGCCATTGAAACGGAAACGTTAAAGCGGCAATTGGATATCATATATACATATATATACATGTGGAATTAAGCAAAAGGCAGGTCTCCTGTTTAACGATTTTATTGGTGATCTTTTCAAGCTTCTGGCCAACTTTTTTATATTTGGATGGAATTCGTGGATTAGTCCACCGAAGTTCATATCCCGAGTACTCGGGATATGATCTCCGGTGGACTAATCCAAATAAATAAGTTGGCCAGAAAGCTTTAAAAGATCACCAATAAAATCGTTAAACAGGAGACCTGCCTTTTTTTAATCCCACATGTATAAATGAAAGTCTGCTGCCGAATTACACATATATATATACATATATACATATACATTCATGCATACGCACACATATATATATAATATATATATATATATATATATATGTGTGTGTGTGTGTGTGTTTGTGTGTGTGTGTGTGAGTGTGTGTGTATGCGAGTGTGTGTGTGTGTGAGGAAAGAGGATAGGAATAAATCCGACAGAATTTAGTAGAGATATGACAAACGTCTGAGTTTTGTCCTTGTTGTTCCTCATATCTCTACTACACACACACACACACACACACACACACACACACACACATATATATATATATATATATATATATATATATATATATATATAGATAGATAGATAGATAGATAGATAGATTGGTACCTTCACTTACGAGTTTAATTCGTTCCGATCGTAAGTCAACTTATTCGCATATGAAATCAATTTTCCCCATTGGAAAGAACTGAAATTCCTTTAATCCGCAAAAAGATCTTCATTAATAAAGATAGCACTGTATTGTATAAAAAATTATAAAAACGAATGCAATGAATCATGTGTTGCATTATATTTTATTGTTTATTTTTTTATAAAAAATTTTTTTCATTGGCATCATAAATTTAAAACTTAAATCCTTTTGGTAAACATATTAACATAAGCATAAAGGGCTGAACTTGTACAAAGGTCTCAAAATTAGCGTGACCCAGAAAAACAGAACCCAAATTATTTATCTATTTTCCCATTAAACTAACCTAAACCCAAAACCTAACCCCTAAGCCTAAGCCTAAGCCAAAATGCGACAAGGTCAATTTCTCAAGCGGAGTTTAACAGATTTGAATTCAGATGTTTCTTTCTCCAAGACTGGTTGCCTAACCAGGGTTACAGAGTCCACTCTGCCTGAAATGCAAAGAGCGCCTCGTCCAGGATTGGAACCCGGGTCGACGAGTCCATTTCCTACGACTTTAAAAAAATTACACCACGCTCCTCCACGGTGTGTGTATGCATGTTTGTGTGTGTTAGCATTGAGAGAGAGAGAGAGAGAGAGAGAGAGAGAGAGAGAGAGAGAGAGAGAGAGAGAGAGAGAGAGGGGGGTGGTGGGGTTGGGTGGGATGGGATGGAGTAGGAGTGGAATAGAAGGAAGAAGAAAAGAGGTGAAACAAAACTGAACGTAATAAATCATCGTTTTAAATGTCAAGATTCGACAAATGAAACTCTAAGAACTGACAGAATGGTTTAATTATCTGTCAATTAGTTCTGGTCTGTAGAATATTTATTACTCTCCGTTTTGTTAATAAACGTTTTTTAATGAACACCTTTTGCATCTAAGCTCTGTAGTTACATCAGGTGAAAGAGAATAATGATACGTGTGTATATCTATCGCCCAGCGAAGTACATGGAACTACACAAAGTGACTGTTCCAGAGAAAATGCCAGTTTTCGAATGAGAATGAATACATTAAGTCTCGAGAGAAAAATAAAAAAAAAAATTGATAACATATTTATTGCCTGATTTTAAAATCAGCATTTGAAATTAGTTGCAAGCCATAGTGTAATAGAGTTGTAGGATATGGACTCGTCCACTCAAGTTCAAAACCTGGACGAAGCTACAGTTCACATAGTCCCGATACCATTGGGGAAAGGTATGAATCCAACTACTCTACTTTCAGCTATGGGTAAATAGCAGGACAGACTTGACTCTTTAACCTTGGTTAGGCAACCAGTATATATGAATTCCAACCTGTTACTACTAGAATAGACTCAGTCCTAATTTGTAATCTATTTCACTAATACTAATGATGTTGCCCTACGAATGTGGGTGTTTAAGGGTTTCTTTGTATATTTTTAGTCGTTGTCATCTTGTTATGGCATTTTTAGTTAAAATAGAAATGCCATAACAAGACGACAACGTCTTCAGTTCCAGTGATCTTCTGAAAAAGAGATTTCATCTCGAAATATCAAGAATAAATTACAGGTTAACACACAACATCATTGTTACCTTATTATTTTTTTTCTTTACACCTGCATTGTGATAGCCTCCAAAACTAACCTCCAAACCAATATATACACAATGCTTCAAGCAAATTATAAAACTCTCTCTCTCTCTCTCTCTCTCTCTCTCTTTATATATATATTATATATATATATATATATAATATATATATGTGTGTGTGTGTGTGTAAAAATGGAAAAGGAATTGAATCCGACACTATGAGGAAAAATGAGTAAAGAAAAGAAAAGTAAATGGATAAAATGAATTTAATCGATATCACATTAATCGATATCACTTACACGTGTTTCGGTCAGTTTATGTGTGAAAATATTTCGGCGCACACATACAAGAATCGACCTTCATCAGAGTGAACATTATGATGAAGGTCGATTCTTGTATGTGTGCGAAATATTTTCACACGCATAAACTGACCGAAACACGTGTAAGTGATATCGATTAATGTGATATCGATTAAATTCATTTTATCCATTTACTTTTCTTTTCTTCACTCATTTTTCCTCATATATATATATATATATATATATATATATATATATATATCCTCAATATATTTCCCCATACTCAAATAAAATCCCCTTCACAAATAATAACAAACAATAAAGACAGCAAGATAAGACTTAGCAAAAAAATAAAAAAAATAAATAAATAAATACACACACACTGATACCCAATCCTCATGCCATTCATACATGAATCACTACACCTTCGAACCCAGTTTATAAGACCCACCCACTCCCAAACACCTACCACCTGTGGCATCATTATATGAACCCCATTGCTATACAGTCTATCTGAGAGAAAGAGGAAAATCTCCTACTACAAACCTCTGCTAACACCAACAACTGACCACCCCTCCTAATTCCCCAGTATGAATATGTTCCCTATTGAAGCAAGAACTCAATCCAAAGTGCTGAAGAAGATCTAACAGACAGAAACGTTACAACGTTCGCTATTGAAGCAAGACTCAATCCAAAGTCCTGAAGAAGGTCTAACAGACCGAAACGTTACAACGTCGACACCAGTACCTACAATAAACATCCATTTTCTACAACATCCCGTGTTTGCCTACCATACTGTTGGATTAATTTCCTCTTATTTCTCCCATATATATATATATATATATATATATATATATATATATATATATATATATATATATATATATATAAGTTAGAATAATCTAGATAAAGAATAATCGGCGCGTATTGAATGTTAGTCATCCGTTTTGAACAAGTCTTATAATTGCATAGACGAGAAACGAAGACCCCATATATATATATATATATATATATATATACATATATATGAAAAGTAAAATGGATATGAATCCGAAAGTATGTGTAGAAGTTTGTAGAAAAAACAAGAAGTTGTGCCTCGTGATTAACGATCTATTTATTTCGTTTTCCTATTATACATAGTTGCTTTGATAAAGACTGCTTTATATGGTCGAAACAGATTCTGTCAGCAAAACTATTAACATCTTGTTTTTTCTACAAACTTTCTACATATATATATATATATATATATATATATATATATATATATATATATATATATATATATATATATATATATATATATATATATATATATATTGTATATGTGATATGAAAGTTCCTTCAATAGAAAAATCCACCCACCAAAACACGCAGTATGTGTTTGTTTACCGTTTATATAAACGAGTATGACACCTTTTTTTATACACGATTTTATGATATACATGTTCATTCTCATGCAACGGAGTTCAGTTCTCAGATGTGCGTTTTTGTTTTATATTTCATTTCGTACCTTTTTACATATGTGGAATTATCTGAGTCAAATTTAAGTGGGTTGAATTTTCATTTAACCATATACAGTGGTACCTTGACTTACGAGTGTCCCAAATTATAAGCTACAAGTAAGTCGATTTTTTGCTTTGTGTCGATAGCTAAAATTTGAGGTGCAAGCAAGCTTCAGATACACTTATGTTAACAAGTCAACTAAAAAAAAGTAAGTTTACAAAATTATTACGCCAAGGAAATATATTATTTAAAAAAAATTAAACATATTACTGCACATAATTCATTATATTCTACTTCCTTATGTTTTTATACAATCCAGTGATAGTTTTTAAATTCTTAACTAAAAATATTACGGTATTTTGAGGATGGGCGGTCGAAAGGATTAAAGGCATCTGAATATATATATATATATATATATATATATATATATATATATATATATATATTGTGTACAGATATAACTTACTCGAGTTACACCATAAGGATCTTCAGGGTTACAACCACTGAATTAATAAAGATATTGATTAATTACTGCTAACTGTAATTTTAACTGTATTTTTAACTAAATAACAAGTATTTAAGCAAATACCGATCGGCATATCACATGAACACGCCCTTAAATCTAGTGGTTTCAAAACCAACCTTATATATAAAGAAGACAGCATCTCACCCTGCCAAAACGAGAATAAGAAAAGAATCAGAAATAGAAGTGGGATTTGGTGCAACCCCCACCCCCCGTTCAACTTGAATATGAAACTCAATTTAGGAATTATCTTCTTCAAAATTCTAAATAAACACTTCCACCGAAGAACAAATCACATAAAACTTTTAATAAAAACTCAATAAAATTATCATGTAGCTGCATGCCGAACGTTGATAAATATATAAACAAATCTATTATCAAAAAATTAAATAAAAACGAAAGCAATAATGATATGCTCCCATGCAATTGTAAAAATAAAAACAATAATAATAATAATAGCAAGTTATGCCCCCTTAACTATAAATGTCGCAGTAAAAATCTGGTCTATAAAGCTACAGTATTCAACAGGGATAATAAAATGAAGATTTATTTTGGATCTACACAAAATCATTTTAAAAATAGGTTTTATAATCATACATCTAGTTTTAATAATATAAAATATAGTACAGCACTTCTCTCTCCAAATATGCCTGGGACTACAAAAATAAATACGGTACCCAATCGTAAAATGGGAATTATTAAAAAGATCTCGATCTTAAAACCCAGGGGATAAATTCTGCCACCTATGTTCAGAGGAAAATTTAATAATAGCGTGCTATACCAGCACCAGATAACTTTTGAACCAAAGATCAGAATTTTTTTGCTAAATGCAAGCATAGGCGGAAGTTATGTTTTGTCAGAATACACGGTGTGTCAAAAAGTACAAACTTGAAACTTTTTTGACGCACCTTGTATATAAATGTAATAATTACCGCGATTCTTTAACCTCTAGGTATAAAACAAATCTAGACGGGTTGACATACCATTAAAATCAATCAATATTCAACGGGGCGCCAATTAAGCTTGGTTCGAAGTCACGTGTGTGAAATTGCTAGTTCTATTTCTACTGTACCATGTAGAATAATGGATAGTGAGCTAGGATAGCCGAAAAATACTGAGCTTAGTCCTTACTGGCCTTGTGTCAAACGTGGCTATATCTTGTAACCGACTATTCCTTGTAGTCCGTGAGATTAACTTGAAAAAATTGATCCTGTGTCATATCCTACTCATGTGGAATTGTTAGTATATATATATATATATATATATATATATATATATATATATAAGTATAAGAAAAAAAAACGATGTTTACAACTGAAAAGGCTCATCAAAGAGAAAGTGTGCAAACCGTTTCGGGGCCAACTCTTGAGGTTTTAAAAGCAACACCGGCCCATCCTCAACTAATATCAGGACCCTATTGCATATTAGTTGAGGATGGGCCGAGTGTTTTTAAAAACGTCAAGAGAACTGGCCCCGAACGGTTTGCACACTTTCTCTTCTATGAGCCTATTTCATTTGTAAACATCGTTTGTTTTTCTACTTATTCATACATTAATTTCCATTTTATTTTCACATATATATATATTGCTACATATATATATATATATATATATATATATTATATATATATATATATATATATATATATATATATATATATATTGCTACAAAACAGGAGTAGCTCGAAATTCTGCTTACTGTTGATGTTAAACGTCTTTGTTAGAGAGAAACAAAACTTTACTGGCATCTGCCAACACGATAATAAAAATCTTTAAGAAGCGATCCGTTTTTTTTGTGTCATCCCAGATGTTGTTAACTGAAGTGAAGCTCCTAGAATTTTATGTGCTATTTTAAGGCTAGTTATAGGCGCGGCGTTTTCTTTTCTGGTGGGTGGAAGAAGGGTACACGAGTTTTTTTTACTTTTAAATGAGGCTTTTCGTCTCAGGATTGGAATTACGGTGTCTATTCCATTATATATATATATATATATATATATATATTTATATATATATATATAATATATAACGAAGGCACGTGGTGTAATGATTATCGTTGTAGGAAATAGACTCGGGGAAACGAGTTCAAATCCTAGACGAAGCTATTTGCATTTCACATACCGTTAATATAATATAATTGGGAAAGGTATGCACACAACTATTCTCCTCCAGCTCTGGGTAAATACAATGTTTATTGCATATATATATATATATATATATATATATATATATATATATATATAATGGAGGAACATGGTGTAATGATTATCGTTGTACAAAATAGACACTACGAGAGAGTTCAGTTACTGGACGAGGCTGTTTACATTTCACATGCCGATAATATGGCACCATTGGGAAAGGTATACGTCCAAATATGATATGGCTAAATACTAGGGAGAACCTGGAATCTTTAACCTTCGTTAGGCAACCAGTCTCGGAGAAGGAAAACTCTAAATTCAAATCTGTTAAACTTTGCTTAAAAATTGATCCTGTGTCATATCCTACTAATGTGGAATTGTTAGTATATATATATATATATATATATATATATATATATATATATATCACTCTCGTACAATGGTACAGAAATTATGTATAAATATTGCACGAGATTGACATCAAATTCATCTGCGAGATAAAATGAATAGTGAGTCTACTACATATGCTAGGGCCTTGTATCATATAAAGTAAGTAAAGTCGTCTGGGTGGCCAAAGGACGGTATCTGCTAACAGTGAGGGGGTCAATGCCTTTTTTGACTAGAGCTAGACCAAGGAAATTGTTTTTAGCTTCTGAGGCAGATCGCCACACCTATCATCAGCTCTTCCCTATGCTACTCGTACGCTGTTGGCGAGGGCCGGTATCGAACCAGGAACATTGAGGTTCCCAGCCAGACATTCTATCGACTGAAATAAACCAGTGGATAGAGAAGCATTATATTTTGTTATCCTGCAAATGTACCTTTGAGAACAGGGTGACACGATTTGAAATCTTGAACGACGCCGATTGCTTTTCACATAATGCTGATACTCTTGAGAAAGGTATAAGTTGTCGGGGTGGCCTAAAGTCGGTATCAGCCAGAAAGCGATTAAGTCTATCCCCTTTTCACTGGCACTAGACAAAGGAGATTGCTGTTTAACGTCTGGGGAAAGGCACCACATCTACCATCAACTCCTCACTTTACGTCACAGATCCCTGTGCTGCTCATACGCTGTGTTTGCGCGGGCTTGTCCACATGTGGGTAAATAGTAGGGCAGATTGGGTCCTTTAACCTTGTTATCGTAACTGGTGTAGCAGAAGAAAAACTCGGATTTCATACCTGTTAAACTCCATTGTAAAAACTGACCTTGTGTCACATCCTGCTCGTCCTGGAGCAGTTGGTAAATGGATGCATGTATGTTTAATCTTTGTTGAATTGAAACGCATATTCAGGTTGTTGCAATGTTTTTCTCTCCGTGAATTTATATCGTGAGATTATAAAAAACTCATTTTTATTATAATTTTTAGCTTCTAACATCTGCCATACGTGCATCTTAATAAATGACTGCTTTTTTTATCAGAGGCAGTATTCGGAGCTTTCCGAGACGTGGGAACGGAACACAATGATATGAATTCAGCTGCATCAGTGTAAATTGATTCTCGTAATGCGGGAAATCATCCATGGAATATGGCGTTGCTGTTTTCAGACGTTTAGTAATCTCAAGCTATTTTTTTTTCTTTTGCAATTTTTTTTTTAAAGAAAAATCTCTCATTGGATTTCTTCGTTATCCTTTCTTTTTTTTTTTTACTCTTAATATTTTCTCGCTCCGTTTTGATTTTGTTAATTATACAATATTTAGTTTATATTTAGATAATATGCATATATCAACAGGGGTGCATCGACTGCGTACACTAGTGTAAAATAGTGGAAACTGGTGCTGAAGTTTGCACCACCCTATCTATAGGAAATATAATACGCTGACTGGAAGGAAGCGCGTGGTGTAATGGTTAAAGTCATAGGAAATGGACTCGTCGCCCCGAGTCCAAATCCTGGACGTTGTAATTGCATTTCCCTTCGCGCTAATACCCTTGGGAAAGGTATGAATTCTACTCTCCCTCCAGCTATGGGTAAATAGTAGGTCAGACTGGGCTCTTTAACCTTGGTTAGGCAACCAGTGTAGGAGAAGGAAAACTCTGAATTCAAACTGTAAAACTCCGCTTAAGAAATTGACCTTGTTTCGCATCCTGCTCGTTGGGTGAGTTGGTAAAATATATATAATACGCTGACTGGTTGCCCTGCAGAAGGGTAAGAACTCCGCACCCCACCCCCCAAAAAAATGGGGTTTGGGTAAGTCACTATCCTTAATCTGATGGTAAGGTTCCAGTTTTGAAGAACTGGGAACTGTAGATGACCCCATCAAAACAACTCGTTCCACGTATCCTGTACCAATCAGAGTCTCATTGAATGGTCAAATAGATCTGTTTAAAAATTATTCGTATTTGATAGGAAGATTTGAAAAAAAGAACTAATTCTAAAGAAAAATTCTTCAAAATGTAATTATGAACGTATCATGAACGCGGTTCTCTAATCTCTGGACTTGACTTTAAAATCAATCACCCAGAAGCTTGCAACTAATATCATAACCCGAGGCCAAACAACTGAATGTACAACATTAAATTTGAATGACATTTGAAAGGTCAGGGGTCATTCCCTTTCGGCGATGGAATGTAAGGAATAAAGATGACATAGATTCTGGAACGAGTTTTAATTTGATTCGATAAGATATATGTGTTTAGAGAGTCTGGCATTCAGTTAGATTCTAAAAGTCAATCTTGATCCTGAATCGAAGCCAAGCATTTGAGTTAGTGAGGGGTTGGCATTTAAACCTGCTCACTGGAGATGTGGGTTCTCAGGGGTTACTCTAGAATGATTTGTTAAATAATTCCACTTCTCTCTGCAATAACAATGGAGACCTGTACACAATAATAAGGGGAACGGATTCTTTTAATGAATATATGCACGTAAAGATAAGAGCAATTAATATATCTGCAATGACATAGCTCAAATAGGCATTGATGAAATGAATATACCTGCAATGAATAAATAAAGCAAGTCAAAGTAAACAAAGAATATAATTAAAATAAACGAACGTATTTTAAGAAATATATATCTAACTAGCTAAAGTACCCGGTCCATGACCGGACTAAAATGAAATTTGGATCACCAGGGAGTGAGAGAGAAAGTGGAAGACAGTAGTTAGAGAGGGGGTAAGAGGAAAATAATTCTTGAAACTAAAATCATTGAGAATTTGTATATTTCAGGATTTGTATTTTCTGTTTTATAGTTTTAAAATTATTTCATATTATTATACAACAAATTGAAAGTATTCGTTTGTATATTTGTTTGTTATTGTTTTAAATTTTGTACATGACAACAATTCACATTTAGTTCTTAATTGCATGTTGAGTTTAAAAAGAAGCTGAGAATCGAAAATTTAAATTCTTCGTATTGCAATATCTATTTTTGCTAAAACCTAAGATATTATAGGACCACCAATTGATCAGTTTAGGCCATCTTGAATAAAACGGAAATATTTTGTTATTATTTATAATTAATTGATTTTTCATAGAATTTAAAAAAACTCTTATCGTAACTTGTTTTTAGCTACGTTAATTTTCAGTTGATTTAACAGTGCAAAAATGAAAACGTTGTTTTTCAATCATAATTTTCATTATTTCCGTAAGCTGAAAAAAAGTTAAAGAATCATCAGGAGTTTATTTAATGTTTTTTCTTTCAAATGGAAAAAATTTTTTCAAGAAAATATTAATTTTTCTGCAAGTTTCATAGTGTTAAATATAGGGGGGGGGAATTTCACAGGGTAAAATGGTGGTACCTAGTATTTTAAAAACATTGTTTAAAAACGTTTTGGTGGACCTGATTATCTGGACTCCCCCCCATCTATTTTTTTCCCTTCAGTTGATTATCGATTACACACCAATCTATCAGATTGAAAAAAAAATTCTTAAAAGTTCTTTATTATTTGAGTATTCACGGGTGCTCATTTCCTCGTATAACTTTATAGTAAATTGATCCCCCATATCGTAACCGCTTGAACGGAACCCAAATTATTCATTTATTTTCCCATTAAACTACCCCCCCTAACCCTAAACCCCCCCCCCCAGTTAAAATTAAGTTTTATTACAAAATTTATATTAATTACAAAACATCAATTTTCATAAAAGTTCAAATGTCACCTATGAAATCTCTATTTAAACATGCCAATTTTTCAGAACTGAAAAGTTGCACTATAAACTCAGCGATGTTTATTGACTTCACAATAAAGAGTAAAATCATAAAACTTAAAATTTAATTTGTAAGGCAAATTCTGAGAATATTTTAAATTGTATTTTGAATAATAATTTAAATGTTGGTTGTTAGTTGTTTTGTTTTATCAACTTTTCGGGTAATTTACTAACGAATCATGTCATTTTGATAAACAAAGCGCTTACAATTTTTCGTACTTACATATTAACTTTTTTTTAAATGTTCCAATAACTGGATATTGTCAGATAAACTTGAAATAAATTTCGTCTTACAAATAATTGACTACTTATCTCCAGTCGGCCTTCGACTAAAGATAAAACACCGGATTTTGTCCATATTAGTAACCTTTGTTTTTTTAATTTTTTTTATCGTGGTTTGAGAAAATAATTAGTTAACGAACCAAAAGAAAAACAGTTTCTAAGGAAATTCGTCAATCTTATTGTTATTTTTAACCCTTTGAAACTCTAACAAAAAAAAAAATAAATAAATTAAAGAATTAAAAGTCATTTTATTCGAATGAAAATTTAGTTTAATTTATACAAATATGTAACCGTACTTACGACGTAAACTGATTTTCATGATACTGTTATTTACGGATTAAAATATTTTTTTAATAATGTAACCGTAAAGCGTGCATTTGATTTTCTACAATGTTTATGCATTACAAAAATTAAAATTAAAATGAGTGTACTGTACAATTTAAGAATATGGACAAACTCGCTGTAAAAATAATTTAATCTATAAAAACATACAAATTACATATTCAGAAAGACTAAGAGATTCCGAACTGCCGTATTCGTATTATCGCCTATACGTAGTATTTTTTTTTTTTAACTCGCTGTAAAAAAAAAAAAAATCTATAAAAACACATACAAATTACATATTCAGAAAGACTATTTCATCTTATTACTAAGATATAAATATTTTAAAGATTAAAAATCCTAAATAGGTAAGAGATTCCGATCTGACTGTTATAGACTGCACTGCTTGTATCGCAATAATCATAGGCGCGTGGCTATCCGAAGCCATTTTTTAATTTTTTAACTCGCTGTAAAAAAATGATTCAATTAATAAAAACTCACACAAATTACATATTTTGAAAGAGTATTTTCTTATCTTTCTAACGATATAAAAATTATTAAAGACTGGACCATAAATAGGCCATAAATTCGGAGCTGAACGTCTTAGACTGCAAAATTAATTCATTAAAATCAAAACTTCGCTGCTGTTATCGCTTTAACAATAAGCAGGCAGAGACAATATTTTATTATCAGGAGGGCTGATATACGGACAGTTCCGCAAATTGGTGATTTTGGATTAATTAATCGATTAAATCCCTTAATCATAAAAATCAATAACCAAATTTGGAATTTTCTTAGTTAGAACGATATCAATGTGTATGCAAGATTTGAATCTGAGTGACCTCCCGTTTTTTTTGTTATACGTCGACACGTACATACCAAAATCTCTGTTTTATATATTAGATTATATATTAATATAATTGATGCACTGATTTTTCGTGCTATCAACGTTGGCGCAAAGAATACAAAGTGTGTCAGAAAAGTACTGAGATTTTTTTAAAACTTTTTGACACACCTTGTATTCTGAAAAAAATAACGTTCCATTCATTCATCATTTCTATCTTGGTAAATACAGCTTTAAACTTGGTACTTTTTTGACACACCTAGTATTCTGAAAAAAGAAAATGAATGAATGGAACTTTTTTTTCTTCAGAATACAAGGTTTGTCAAAAATTTTAAAAAGTTAAAAAAATCTCGATACATTTTTGACACACCTTGTACATAGGTATTTACCCAACCCGTTCGCCCCATGTTCCTGTGTTGGTAATTATACCTGCCCTAAACAAAATGATATTACTTTTTGACACACTCTCGTATTTATGTATTCTTTCTTTCACTACAACATGTATGTATATTATATAAACTAGCAAAAGAACACCCCTCGAGTGGTGTAAGAATTAATTTTTGAAAGATATTGTCTGAAGATTTCTATCATAAGTAAGCAAACCCATCAAATTTATTAAAGGAGTGAAAAAATAAAACAATTTGAAATGGAAACTTGGTCCTGTCCCCCTCACATAAAATGTCGCGTGCATCTATTGATTATTAATTAAATGATTATTTTGAATATTTTACAAAAAATCGTAGGTATTTATTTGTAAACTTTTTAGTAACTTCTTGTTACTGAAAAAAAAAGAGCGAAAGTAAAAACAATTTTTTAAATTGCTTACTCAAACATTACATTACATTGTGACGTAGGCTGTGACGTAGTTTTGGTTACAGACAGAAATACACACAATCTCCAATATTAATATATATGAAATATTTCTGTAAATGTAAATTGTACAAAGGTGCCTTTCCTCCTTTATGAAATTAGCAGTTGAATTCAAATTACCTAGGTAGCAATATCTCATCTATAGAAAGGGATGTCAATAAGATAGATAGGATCCACACGAGGATGCTGCATGATTTCTTGAACAAATTTTGGAAGCAGTACCCCACAAAAAGCAGCGGTATGGCCACTGAATGTAGTTAAGTTTTTTTTTTTTTTGGTTTGGTTTGTTTTGTTTTACGGCATATCAACCTCAGTGGGTCATTTAATTTGAAATAAATCAATTCTTAATGGATAATACAACTTTTTTATAAATACATTTTTCTATTTAACCCACAGGTGGGACCCTAACAGGTACTACCACTCCGGGTCAGAGTGGACCAGGGAGCAATGGTGATGAAGGGGTGCTCCACATTCCCCAAACCTTCAAAACTGGAACCTCACCATCAGATAGAGTTTAACGTCATTTCCAGGACATTTAGACCCTAAGCCACCGCCTACTAGCACCCATATGATAAAAAGGGGTTGGGGCTTGCCATAAGGGCAATAGGGTTGGGAAAATCATATAGGTGCTAGGGCTTGACGTGACCAATCGATTGATCGGGGGGGGCTCTCCGACCGCCCGTCTAGCCCAAGATAGGGCCAAGTGGAGTATTGCAAGTCTGTAGTTTAGTGTCATACCAAAGACACATGATTATCCGGACAAGCCCCCGCTAATCGTATCCTCTAGAGCAAAGTATTGCCCGGTACTTGAGGCGCATCTGAAGGTACATACCGACAGGGCCACGTATCTTTTGCAATGGCCAGACATGAGCTTCGGTTTGTACGGGAATCTCCACGGTAAAATGATTTTATGTCAGTCCTGACCTAGTGGGAGGTCTGGAAAATAGATACTCTAAACGACATAATCCTGTTGGATTATTTGTGATATAAGGCGTGCTGTAATCCACCACTTAAATTTATAGACTATGCGAGGTCATGTTGTTTAAACCCCAACCGATCAACAGCCCGAATACGTGGTTAGTTAACTATTTTATCGCTGATATTTTTAGCCGTCCATTTTCTCTTTATTCGACATTGACGAACGGACCTACAATACTAAGGGACACTATAGGAACAACCAAAGGGCCATACCGAATACTGACGGACATCAAGGAGCAACCATAGGTTTCTTCATTAAGGATCGCGCCCTGATTAACACAAGGAATCTCCGCTGGAAAGTGCTCTTGTTTGAACCCTAAGGATGGCCACAAAAATCGTAACACTAACTCATTACATTTTTAAAAAAATGTATTTTATGAAAATTATATATGAATGTAGCACATATTATGTGACACAATTCGTACATATGTTAATTGCGTTATATAATATATGTACTTGAAGAGTAGATATGTCTATTTTTTAATGTTTTGGTGGGTTGAATATTTAAAATAGGGTGTGAAGTACACGCCACTTAGTTTTATTAGCTGTAATTTTTAACATCCACTTTGCCAAATGAGATTTTAATGTTTTGAAGAAAATAAGGATTTTTTAAACAGTTAGTTAACTGTTACCGTCCGTCGTTTTTTTAATGGCGATAATTCATTGATATAATCTTTTTTTTTTCTTTTCTACAATTTTTCGGCAGCCATAATTTATTCCCTCCCACACATTCACTCATTATAATCTCTCTCAGTTCTAAGACCAACCACGCCTTAAAGTGATCTGTAGGGAGGTATCTACTCAACCCGTTCGCCACGGGTAGGATGCGACACAAGGTCGCAAGTATGTGACATCCAGTGAGGATTGAACTCGTGATTCAGTAGTGATGGATTTGCATGAGGAGGTTGCTAACCATTACACCACGATGAGACGAGTGGACGAATATAGGGATATTGGAGAGGGTATTTGCCTGTCATCCCACTTATGAGCGCTGGACAAAAGGTCTCGTTTTAACGTGGGCTCGCAAAAATTGCGTCGATCCCGTCGGTATTCCCCTTCAAGGGGGCGCCTCTGGCGCTGGGCAATAAACCCAGTCCTGTCCATTTAAATCAAGGGTGCAGGTATTGCCTGGGGGGATAGCCCCCTGGGATCGACGCTATTAATTAACTTTACCGGTCCAGTGGCCGAAGCTCACTGGACCCCGACTGGGTCAGGAAATTTTGGAGAGTAGTCGTATCGAATCTGCATATAAGGGAATCCGATGGATATATAGTTATAAAAGTCATAGGATAAAATGGAAATACATAAAAAAGAAAATTTTGCATATTGGGTTGTGTAATAGTTAGTGATCTAGACTGACAGGAAAATACACGTGAGTTCGAGTCTAACTGTGTTCCATTCATTTAGGCTTGTGACATAATGCAATGTCTCCTATATAACTAGGGAAATAAGATATTGGACCCCTCTCGTGCTGTAATGGTTAGAAAACTACAATAAATTTATTAGAAAAAAGAAAGAAGTAGAAGCATTCAAGAAAGTAAAAAAATAGAAAGAAAGGAAGAAAAATAGAAAAAAGGAAGAAAATAAAAAAGAAGAAAAATAGAAAAAAGGAAGAAAAATAGAAAAAAACGAAGAAAAATAAAAAAACGAAGAAAAAATAGAAAGAAAGGAATAAAAATAGAAAGAAAGGAATAAAAATAGAAAGAAAAGAAGAAAATAGAAAAAAAAGAAGCAAAATAGAAAAAAGGAAGAAAAATAGTAAAAAAAGATGAAAAATAGAAAAAACGAAGAAAAAATAGAAAGAAAGGAAGAAAAATAGAAAATAGAAGAAAAAGAAAAAGAAAAATAGAAAAGAAAAAAAAAAGAAAAATAAAAAAAAGAAAAAATAATAAAAATAGAAAGAAAGGAATAAAAATAGAAAGAAAAGAAGAAAATAGAAAAAAAAGAAGCAAAATAGAAAAAAGGAAGAAAAATAGTAAAAAAAAGATGAAAAATAGAAAAAACAAAATAGAAAGAAAAGAAGAAAAATAGAAAGAAAAGAAGAAAAATAGAAAAAAAGAAGAAAAATAGAAAAAAGGAAGAAAAAAAGGAAGAAGAATAGAAAAAAGATTAAAAATAGAAAAAAAGAAGAAAAATTGAAAAAATGAAGAAAAAAGGAAGAAAAATAGAAATAAAGGAAGAAAAATAGAAAGAAAGGAAGAAAAATAGAAAAAAAGGAAGAAAAATCTAAGTGAAAGCAAAATAAAGAAAGAAATCAGAAACAAAACGAATGAACCACAAAACAATTTTAAAAAAGATATAAGTAAAAATTAAAAAAAGACGAATGAAAAACTAAAAAATGGATAGCTTTCTCTGTATATATTTACCAACCCCTACGCACGAGTAGATTGTGACACAAGGTCAACTTCTTAAGCTCAGTTTAACAGATTTGAATACAGAGTTTTCATTCCCCAAGACTGGTTACCGAGTCACAGTTAAAGAGCCCAATCTTCCCTACAATTTACCCATAGCTAAAGAGAGAGTACTTTCCCCAAGGGTATTAGCGATATGTAAAATACAAACAGCCTCGCCCAGGATTTGAACTCGGGGCAATGAGTCCATTTCTCACGACTAGTCATTTTACCACGCACCTCCAATTTATATAGCTCTCTACATGATTCAGTTGGTATTTTGGTTTTTGGCACCTTTGAAACCATAACGTGATTAAATAGAACATGAAGAATTAGCCAAGGGCGCTTACAAAGTGGATTATGAAAATACTTGTGAAATACGGAAGCAATGAATATGAGGGGGTGAGTATATTTAAAAAAGGACCGAGGAACCACTGCTTTTGGTGGATCATTTTTCTTTTAATACAAAAAGAATGTATATTCCAGACAAAAACTTTATATAAATGCAACATATTAATTCCAAGTTAATCCGAAATTTTCATTTCTATTTCTATAAACTCTAAATGTACTTCTTTAAATCCAGTGAGACTTTTTTTTTTGGATAGAACGTTTCTTTTGTAGACGTTGAATTTGTTTAAAAGATACATTGATGGTGTCCTTACCAAGCCTTTTTATTTTTAAAGGGGAATCTGAAGAAAAACAGATGAAAAATAAGTACGAAAATGTTGGTTCTATAATTTCTTTTTAAACTGCAGATACAATATGCTATTTTCAATAATCTTTCCTGGATTCACATTTTACTATGGAAAAATGCTTTTTTGTAACACAGCATGAGTCTACCGTGCAAATATATATTCTGTTAAATAAGGAAATACAGCGTAGGAGAGGCAGCTGAAAAAATCGCTTCCCAACCAAGAATTAAAAAAAATTGTATTAAATTTTTGGAAAGGTGAACTGTTTACCTGCCAGATGCACGTATGCCAAATATGTTATATATTATCATCCTTCCCATCCCCGGAAATCCCCAGATGCACAACTATCTTTCTGGTCTAATGTAATTTGCAAAGGCGGTATATTTCTTCACTGTTCGGTTGATACCGACAATAGACTACAATGCCTACTTTACTTACTGTACACTACATGAATAAGCTACCCTATATTTTATGCAAGACTTTGAATTTAATATAAATACTTGAAACCATATTGGTTGGAATATATTGTTATATAAGGTGTGCTGAAGTCCACCACTTAAACTTTATCCAAACGCGTAATTAGAGCCAGCCAATCAACACGATCAAATACGTGGTTAGTTAACTATTTAATCACCGATCTTGAAAGCCGTTTATTTGTACATATTCGACACGGACGAACGGACCTGCAACCAAGGACTCTGCTCAACCAAAGGCTACTACCTAATACTAAGTAACACTAAGGAACAACCAATGATTCTTCACTAAAAAGATTTCATCTATAAAGTGCTCTCACCTGCAGACAAATAATAGCGACAAAAATCGTAGCAATATTACAATCTGAACATTTTTTTATCGAATTCCGGCATTAGATAACCAAAATGTAACCTTTTTCCTTTTTTTTTCTTGAGCTCATTTTCTTGAACTTCCTTCCTCTTTCGAATTCTCCATTTTTTTAAATCCCTCGGAATATTTCCGTATTTTTAGCATTATCATATTTTACTTATTTTTATCATCTCTGTACTCGTTTCCGGTTTTCCTTACAGACGCTTGGCTTCATTTTACATTTAAAAAAAAAATCTCTCACCATTTCCCAACGGGAAAGCATTTTAATTCCGATACATTTTCACTTATACTTTTGTTTTTATTCTTTTTGTAGAATCAAAAGCGGAAGATGAACGACGTCAAAAAGTCGATTGTCTAGGTTAGTCAGTGCATTAACCTAGCAATCAGAAGTAAAAAATAAACGCTTATG
>CM042140.1:105572480-105582480 GCA_023376005.1 Doryteuthis pealeii
TTTTTCATTACCGTCTAATGTTATATCTATTTGTGAGATTACATAGAATTCTTTGTTGTTTGTAGGATGTCATTAGCCTTTCTTTACGTTGATTCAGATGTTACAGCTTTAGTCATTTCCACTAATATGGATATGATTAGGCAATCACACAGCCAAATGCAAACTAAATAGAACAAAAAGCAAAAAACAAAACGAAGCAACATACAAGGTGTGTCAAAAAAGTATCGAGATTTTTTGTACTTTTTTACACACCTTATATTCTGAAAATAAAAATATAACGTTCCCTTCATTAATTTTATTCAGAATACAAGGTGTATCAAAAACGTTCCAAGTTTAAAGCTGCATTTACCAAGAAAGAAATGAAACATGAATGGAAGGTTATTTTTTTCAGATTTCAAGGTGTGTCAAAAATGTACAACAAATCTCGATACATTTTTGACACACGTTGTATATAGGGAATTATTCATTACGAGCTTAAAAATCTGGCGGCAATCAGGTTAGCTCCAATTCTTGATTGTGCCTTTGGCTTAGATATAACACTTCATGCATTGAGCACATATAAATGTTACTGGAGATGCGTGGTCTAATGATTAAAGTTGTAAGAAATGGACTCGTCTACCCAAGTTCAAATCTTAGACGAGACTGTCTACATTTCACAAAGTATTTATACTCTTGGGAAAGGTATGAATCCAACTACTCCCCCTCCAAGTATGGATATATATTAGGTCGGACTGGGCTCTTTAATCTTGGCTAGGTAACCAAGTCTAGCAGAAAGAAAACTCTGAATTCAAACCCGTTAAACTCCGCTTAGAAAATTGACCTTGTGTAACATCCTACTCGTGTGGAGGGGTTATATATATATATATATATATATATATATATATATATATATATATATATATATATATATATAAAGTTTTATCAAACTTCGCTGGATTCAAGTGTTGCATTTGAATTTAAGCTTACCCTTTAAAAGTTAGACAATGATTATTTTCCTGCCACTTAATTTAAGGCACTTTGATATACGTAAGCATTCACGCATAAATAAATATTTTCTATTTCGTTGGCGAATTTCGCTGATTTTCGCTATTAATTTCGAATATTCCTGAAATTTCATTGAGCATTAAAATCGCGCATACTCTTTCATATCTTATGATAAGAAAAATGACAAAATTTAGTATTTGGGTTTTACTGATTAAATGATATAATTCAATAATTAAAAATCAAATGACTTGTGGAACTCTTCATAGTTCTTCATAATTAAATAAAAAAGAAATAAACTATTCATAGAATAAACTGTTTATTTTCATTTAAATTAATACGTGAAATTTCCCACCAACAATTAAGAACACTTTTAATTCTTAGCTTGTGTTACATTTTTATGAGTAAAAAAGAAAATAAATTAAGCGAATGCATTTCTGTGTGTTCTGACATCAATCCTAGTTGAGAGCTCCCAAATTAGGTGTCTTCATCTTTTCCAAAACAATTTTAGTATTGAATTAAATTAAAAACGTTATCGTACAAAAGCTTTCGTTACAAAAAGTAGCGTAAAAATCACTGAAAACAATCGCAGTGTTAAAACTTCGGATCCCAAAATTCAGAATTGCAGATCCGGATTTGGCCCGGAATGTTCTGATTAAAAGATGGTATGATATGTTTGGCTATGGCTTCTAGGAGTAAAATTGAAAAAAAGGTGACACACTGACACACTAACATTTGCATTTGTTATTGTAGATCTCAAGTCTGATATGATAAGATATTTTATAGGGCCGATTGATTGATTGATTGATTGATTGAACGTTTGACTGATTCATTGATTCTAACAGTAGGTATTTACCCAACCCATTCGCCATGAGTAGGATGTGACACAAGGTCGCCTGTATGGGGCCTCCAATGAAGCTCACCTTCACTATTCAGTATAATAGATCTGGTTTCTTTATCCAACACTTACGCCACGGATCAGATGTGACACAAGGTCGCAAGTATTGAGCATCCAGCGAGGATCGATCTCGCTATTCAGCAGTAATGGAACTACGAAACAAGCTTTCTAACCATTACACTGCAATGGGACGCCTTGAGCGAATCGAATGGTATGTCAACCCGACTTGGGATATTTTCTGCCTAGACGTTAGGGAATCGCGTTTATAATTCACTCATATTTACATTTCTTTTACAGTTGTTTCTTAAGATTTTTTTCACCCGATCCTATTGAATACGAAATATTTTAAAACAGATCTATTAGACCCATAGATGGGACACACCTTGTATTCCGAAAAAAAACATGAATGGAAAATTATTTTTTTCAGAATACAAGGTGTGTCAAAAATCTTTATACTTTTTTGACACACTTGGTATATAAGGTTTCCAATAATTACACGAGGTAGAACTCAAAAGGATATGATTATTTACAGTAACGTTTGATGACACGAAGAACGGATCTATTTTCGTTCGAAATGCCTGTCACATGGGAAACCAAAATCAAAATATACGCTATATTATTTTTCTTATTAGAGGAAAAGATCAGACACAGAGTTGAAAAGAATCTTTACAAATATGAAGAGAAGACGTCAAAAAAGGATTTTAACATAGTTCCACAGATAATTAAAAGAAGGGAAGAAAGACTCTGGATAGAATTCGAAAGCCAGCATTAAAGATTAATCAAACATCTGGGGAAACCGTATTCAAATTAATTTGAGTTTTAGTCAAAATTAATCATATCAACTCTGCTATTTGCAGCAAGACACTCCTTTTCGCTACGGATAGACGGCAAAGAGTTTGCAATGTCATTTGTACAGATTCAAGGATTTTATCAAATTGTAAATAAAAGTTATGAAAAAAATATTCTAATCAAGGAAAGTTTGTAAGCTGATACTGGCTGATATTTTCTCTCATTTTCGAAAGGGCCATTATAATCTAAATCAGGGATCATCAAACTTTTTTTTTCCGGTGGGTCGGATTATTGAAAAAATAACGAGCGCGGGCCACAATATTATTGTAACAAGTGAAAATTCGAGATCGCATAAGTAACAAATGAAATGCTCATACGCACGAAATTTTGTAACCTACGTACAGTAGATATAGTAAATACAGATACAGTAGATATATATTTGTAAAGTCCATGAAGATATAGTAAGCTTAACATATTTAAATTTAAATGGTATCACAACGTCTTGTGCTCCGTACGTTTTAACACACAAATTCAAGAACCGTCGGCGGACTTGATAAAATGCCTTCGCATGCCGGATCCTGCCCGAAGGCCGTAGTTTGGGGACGCGTGATCTAAATGATTCTTTGGAAAATCAGGCCCATTTCCTTTTTTTAAGTAGATACAACATGGTGTTTGCAATGTTATTGTTACTGATTCAAGAAACTGTTTAAATTAAAATAAAATATTAGAGATAATTATATTATACAGCACCCCCCAAAAATAAAAACCTGATACTGTATGATATTTTCTATCGGTTTAGCTAGGTCATTATAACCTAAATAATTCTTTAGAAAATTAGGTCCCTTTCTCTTCTTTAAGTAGAGACAGCATAAGAGCTGCAATGTTATTTCTACTGATTCAAGAATCTATTGTAATATAAATAAAAGGATAACGATAAATCTATTAGCTTATACAAAAACCTGATAATGGCTGATATTTTCCATCCTTTTCGGAAGGGCCGTTATAATCCAAATATTTCTTTAGAAAATTATACCCTTTTCTCTTTTTCAAGGTGAGACAACAAAGCGATTGCAATGTTATTTGAAATAATTCAAGTAGCTATTTAAATATAAATAAAGGGTTAGCGATATTTCTATTGGCTTATACTAAAACAAAATAAAGATAAAATCATAAAGATAATATTTTAATCAAAGAAAATTGATTCCTGATACTGTTTGATATTTTCAATCGTTATCCAAATAATTCATTGGAAAATTAGGACCCTTTCACTTTTTATTTGCTCACAGGGCTTCGTGATTAGTTAAGTCTTTGTCCTTTTCCTGGTGTAATATACGCCCACTTTTTATGAAAGGGAAATTTAGAGTAAGATCGGAGATCAATTGCATGTTAAAAACAAAACAATAGCCAAAAACTAAAAACAAAAAAACCAAAAAAAAAAACCAACTATATATCGTTGTCGCATTGCCCTCTAAAGATAGAAACCAGAAAGTGAGGATGCATATTATATGTGAAGAATTTCGGAAAAAGTTATTTTCTCCAAAATGTGATTTCTAAGATCAAGCAATATCAAAAAAAAAAATTATTCTATATATATATGGTTGGCAGCCTTCCGTCTACGAAAGACAATGGAGTAGTGTCAAAAACATTTTTTTTAATTTTTAATTTTTCTATTTGAACTACATAGCCTGGGCGAGTTCATATGGAGGATAAGCTGTTGCCCGTGCAGAAAATCCCCCCTTTCCACACTGCCGCTGTGATCTAAAGGAAAGGTAAGGTACCAATGCGGTTTGGCAACGGTAGTGTTGCAGGAGTTGATGGGTAATACAGGATTTCAGCATCACATCACCTTAGAGACTCCAGCTCCTGATTTGTTTTCGGGGTTAACTATATATATATGTATATATGTATACGGAGTGTATAAAAAGTATCAAGATTTTTTGTACTTTTTGACACACCGTTTATTCTGAAAAAAATAACGTTCCATCTCTATATCAATATAGATAAGAGATATATACATAATTGTTTAAATCCATGGCAACAGTGTGAATCTGTGTTAATTACGATATATAATAATAGATTACATTAAACAAAAAAGAAAAGAAAAGAAAACACCTTAAACAAGATCAACTTTGAAACCAGCCAACATATTCTCAAATACCTATAATTTCCCACCACTTTTCGTCGCACCATTTCCCATAAACTTGTGAGCCTCTCCTTCTACTTATTCCTACTGCTACTGTTTGTTCAAAATGAAACAATGGAAACATCTCACCGGTTCCACACCTGATGATGGCATTAAGTAGTGTAGAAAGTACTTGTGTTAGAACCTGTGGTGGATTCATACAGCAATTCCACTCTGATATAAAAACGTTTGCCAGATAGTTAGAAAGGATTAAAAAAAACTCGTCAGACAAGAATTGACCGTCGAGTTCAACAAAACATGCATAAAATAAAAAAGATGCTGTCGAAATATAATTATAATCATAGATTAATATGAAATGAAATAAGTATCTCCCTACATAAGTGGCTGCTGATTTTATCAAAATTTATTACGGGATTTCATGGCTTGAAACTTAGAATTGTTGAAAAGCATTAATCCTATGAAAGAAATGGTATGGAAAAATCGTAGATTTTAATTAATGAGAACTAGTTACTGATAATTGTTGTACCGGCCGTTCCTACAGTGGAGAACATGCACCGGTTCTCACTATAAATAGTGAGACACCGAGTGGAAAGGGAGCACTGTTCCCGTTAACGACAAGCTAGTCGTACATGTACCATTAATTGTAAATACACTTGTCCTATTTTACCCCATCTCGACTTGACTTCTTTTTACTGTTGGGACTAACATCACAACAATAATGAAATGGATCTAAATGCAGACTGGTTCTGCAAAGAGACTGTTGATTCATAAGGGTTAGTGTAAATATGCGATGATATCACTGTTTTATAGCAATGAGTAAAAAAAACAAAAATTTGGTGAAAAGGAAAAAAAAAAGAAAATCGATTGACCAAGATTGAAAAGAAAAAATAAAAACTTTTTCGAAATTGAGATTTTGTTTCTTTTTAATGGTGTGTTTAGATTTTCAGATCTTCAATTTATTTTTAGATTAATATCTTCAATGCACGAAAATAGGAGACACAAATCTCCTAAGACTGATTTTTAGAATATTGTATTCTAAAGTTTGCCAAATTTTACTATGGTTTTGAAATTGCTTTATATATATATATATATATATATATATATATATATATATATATATATATATATTATGGACACTCACGTCGATTTTCAACGCATGAGGGTTCATACATACAATGAACACCCACACAGTGATTTGTTTATAGTGGTGAAGGCTTGTGTTGGACCATCCACAATTTTTGGCACTGTCGATAGGAAAGAATTGGTGCATCAAGGGTTGCCACAAACCCAATCAACGACCGACCTCAGGAATTTTGAATTCAGAGTTATCTCTCTCCTAGACTGGTTACCTACCCAAGGCTGAAGGGCCCAGTCTGCCCTACTATTTAACCCATATATATATATATATATATATATATATATATATATATATATATATATACTCGATATTTTTGACACACATATTATACAGAAACTCACACACACACACACACACACTCATATATATATATATATATATATATATATATATATGCGAAGTGTCTCAAAAAGGTATCGAGATTGTTTGTATTTTTGACACGCTTTGTAATCTGAAAAAATAACGTTCTATTCATTCTTCATTTCTATATTGGTAAATACAGATTTAAACTTGGTACTTTTTTACATATCTTGTAATCTAAAAAAAATTGAATACAAAGTGTGTCAAAAAGTACAAAAAAATTCGATACTTTTTGACACACCTTGTATATATATATATATATATATATATATATATATATATATATATATTTGGGAGGATATGTGCTTTTTAATTTTTTTTTAGTCAGACCTAATTTTTTTTTAAGTTAATTCATTTATGTTTAATTAGGCGGGATTTAAACATAAATGAATTAACTTTAAAAAAAAATTAGGTCTGACTAAAAAAATTAAAAAGCATATATCCTCCCAAATATACTGTCGGCTGAAAATAGCTAAAAGTTGTTTACATATATATATATATATATATATATATATATATATATATATATATATATATATATATATATATATATATATATATATATATATATATATATATATATATATATATATATATATATATATACATATATATATATATATATATATATATATATATATATATATATATATATATATATATATATATATATATATATATATATATATATATATATATATATACATATATATATATATATATATATATATATATATATATATATATATATATATATATATATATATATATATATATACATATATATATATATATATATATATATATATATATATATATATATATATATATATATATATATATATATATATATATATATATATATATATATATATATATATATATATATATATATATATATATATATATATATATATATATATATATATATATATATATATATATATATATATATATATATATATATATATATATATATATATATATATATATATATATATATATATATATATATATATATATATATATATATATATATATATATATATATATATATATATATATATATATGTGTTTATCATAAAATCTAAGAAGTTCGTTTGGTGTTGGGGTTATGAGATCGGCCTGTCAGCTTGGCAGTCCGGTTTCAAATCACGCACAGGGCGGTCTTCCGATCTATAGCTCTGCTGATGAGGCCTAATAGGCCGAAATGTACATACAGAGATTGATTTTTCTCGATTTGTTTAGCCATACATTTAATAGGTATTCCCGCCTAATTCATTATTAATTAATTAATTTTCAAAATTAGGTACGACTCCAATTAAACACTTATTCTCCAAAAAATTATCGGCAAAAAGCCATTCTAAACAAACCTTATATATATATATATATATATATATATATTTCCTTTTTCTCTTGTAGTTTAAAATCGTGTTATATATATATATATATATATATATATATATATATATATATACCCCTCGATTTTAAACTGCAAGTGAAAAAAGAAGGAAAAATGTTCTCGTTTGACTTACGCGTATACTAACACCTGAGCATGTTATATTCTATTCGTGTAAATATCTAAATTTCAGAACGTAAATACATCCTAGGCTATGTAACACTCCCGGCAATATATTGTGGGAAACAAATGAAACTTAAGTAACGGAATCATACTTCTATGATTTATAGATTTTTTATACCTGCTCTGCAATAATAGCATCAAACACTCTTTTTATACACAATATTTTTTATTTTATATATATATATATATATATATATATATATATATATATATATATATATATATATATATATATATTGGTTTGTTGGTTGGTTTTGAAGGCTGTCACAATGCGAGTGTAAAGAAAAAAGAAGGTAACTATGATGTTTTTTGTTAACCTGTCATTTAATTTCTCAATATTTCTGATGATGGGAATTTTCTTCCCGAAATATTGAGAACTTAAATGACAGGTTAACAAAAAACATCATAGTTACCTTCTTTTTTCTTTACACTCGCATTGTGACAGCCTTAAAAACCAACCAACAAACCAATATATACACAATGCTTCAAGCAAATTACAAAACCCTTTATATATATATATATATATATATATATATATATATATATATATATATATATATATATATTACATTACACAATAAACACCTCTTTAACAAAAACGTTTTATTATATCGATATATATACATACATATATACACACGCATATATATACATACATATACACACAGACACACACATACACACACATATATATATATATGTGCGTGTGTGTGTGTCTCTGTTTGTATATGTATGTATATATATGCGTGTGTATGTATGTATATATATCGATATAATAAAGTATTTTTTAAGAGATGTTTATCGTGTAATGGTTATCGTCTTTGGAAATAGATTCGGTGCAGCACGTTCACTCCTGGGGTTCAATGTTTGCAGTTTACATAGCGCCTAAAAAACTAACCTCGTTTCACATTCAACTCGCACGATGGGGTTATACACACACACACATATATATATATATGTATTTATTTATTCATATATATATATATTTATTTATTTATTCATATATATATATATATATATATATATATATATATATAAATACATATAACATCTTTTTGCTTTTATTTTTTATACGCATTGTAATTGCCTTCAAATCATTAATATATATATATATATATATATATATATATATATATATATATATAAATCTCATTTTGCTGCCACCTCACTCTATCTATCATGTTATATGTCCAAAAAAAGAAGTAGAAAGAGATAAAACTACAAATTGCCTAAACTGAGCAGCAGGGATTTGCATTAATGTAAAATCCGTATGACATGAAAAGGAAAGGAAACATTACAAATCAAATCAAACTGCTTTCTTCCAAGCGAAATGAAACAAAAGGAGATAGAAAATGAAAAACAAAAAGGAGATCGAATCTGTTGTCGCATGAAAATCGGAAATTGAAGAAAGCGATCGAGCTGATGACATCTCTCGTTGCAATCGATGGAATGAAAATGTAGTCATGTTGAGTCAAAGTACAAACGAGAGCGACATGATTTAATACAGAATACGCTTAGGTTGCGATGACAGATAGAAAGAATAAAACCGTCACCATGACGACTAGTGACATTGTGGCATCTTTTGACCAATTTCGGTTAATGGTAAATATTCCTGATCAATCATCTGGAATAAATCGACGATGCAAACACAAACACAGACACACAGACACACACAAAAAAAAGTATCGATATTTTTTGTAATTTTTGACACACCTTGTATTCTGAAAAAAAAATAACGTTCCATTCATTATTTTTTTTTTTACAACCACAATCTAAGGTACAAGAACAGAAGATATGCAAACAGTACCACCTTATCCAAATATGTATGGCACATTAAAGACACACAAAAAGGCCCAGCCTTACAAAGAAGGCCGCCTCTATCTATAAAAAATCACCTGGAAACCGCGTGAATTAAGACCTAAAGTTTATTTTTTTTTAGAATATGAGTTCAGCGATATAACATTCCATCGCATGAACACGCTTCACGCTATATGAACGCTTAACAAGCCATCGTATTTTTTAAATCTTAACATTTTGACCATCTGATGATTGCATGTACGTATCAAACTTTAATTACGGGATATTAAATCCATAATATTTTTTGTAATT
>CM042140.1:105587480-105653453 GCA_023376005.1 Doryteuthis pealeii
TACCCTGCTGTGTCCATTTGTAGCCGTCCCTTAGAGAACGTCACTAATGACTTTCTTCTTACTTCCTGTAAAACCCCGCTTAAAAATTGATATTTTGCCACCTCATACTCGTGTGGGGGAATTGGGATTGGGATTGGGATCCATCCAGTATCCGCTCAGAGCTGATCAATGTAACATTTTGCTGGTCGGTCTACTCTGGTGTGTACATATGTTGGTGCCCTCATGAGAACGTCACTTATGCGTTTGTTCTTAATTCCTGTTAAACCCTGCATAAAAATTGATCTTTTGTCGCATCCTGCTCGTGTGGAGGTATTGGGCAAACGTAGATAAGTAAACACTGTAGCAAGTGATTTTATCAGGAGATTTATTATGAATAGAACAATACGGTCTAAAAAGAGCAATTATCAACTTTCAAACTATGTAAAAAAAATCACCCCAAAAACACAAATGAACTTCTTGAATAGGCTCAGTCCTAATTTGTGATCATGCTCTACAACAACCAGCATTAAGTTTTTGAATCTGTGTAACATTGTTTATATTGTGTAATGTCTGAAAATAAACCATTGTCTTCTTCTTTTTCGTCTTTTTTCTTCTTCTCACCCTTCTTCTTCTTCTTCTTCTTCTTCTTCTTCTTCTTCTTCTTCTTCTTCTTTTTCTTCTTCTCACCCTTGTTGTTGTTGTTGTTGTTGTTGTTGTTGTTGTTGTTCTTCTTCTTCTTCTTCTTCTTCTTCTTCTTCTTCTCACCCTTCTTCTTATTATTATTTTCTTCTCATCCTTCTTCTTCTTCTTCTTCTTCTTCTTCTTCTTCTTCTTCTTCTTCTTCTTCTTTCCCTTATTAACGTGTTCTTGACAGGACACATGACTCCCGATAACCAGGCCAGACTGCAATGTCCGCGGAGACTTGTATAATCTCATTTTCCCGTCTGCAATGTCCAAGACTCTTCGTAGAGCAATAAACACTTTGGCTAGGAATCAACCGATAATTGTTAAGAACGGACACTTGACAAATAATAAATTCTTTAAACTTGTGGAACCATATAATTCTGGTAATTTTAAAAGATTATTTTAAAGTTGAACGCAGTATTGGTGATTGTGCAGTTAAAATTTAGAAATCAGAATAAAACGTATATTTACCACGTATACGGGTTAGGCACACAGTCCTATTAATGTTGGACCACCCATAAACCGAAGCTCATGGGAGAAGGGTGCAAAAAATACGTTGATCCTGTCGGCATTACCAGGGGGTGGGGTGCCTCAGGCACTGGGTAATAAACCCAGCCCTGCCCATTTAAATCGAGGGGGGCGGGTATTGCCTGTGGGGATGGTCCCCCTGGGATTAACGTCGTTAAATTCTGCGATCCAGGAAAATTAACCAAGATTTGACTCTACTGCTTAAATAAATCACTTAGAGTATAAATCACAAGTAGAGTATGACTTATCTCCGAGCATTTTCCGAAGTTTTCCGAAGACCCAGGAACGTTAAAAATTACCACTTGTATTGTAGTATACGAGGTTCATTAAACAGTGACGTCTGCAAAGTAACCTATTTTGGTATCAGCCGAACAGCGAGGAACACTATCCTATTTTTGCTAGCGGTAGACTAAGGAGTTCTGTTTATCTAGTTATTGAGTAGCCTAGCTCCTGTGCGGCAGGCGTATCGCCAAACCTGTGTGTTGGAGGCCAGATCTTCCACGCTACGTGTGATGGTACATTTCTTCAGCGTTGTCTTAATATAGTCTTTGAACTGCTTTTGGGCGGCTCCTGTCCTCCGCATGCCATATGTGAGTTCACTGTAAAATAGTTTACAAACTGATAAACAGGACTGCAGAGCGGTAACGTCTTCGTCGTCATGAACAACCGAATATAGATGGGAATTTCCCCTGCAATATGTTTGACTGCATATGTGAGTCGGACTAATGAGCTACCAGAGGTTCCACAGCTGAAGATAAGGAGTGACGTCATCTTTGTCTGAAGACGGACCTCGAAAAGAAAGAAAAGAAGAAGACTAAGGAGATTGCTTTTGCTGAGGTGGAGCGCAACACTTTACCGTCAGCTTTCAGGTGCTTTACCGAGAATCTAAGAAAGAAAGAAAGAAAGAAAGAAAGAAGAAGAAGAAGAAGAAGAAGAAGAAGAAGAAGAAGAAGAAGAAGAAGAAGAAAGAAGAAGTGGAATATGAGGGTACCACTATAACTAATTGTAGTTGATGACCATGGAATAACCCCAAAATCTAAGAAAGAAAGAAAGAAAGAAAGAAAGAAAGAAGAAGAAGAAGAAAGAAGAAGAAGAAGAAGAAGAAGAAGAAGAAGAAGAAGAAGTCAAAGGATGGGCATTATTTTTGATGCATCGGAATATATAATTCTATATTTTGCATAGATTTGAAAAAATAGCATGTTTCCTCCATGATAATCGAGTCTGGGAGGAGAATTTCGTTTCGCCTAGACGGTCTGGCGCATGTACACTTAGTTAATATGCTCAAAATTGAAAGCACCGTATCTAAAGCCGTGACTCACCGAGTAACATTTAAAAATAGCAAAAATAACAGGGAAATATATGATAAAAATACAAGAGAAATGTGAAAATATACATTGAATGCGTTATTTTAGGCCAGAAAACATCCCATTCTTGCCGAGAACAGGCATTTTTCACAAACAGTGGACTATTTAATTGCACTGTCGCTGCAGCAATTATTTTGTTTATCTAAAAACAAAAACTATATTTATGACGCCATTGTGGGTCGCAATCTCTCACCGCATCACCAATAAATGTCAACTAATGTCTGCAGATGTGAAACTCGACAAAAAATGAATAAAAAATAATAAATAAGATATAAAAAATAAAAAAAGGCATAACAGAATAAAAATGAGAGAGAGTGGAAGAAGAAGAAAGAAATAAAGAAGAAGAAGAAGAAGAAGAAGAAGAAGAAGAAGAAGAAGAAGAAGAATATGAGGGTACCAGTATTACTAATTGTAGTTGATGACCATGGAATAACCCCAAAATCTAAGAAAGAAAGAAATAAGAAGAAGAAGAAGAAGAAGAAGAAGAAGAAGAAGAAGAAGAAGAAGAAGAAGAAGAAGAAGAAGAAGAAGAATCAGCGCAGAATGATGACGTGAATGAAAAACTTAAGAAAGCAGTGAAGAAAAGAAAAGAAAGACTGGATATGTAAGTTATCTTAATAAAAAAAATAGTGATAAGGAAAAAGAAAGAAAAGGTACGAGAGTAACCCTAAGGGTAATGTTTCCAAAATATTTAGAAATCGCAGAAACGTTTATTGTTAATTGTCAATAATGTTTACATATCTATTTTTCAACATAATCACCATTGCGGTCGATGCTTTTTCGTAAGTGCAATGACTGATTTTTATATGCCCATGTCATACCAGATTGCCACCATATCGTCGGGGAAGCGTTGAACCTAGTCGTCTTACGAACTCATACACCACTTGCTTGCTACCACGAATTTTCTCTATGAAATTTAACGCCCCCTATATTTAACACGATGAAACTTGCATAAACGTTAATATTATCTTGAGAATTTTTTGTCCGTTCGAAAGAAGAATACTAAAAAAACTCATGATGATTTCTAAAAAATTCAGCTAACGGAAATATGGAAATTATGAAGGAAAAACAATGTTTACATTTTTGCACTGTTAAAACAATTGAAATTTAACGTAGCCAAAACAAGTTATGACTAGAGGCTTTTTATAAAAAATCTATGAAAAATCAATTAATGGTCCGATTTTCATAAAGATTTCCATAATCATTTACCTTTGGATGGAAATATGTCTGAAATAGTTTTTCCTAAAATATATTAGGGGAAATATTTTTATGAGATCTACCACCCCTATTTTATTTTATGAAATATGAAAAGATGAACCGAAAAAAAGATTTTTCCTTTTTTTCTATAAAGATGATAGTCAGTAATTATATCAGAATATTTTTATAAGTTTCAATGCCAGGGTTTTTAGTAAAAGAACCATGAATACAGAATTCTGCTAAAAAGAAAACGGTGAGTAATTTTTCTCCAATCGGATAATTTGATCTTTGAATTAACTGTTTTTCTTTGTAAAAACTCTTTATGTTCGTTATTTCTTTTTTGCAAGATTTTTAAAAATTAAAAATATTTACATTTCTTCATTCAATATGGCATACACTAATCACGTGACGTGTTTTGGTGGTACCTTCCACTTCCAGATGTTTTTGACATTCATGCACGATTTCCACATATATATGTTAATTGGCGATGAATTTCTATCGGTTTTATGCCTTTTTGCGTATAAAAAAACGAATAATTGCGTGAATTTCACATTTGATGGTAGTGTCAATCGGGAAAAATAACTGCCAAGCCGAGACTGGGCGTGATAGCGTGACAGCGTGACATTGAGGTGCAGGCAGGTGCAGAGGCAGGTGCAGGTGTAGACGCAACTGCAAGCAGAGCAAAACTAATAGGGTTACCAACAGCTGCATGAACAGTTTCCCGCGTCCCCAGGCCTTTGGAGACGTTAATCTTGGGAATACCCTCGTACATATTGAAGAATGACGAGAAAGAAAAAAAAACATAGAAACCCCCCCAAAAAAAAAAAAAAAAAAAAACAACCAGGATTCAAACAAGACGCAGAAGTATGATGTGATGTTAAAGAAAATGAATTGCATAAAAAAGTGATATGTCCGGGTTAAGGGATATATTAATTAAGTCTGCACTTTGTTCAATTTTATCAACGTTTCAACAAGAACATTTTTTCTAACTGTGTACACAATACAGTTTACAAAGTCTAAACAAGAGGGGGAAACTTTTACTTCCTGTAAAATGTTCCTCGTTAATAAAACCATTACTTACTTTTTGTAAGTGGCAAACAAGTGTAAAGTTCTTCGTTAGCAAGTGTTATAAACAATTACTTACTTTCTGTAAATCTCTGACAAGTCTAACATGTTTTGTTAGTAAGTGTTGTTAACTGTATTTCTTTTTTTGTTGTCTAATAATTCTTGGTCGGACGTTAGTTCAACTTGTGATTTGTTCTGAATCCTCGTCGCCACTAATATATCCGGGTTAAGGGATATATTATGAAGTTGTAGTAAGGTATATTCTCGCAGGTAAATAGAAGCTGGTGCGTCGGGAAGCAATACGTCTTCTGAGCAGTCGGCGTGGTAGTCTTGCTAGTAGACAGGCTAGTAGGCGCTTGTACCACCACAGTGTTGAGTATTTATGGAGGACACTAGATTATAGTGATGGGGTACCTAGGTATTTGCATATTCATTATCTCAAAAATAAATAAAACAAAGAATACAAACAAACAAATAAAACATTAAAACAAAACAAAAACACATCGAATGCCGCAGAAACGATGAAAAACGTATGTAATCATAATCTTGATTAATTTATGATCAACAAGGCGTGCAAGAAAGCTGTAAAAGACGATAAAATATTCTCCCGATTTTCTCTTATTCTCCCCGCATCTATAAGAACGATTAAAAAATGAAGCAATATTTTGGTAACATGAGACACAATTCGGTTACTCCTAATGAAAGTAACGATACACCCAGGAAAGGAATGTGACATGCTGAGTAAATCTGATGTTTTTGCCAGATCAAACTCGCTGTTCTTCGCTTATAGATTGATCTTGTTTCATATCCTACTCGTGGATGAGTTATTGAGTAAATACACACACACGCGCGCAGACCCACACATACACACCCACAAAACCATACCCCCATATATATATATATATATATATATATATATATATATATATATATAATATATATATATAAGGTATGTCATTTTAACTCACTGAAAAAATTAACATCACATACATTGTTCATTTCTATCTTGCAAATACATATATATATATATATTATATATATATATATATATATATATATATATATATATATATATATATATATATATATATATATAATAATATAATAGAGAATAAATGAGAAAGTATTGGCATAAAAAGGTGCTCAATGCTAATAAAGCAGGGCAGGTTTACAATCAATAGTAATGATATTATGGATGATTTAAACTCATAACTTTAAGTTTCATGCTTACGCAATCCTCAGAAGAGTCATCTGAGGATTGCGTAAGCATGAAACTTAAAGTTATGAGTTTAAATCATCCATAATATCATCACTATTGATTATATATATATATATATATATATATATATATATATATATATATATATATATAGTGTTTCCCTGAGACGATTTAACTAAAATTGAGAAATCAAACGTAATTATACAGATTGTCCATATACACGATGAAAGAAATTTGAAAATAGAATCGTTGAGAAAAGAAGATCATGTCTGGAGAAACCTTCTATGTAATTCTTGTACATTATGAAATCAGATTTGAAGAGGCGAAATTAGCTGAGATAAATTTATTCCTGATAACTTAAGGTTTACATATATATATGTATATATATATATATATATATATATATATATGTGTGTGTGTGTGTGTGTGTGTGTGTATGTATTTGTGTGTATGTGTGTGTATTTGCATATATAGATATATATATATTTCACCTTTTTTAATGCTTAGGAACTTATTTCGAAATAAATTAACGGATTATTCATTATTAATTTTTTTTCTTGATGTGTATGGAATGTGTTGTACTTACACAACACTATCATTCGCTAAAAACTTTAAAAAAAATATCATTTGCACTTTAGGTCGACATAAAAAAAGATTAAATCTTGATACATTTGTATTATTTCTCACATCTAAATATAACGGGGAAATTGTAATATATGTATAAAGAGATGAGTACGTATGCAGCTGTTAGTTTTGTGTGGTACTTGAAAAGTGATGATATTTACTGTTAATTAGCCTTCAGAATAACTCCCCTCCCCACTCACATAATTTTGATTTGTAGAAAAAACGGAAATCAAAGAAAGATTTGAAAACATCTGTCATGGAACCTGAAGTATCAGAGAAAATTATCAACATTTGATTCAAGTTGATTGTTTGGTTGTTGTTTTATGGCGGATCAAGTTATTTTTCTGGTAATCAAATTACTCAGGTTTCTTACCAAACTATGAGTAAAACTACTTGGACAGAATGGGCCCATTAACCTTGCTTAGGCGACCAGACTAGGAGAAGGAAAACTCTGAATTCAGACCTGTTAAATTCCGCTAGAGAAATTGAGCTTTTGTGAGATTTCAGAACATCAGAGAAATTATGTATTTATCAACCACGCGCATGATATGACACAAGGTCAATAATTGAGAAAAGTTCAGCAGGTTTGAATTCAAACTTTTCCATCTCCTAGACCAGTTAACTAACCAAGGTTAAAGAGCCCAGTTTGCTCTACTATTTGTTCATAGCTAGAGAGAGATAATAGATGGATTCATACTTTCTGCAAGGTTATTAGTGATATATGAAATGCAAACAACATCCTCCTCCAGGTTCTGAACTTGTGTCACCGTGTCTACTTCCTACGCTGGTAACCATTACACGACGAGCTCTCCTATCAGAGAAAGTTATAAACATCATTACGAAAGATGTGGAAAGCTGGCGAGTATTACTATATAGTTCGAGAACGAAAGCTAGCAGAGAAATTATATAGGGCTTAAAACAGCTCATCCTGCAATGGAAAAGGAAACACCGCTTGATATAGTTAGCTTGAAGGCTTTGGTGTCCAAGAAAACCAGAGAATGAAAGTCATGAAAAACTGGTGAACTGAAAAAAAAAACTGGGGCTTGAAGGTTTCTGTGATATCAATCTTAATCTGATTGATACCAAAGAATCCCGCAGACACTGTGATATTTGAAAATCCATGGAAAATTTGAAAATCCATGGAAGAATTAAATCCGCCCAGACCTCATCAATATTGATGTAGTCTCGGCAGTTTCAATTTTGTATTCATGTGATTAGTCCAAGTGCTGAGAAGAAATCAGAACAACTGAGGATACTTGGGTCCAGGAAAACTACAGTGATGATCATAGAAGTATTGGACCATATGACCTGTAGGCACCCCTGTTGCGATCTCGTTTCATAAGGATATTCTTTCATTTACACCATCAACATCCGGTTGTTTGTTAACAGATGATTTTTAGAGGATTTTCAAAATTATAAAACTAACTGCTAACCCTAACCTCAAACCCTAACCCCTAACAAACAACCGGATTTTGACGGTGAAAATGAAAAAAATGTCCTTATGAAACGAGATCGCAAAAGGGGTGCCTAAAGGACATATGGTCCGAAGTATTCCATCTGCTCGACATCGATTCGTGTCCTTTTTTGCTTATTCTGGCTGTATTTTCTTTTCTTTTGCGTCTCTTTCTTTCTTTCTTTCTGTCTCAAGTGATTTGAAAATATTTCAGTCGTCCAATGAGCATGCGTTCTGAGCTCGTCAACAAGACAAATATTACCATTTTGAACCCCATAGAAGTTCCGGTTCATTCTAGAACCGGGCCATATGTAAACATTGTTGTCGTAAATGATGGGGACGATGACCATTTAATAGTAGTCTATTATAAGGCCACATCTGTGGTTTCTACAAAGTGTGTATTTGTCCAAAACAGACAGGATGTAATACAAGCTAAATTTTTAAGCAGAGGGTAGTTGGCTTGATTTTAGAGATTTACTTCTAGGCTGATTGCCTAAACAAGTCTAAAGTCCCCAATCTGTCCAAATATATCACCCTACCTGGGGTGGGAAAGACACTAGTGAAAAGTAAATAGCTTAGCAAACAGGATCTGAACTCTTGTTGCTGATTGCATGGTACATAGTAATCGCTAGATTACCGAAGTTAAGCTAAGCAGTTCTATACTTAGATGGATGACCAGTTAAGGTAATGTGGGAAGCTAAATATAAATGGGAATTGATTCGACATTAAATGACACCAAACAGGGTGGATATACGTAAAACCCAACCAACCAACCAACCAGCCAGTCAGCCAGACAAACTTTGTAGATTTACATTTAATAGTAATGTTAAGAAAGGTTTTAAAATTAGGGTGACACAGAAAAACAGAACCCAACTTATTTATTTTCCCATTAAACTAACCTTAAACCCCAACCCCGAACCTAACCCTAGCCCCTAAGCCTAACCCTAACTCCCAATCCTAACCCTAAACCCCCTAGTTAAAATTAACCGTTTTATTACAAAATTTGTGGGTTCTGTTTTTTTCTGCGTCACCGGTATACAGGGTGACCCAGAAAAAAAAGAACCCAAATTATTTATTCATTTTCCCATTAAACTAACCCTAAACCCCAACCATAACCCTAATCCTAACTCTAACACTAACCCTAAACACTAACCCTAGACCCCCATAGTTAAAATTAACAGTTTTATTACAACATTTGTGGGTTTTTTTTTCTGGGGCACTCTAATTTTGACACCTTTGTGCAAGTTCAGCCACTTTGTGAACATTTTACCGTGAGAAAGAGACTACTATTGCAATTTATCAGGCGATAGTAGTTTGTGAAGTCCTTTTATTTGAACGTGAGGAATGAATAAAAAGCAAAGTCAATTTAACATGCAACATTACACTTTGATAATGATTAAATACGTACACCTGCAACGACATATCCGCATTTATATTTCGACACCTACATATGATAAGGACACTGGGATTTCCCTTCTAAAACATAAACAGGTAAGAACATTATAAGAGATTAGCTTGTCCCTGAGCTTATTTTTATCAGTCAAGTATCGGTGTATGCCGCTAATGAGAAATTCTTTTAAAGATTTATGGTGATGGAGTGGAGTTCGGGGAGAAATTGATTCATGTCTTTCTCAAAAGCATTCCCCTGAAAAAGAAATTAGGAGAAATTTAAATCCCCTACAACGTGACGCCAAATCGTTTGTTATTATTACCTGCACAGGCAATAAACTTAGCAAAAAGGTTTCAAACGTGATCGATACTGGTTTGTTACAATTTGTGTTAATGCACTTGGGAAAGGTATGAATCCATATTTTCTCTTCCTCCTAGCTATAAATGATTAAGCAACCCAGTTTTATATATTTATGCTTACCCCAGTGATGTTGAGAGCTTTTTAATTTAGGACGATCATATTTGCATTGAATAAGTCCCCGGGAAAACTTATGGGTCCCAATTAAGATTTCTTAATAAATTGTAGAGTTTTTATTTATGATCTGGGGAAACAACTAAAGCCGTCTAACTCCTACCTTGTAACCTATCCTGTTTAATTCATCTCTAAGAAACTATTGAAATGTATTTACAGTTAGCTTTAAACGGTGAAGGAAGAAAAAAGGATAAACACTGGGATACACGGATACGATTTTATTGCGTCTTTTTATATTTTTGTGCGTCTGAGACGCAGGACGCATATCTATCATCATCTCTGTTTCCTATCAAATGATGATACTATCCAATGATGAATGTTAATACGGATAATATGATCATCATACCAATGGTTTGATCTTGGTCTCTGGCTTTAATAAAATTAAAAAGAATATTGGTTTTCAGAGCAATATCACCATTCTAAAGTTTAGCGAAATAGAATCTTTCTAAAGCATTTCACCACATTTGGAATTTTTCTCTTTAAGAAATTATTTTGTATAATTGCGACGTAAGCAATTCTTAATTTAATCATTTTAATGCAACCGTTATTTATCTCTAGCGTTCAACATTCATTCCTTGTCTGTGCGACCTAAAGTCCATTTACTGTATTCACCGACATTGCTGTAATATCCCATAAATATATATTAACCAACCCCTCCACACGAGCAGGATACGACACAAGGTCAATCTCTTACGCGGAGTTTAACAGGTTTGAATTCAGAGTTTTCCTACTCCTATACTGGTTACCTAGTCAAGGTTAAGAGCCCAGTCTGCACTGCTATTTATCCATAGCTAAAGGAAGAGTAGTTGGATGCATACCTTTCCCATTATTATTAGCATTATGCGAAGTACAAACAGTATTTGGACCCGAGTCGTCGAGTGAATTTTCTACGGCTGTCACCATTACACCACGCACCTCCATAGTATGTAATATCCCATAAAAAGAAATGAGATTAAACAACACCCAGTAAAAATGGACGCTTAGTGTAGCGATAATTATCGGATGAAATGGATATCGAGACCCGAGTTTATTTTCTGGACGAATTGCATGAATTTATCTGTTCCCCTTCCCAGCTATGGATAAAAAATGACTTTATTTGGAAATAACTAACCTAAATGGGGTTGATATACCATAGAACCAACCAACCAACCAACCAACCAACCAGCCAACCAACCAACCAACTATCCAGATAAGCTTCCTAAACATTTCACCGTGAGACGTAGACTACGACTGCAATCTATCTGACAGTAGTAGATTCGGGACAGAATAGGCCGTTATTTTAAGAGAAAGAAAGCATTATTCTAACCAATTTTACTTCGCTAAAAATTGACCTTGTGTCACATCCTGTCCATTGCAGAGGGTTTGGTTAAATTCATACTTGTGAGAAATTTGAGGGTATCTTGGAAATGTGTACACCTCTTTAGACAAACGATTGGTACATAAAAGATATCAGTTTAATTAGTAAACATTTTAATTATCTATCCATAGATCATATACAATAACTAGTCGTCGGGTGACCCTAAAGTCGGTATAAGCCAATCAGCGAGGGAATCTATCACCTTTTCACTAGCGCTGGACCAAGAAGATTGTTTTTGCGTCTGCGGTAGAGCGCAACCCCAACTATCAGCTTCTTACTTTACCGCACAGATCTCTGTGCTACGCATACGCTGAGTTGGCGAGGGCCGGTATCGAACTAGGAACCTGGTGGTTTCTAGCCGAACGCTCTACCGACTGAGCTAACCCGACCCTTAACTTTAGTGCGTCGAATAGTGGCTTAATGGCTAACAAGCTAGTCTCGTAGGTGCATTATTACTAGATTGCGACTTTTGATCCCCATGGTGGTCCATACTTGTGACCTTATATCCTACCTGTGTCATATCCTACCTGTGGCGAACGGATTGGGTAAATACCTACAATGCTAAGAACTGGATGACTGTCGAGCGATTCTGCAATGAATATACCTCCCTTTTTTTAATCTGAAATCGATAAGACTTCCTGGAAATAATTATATTGCAATTTCCTCAGAGGACCTGATTTTGAACCAATTAACCAGAGCACATACAACGCTGAAGCAATGGGTGCATCAAAATATTTTAAGTGTTAACAGTACTTCACTTAAAAGCACCAACCTATTACTCCACAAACTCTAACTTGGAGAGAGAAACTCAATCAACGTTATCTTGCTGCGTCTCTAATTTAAAAAAAGGCCAGATAAATTAATTTTAGATAATAAATATAAAAGATCGTTCATTCATAATGAGTCTTAAATCTGCCTCCGATTAGGTGTAATTCTAAAAGAAAGCTTTATGTAATTCGATAAATTTAATCAAAATAACCAAATATTTTACCTCGCATCCCACGTATGCAGGTGTGACTCAAGGTCTTTTTAATGTGGGACCACCCATGAATCGAAGATCATGAATGGTTGCAAAAAATGTCTAGATCCCGTTGGCATTCACCCTCAAGGGGCCGCCTCAGGCACTGGGCAATAAAACCATCCCTGCCCCTTTAAATCAAGGGAAAGGTGTTTCCTGGGAGGATATCCACTTGGATCTACGCCGTTAATTACTTAACCGGTCCAGGACCGAAACCTCTAGACCTCCGGTAATCTATGTAATGACCAAATATTTAAGCACGGGGATCATTCAATATATAATGTGGAATTTGTCTCAGCAGTTTCCAATTGGACGTACTGTTTACACTTGACATCTTTTTTAAAAAGAAATCAATAGTAACTGGTTCTATTATGTCCCAGAAGACAGTCAACTTGTTCTTCTTTACTGACCACTGCACCCAGTACTTTTTCATTACCCAAGATTTAGTGTTTCCACCCAAGAGACTGGCTTTGTGACTCAGACTCGTAGTGGCAAATCTATTTTTACTCTATATGACGGAATTTCTTAACTAAAACAGGCTTCCCTTTACACATCACTCTTTCGTCTGTAGATTTCACATGGTTCGCACTTCTCAATCACAAAAAGGTTATGTTTGATTTGCCAACATTTTGAATAGTCTCAAAAGAAATATTTGTTTGAGATTGAAATAATTTTACTATAAACCAAATCCAAACAATACAGTGCTTACATCTATGTATAAAAATCTGAATGCAACAATTTTTTAAATTTTTCATTTTTTTTTTTTTTAGCTTTTTCATCATCTTTAATATGATATATAAAAATTCAATGTTTCAGCCATTGAACTCTCCAGCCTTCTTCAGGTGTCCCTTGTCTATCCGAGTATAGCAATGATTCAACTTGGACATTTTTGAATAGGTTGTCTGTTGAGCAAACAACGTGTTGAAGAAGGCCGGAGGGTACAATGACCGAAACGTTGTATTCTTATATATCACAATAAAGATTGCGATAAAACTCCTAAAAATAATTCATATCAAGAATTCAGACAAATAATTTAATTTCATAAAAAAAACTTATTTAATGAATAACACCTGTATTTGGTATTAAGTGAATCGCGCTTGATGAGACCTTATGAACTGAACTATGATTAGATAGATAGACATACATACATTAGTTAATGATAATCTATTTATGTGCGGTCGGTGAGGCCCCCTCCGATCAATCAGCTGGCCACGTCAAGCCCTAGCAACTATATGGCTGCCCCAACCCTATCGCTTTTATGGCAAGCCCCAACCGTTTTTATCATGTGAGTGCTAGTAGGCGGTGGCTGAGGGTCTACATGTCCTATGAATGACGTTAAACTCTATCTGATGGTGAGGTTCCAGTTTTGGAGGTTTGGGGAATGTGGAGCACCTCTTCATCACCATTGCTCCCTGGCCCACTCTGACCCGGAGTGGTAGTACCTGTTAGCGTTCCATCTATGAGTTAAATAGAAAAATGTATTTATAAAAAAAAATTGTGTATTCATTAAGAATTAATTAATTTCAAAACTTTATCGGCATTAAATGACCCACCGAGGTTGATATGCCGTAAAACAAAACAAACCAAACCAAACCAAATCTATTAGTGTGCATTTGCAAAAATAAAAATAGAATGCATCTTACAATTATAATTAATATAGTTAAGCATATGAATTAGTGAACCAAATAAACGTAAACACATTAGACTATATTATTATTTATACACTGCCAAACTGCGATACTCATCTTGGTTGCATTATTTACAATATGTCGGTCGTTGCACTCCGGCCTTCTTCAGTTTCCTTTACTCGTACTCGGTAACCTTCCAAGATTTCCGAACTTAACCCTTTATTTGAATCACGAGAGATCTGCAGTCTATATTTATCAGGATAATATTCAGAATCAGTTCAATATCTCTTCCATATCAAGCCTCAAATATATGAGTATAGGATCAATACACGCATAGGAAAGGCATGGACTATTACAGACAGATTATCGATCATAAAGAAATCTGTTGTTTCTGGTAAGTTAAAGTAACAATTCTTCCAAGTTGTGGTCATGATTTCGCTAATTGGGCTAATAAAATGCTTAGAGAAAACCCTAGATGGGAGCTATACAAGGGGATACATTCTGTCTTAAACTACTTTAAGAAGTGTCCCGAAAGAAAGCAGGTGTAATTCTACCTGCCCCATATTACACAAACTAACTGAGTAATGTGTATTACATTATGAAAAAACCCCCCAGAAATTCCATCTTCCATTTATTTTGCTTCTCTCCACATTGTTTTATTTTTGTTAATATACCAGTTTCCTATCATTGTATATCATTAGATATAAATTTATTTTAAGTTGTCTGAAGTTCTTTAATAAAACCTCGTCATTCATTAAGTTTTATTTTCTTTCATCTTAATTCTTTTATTTATCTTTTTTTTATAGGTTGGTCGGGGCATCTTATTTCCTTACTCAGGTTATCTAGATGCCTTGTCTGGTTTAATGGTTAGAGAGCTAGACTAGCCTACCATTATTAGTGACTAGAAGCAGCTACCCGACGTCCCCTGGGTAGAGGAGTAAAAGCAAACAAAATACATTCCAGAATGTGAAGAGAAAACCTGCTGCTTCTTGAAACTAAGTTAGGAGGGACATCAAAAAATTATCACTCGGAGAACAGACGACAGAATCAGGTATACCTCATTCCATATGAAGTGAAACACGAGTTTATCAGTCCAATGGAATACATTCAGATTAATATACAATATTCAAAAAAAGGATTACGATTTTTGTGGCCATTTTTAGACTTCAAGTGAGAGCACTTTACAGTAGAGATCCTTTGTGTTCCTTAGTGAAGAATCCTTGGTTATTTCTTGGTGTTAGGTAGAATCCTTTGTTTGATCCTTAGTAAAGAATCCTTTCGTTGTTCTTTAGTGAAGAATTATTGTGTTAATTAGAGACTGATCCACTCGTTCGTGTCAAATACGTGCGAGTGAACGGCTTTCAAGATCGGCGATTAAGTTGTTACCTAACCACGTATTCGATCGTGTTGATTGATAATCCACACGCCCACCCAGAGTCTATAAGTTTAAGTGTTGGGCCACAGCACATCTTATATGCCCCAAAATCTTATGGACTCAGCATATATGCTATGCCATAATTACCTTTTGAGTAGGCACAGCGTAGAGATTAATAGAATCTGGGAAACAGTAATTAGGAAGGAGAAAGCAGATAACACCAAAAATAGAAATTACAACTGCAATATAGTGCCCTATCCAGGAATCTTCTTTAGGGATCTTACCCCTCTTCAGGGGATACTGTCAGGTGTCCTTTGTGGAGCGCCCCACCTATCATCAGATCCTTACTTTACCGCACAGATCCCTGTGCTACTCATACGCTGAGTTGGCGAGGGAAGGTATCGAACTAGGAACCTTGTGATTTCTCAGTCTCAGCGAGAAGGCGGGGTTTCTATTTGTATTAGATTAAACTATGATATTGAAAGAAAAAGTTGGAGGAGCGTGGGGTAATGGTTAAAGTCGTAAGAAATATACTCGTCGACCCGAGTTCAAATCCTGAACGAAGCTACAGTTCATATAGCGCTAATACCCCTAGGAAAAGTAAGAATCAAACTACTCTCCCTCCAGCTTTGGGTAAATAGTAGGACATACTGGGCACTTTAACCATGGTTAGGCACCCAGCCTAGGAGAAGAAAACTCAGAACTCATACCGATTAGACTCCTCTTGGGGTGGTCACTACTAGAATAGGTTCAGTCCTAATTAGTGATATATTTCACTAATATTCACTAATATAAAAAAAGAAAACTTCTGAATTACAGTCCGTTAGACATGGAAAAGAAAGATCGTAGTTCTTTTTGAGTCCCTACTTATTTATCTTTCAGTGACATAGATTGAAGCTTCTTACCCAGTTTTTATGCAGACGCTCCTCAGAATCAAAACAACTCCTACTTCAGTATTCACACGCAAATGCAGTGAGACGAATTAAGATATATTCCGGTACACGTAAACAAGTAAAGTTAATTAATTGCCTTCTTATTAGCGTTAATCTATTTTATTTACTGGCAAGATTTCAATTTCTTACACTAATTAACCCCAGCGAATCAAACTCATTTACTGATTCTACTTTTAAAGAGCTTCAAACGCTTAACTCTAGGTATTTTTAACGAACTTGATGGCCTACTGTGCTGCCCGATTTCTAATATTTATAATCTATTTATTATCGTACGTCATCGACTTAATTTTAGTTGCTTTTTATTGCACCTCATTCAGATCGTTATTTTTACGACAGTGTTGGTTGGTTGGTTATTTGTTTTACGGCATATCAACCCGTTTCGTGGCACTTAATGCTGTATAAAGTCATTTTCATAAACAAAGTACTCAGGTTGCTTAACATAACTTATTTTGCTTCAGAAAGGTCACTATTTTTGTGTTCGATTTGATGGCAACAGGCATTCCCATGTTCTTTAGTTCGCATTTTTGACCGGGCGTATTTTAATGACCAATAAACCGTCATCAGCGTAAATTTCAACATCCCTAATGTCCAGATCTTTTGTTAAATTGTAAATTATTAGTTGACCAACTATGTCCGAGACTTATGTAGCGTCTAGTGTTCCCATTGATACCTCGAAAACTGTGATTTCCTGTGTCTTCCCCAATTGTTCTACTTTGTTCATTATAACTGTGTTTCTGGTTAATTCTATGTGTTGTATACTCTCTTTTTCCTTGCTTTCTTACGTCTATTCTTCTAGCGTCTGGACATCGTCTTGGGGGCTTTGTGTCTGGTCTTCCATTGGGGATTTCTCTTTATCAGAAGCCCTGTGTCATTGGTAGTTTTTAGATAATAACACAAGACTTCGATTTAACTTAGATCATATTTTATTCGGAAATCCCAACCAGACTACCTGCACAGATTGAGTCGGCACGCGCATAACACGACTGACCACCGTCGTGGTTTTTGGCCGATCTGACTAAAATCTGTTTCTAGTCTAAACGGAAGAGGGTCTTCTCCACCGATTCTCACGGTATCCACCGGAAGAAGGATCAGGACTGAGGTCAAGCCTTGTCATTCAATCCTTCAAGGCCGCCGGCTGAACTTATAACATCATTTTGGTTTCTACACTACTGCGCATAAATATTAGGAATCTAATAACTATGTAACATATGATTCCTATTCCGTCCTGGGATATAATAGTGTGCCATTTCGGAAAATCCATTGCATCGGAGAACAGTTTGTCTGATACTGATTGGTAAAATTACTTAGTATCAAATTGGATGAAGGTCGTTCTATCTTATTTTCAATATTGTTAAACCATTTAATCGCGTCATCTCTGTTGATCCATTGGTTTAGGTTGATTTTCTTCTTTATTTTGATATTGACTTACCCGAATAACTTTACTCACCTTACCGATTTCTGATTGAGTTGGGTTAAGAAGTCGAATTTCTTGTTTTCCGCCGAAATCAGATTTTTGTTCCTATAATTACATATACTTTTTTTAGTTTGTAATACGGGGACCATAACCTAAGTTAGGGTAGCCAAGAAATACTCAATGTTGCTTGATAACTGTCAGCTTTTTGCTGTATTAAACTAGGTAGATAGGAACTATGAATGAAACGTTATTTTTTTCAGAATACAAGGTGTGCCAAAAACTACAAAAGAATCTCGATACTTTTTTGACACACCATTTATACATATGAAAAACCTACTTTAGCACTTATAAATTTATTTCGGATATTTCACCTCTATTTAATATGTTCTTTCTCTTCCTTATATGTAAATATATGCGCCTACTCAGATATTGATATGTTTATACGCAAAATCTTTATATGTACATTTGAGTTATACAATTTGTTGAAATCCTATCACGAAAATACTTATTATCATTCACCTATACATATGATATATATATATATATATATATATATATATATAGTATGAAGTAAATGGAAGTGAATCCGACAGTATGAATAGAATATTTCAAAGCAACCTATTTATAAGGAAATACGGTAAAATAAACCGTTAATCACGAGGCACAAACAAACGCTCTCGTTCAAAAGACCGCTTTATAAAGGTCGAAACCGATCTGTCAGCAAACTGGTAACATCATTTGTTTTTTTCTAAAAATATTCTACTCATATATATATATATATATATATATATATATATATATATATATATATGTGTGTGTGTGTGTGTGTGTGTGTGTAATTTGTGGTACACATGAAAAAGAATGAGGCAACTATATACTTGTCAAAAATAAGGAGAATAAGTAAAATACTTTTCAAATGTAATTATAACGATTGACAGTGTTACATCTAAAACATTAATACCCATGTTGGCGGAGATAAGATAATCTGAATGTATACTCAGGTAAGAATAATTAGTAACGTGTCGTAAGTTTGACATTAAACTGTTCAGGGGCTCTGGTAAGTATTCAGCCCTCTTTATTGACATTACTTCCAGATCCACTCTATATGGGTGTAGTTGTTAGAATCAATATATATGTCAAATATATAGGAAACGCGTGGTGAAATGGATAAAGTCATGGGAAATGGACTCGTCGCCCCGAGTTCAAATCCTGGACGTGGTAATTGCATTTCCATTTCACTTAGCGCTAATACCCTTGGGAAAGGTATGAATCCTACTCTCTCTCTCTAGCTATGCGTAAATAGTAGGGAAGACTGGGCTCTTTAACCTTACTTAGGCAACCGGTCTAGGAGAAGGAAAACTCTGAATTCAAACTCGTTGAAATCCGCTTAAGAAATTGACCTTGTGTCACATCCATCTCGTGCGGAGTGTTTGGTAAATATATATATGTCAATTATATATTCGTATTTCACAGGACTGTATGCCAAAAAAAAACTCTTGAAAAACCAACAAAAGAAATCTATGTGTGTATATATACACACGGGATGTGTATCTTCAATATGGCGTTAGACTGTATCTAGTGGTGAGGTTTCAATTCTGGAACTCTGGGAAGTGTGGAGTACCCCTTCATTGCTTTTACTCTCATGTCCACTCTGACCCGGAATCGTAGTTCCTATTAGGATCACATTTATGGATTAAATAGATCTATAATGAGTTTTAAAAAAATGTTTCAAAAAATGAGTCTAAAATAATTGAACAACTACAAGAATACAAAAAAACGTCTTGGGCATAAAATAACCCATAGGTTGACATGCCGTAAAATCCAACCAACTGACCAACGACGGGGCGCATTCATTAATTTTGTAACAAACATATTTTATTATGGTTATTTTGATATGGTTATTTTCTCATTTTCGAACTTGAAAAAAAATTGCACCATACGACCTTTAGGCACCACTTTTGCGATCTCGATTATTGGGACATTTTTTCCATTTACACTCTCAAAATCCGGTTAATTGTTAACAGATGATTTTTAGAGTTTTTTTTAATTATAAAACTAACCCCTAACCCTAACCCTAATCCTTAACAAACAACCGGATTTTGACGGTGTAAATGAGAAAAGTGAACGTACAATGAACTCAATTACCTAAGTGGTTGGTATAAAATAACCCAAGACGACTTGACATGCCATTAAAATGAAACCTAAAAAGTAAATGAAATTAAATTAGGCAAATAGTTTATTGCTACACATCACAAAGACGAAAATGCGTCTCACATAGAAGCAATAATTACTTCTAGAAGGTATTTCGATCAATATTCTCTTCACCAGTTGATCGTACCAGGTCTTTTTAATGTGATTAGATTAAATCAATTTCTTCTGCTTGGATATATATATATATATATATATATATATATATATATATATATATATATATATATATATTCATTCTACTATGCACACACTGAAACTCACACAGACAAACACACACACATACATATCAAATTTAATTAATTTTGCAATATATATATATATATAAGTGTTTTATAATTTGCTTGGAGAATTGTGCTTATATTGGTTTTGTGGTTGGTATTGGAGGCTCTCACAATGCAAGTGAAAAGAAAAATAAGGTAACTATGATGTTGTTTGTTAACAATTTAATTAATCTAATTTAGTTAATTTAATTTGTTTATTTTATTTTTTTTAAATTACAGGTTAACAAACAACACCTTGGTTACCTTTTTTACACTTGCATTGTGATCGCCTTGAAAACCAACCACCAAACCAATATATATATATATATATATATATATATATATATAATATATATATGTGTGTGTGTGTGGTGTGTGTGTGTATGTGTGTGTGTGTGTGTGTGTGTCTTTGATTTTACTATATAGATACTAGCAGAAGTAATAGATCTAAGACATGAATAAACGGATTTTAGGAATCCCAAAGAGTGAGAGAAAGGGTTAAGTGAGTAGTAAGAGAGGGCCAAGAGGAGAATAATTTAGCTAATTGTTTCTCAAGAAAAATGTCTTGAAGAAATATTTCGGCACACTATATACTAATAAAAAAGTAAAAGCAAAAAATGTCATAGTTAAAATTCGCGCGCAGTTTTATATCTTCCTCGGATTCTTTCTGTTAAGGAAAAGCGAATGAATTTGGAATTTGTTTGATAGACTAATCCAGACTGTCAATTTGATTTATTTGCCTTCAACCAATATTTACTTTGGAAGTTCTCAGTAGTTGTTCCGATTCACCCAAGTCGATTTCACTATTTATACTGGAATATATGAGACTGCTTTGTGACATCTGTCACTTGTCTATATGGTTTGCTCTAAGGTACAGACAAGTTAAGGAGAAAGCAACAGCATTTAAATGTTATAAGTTATGGTATTACAGATATATATATATATATATATATATATATATATATGTGTGTGTGTGTGTAAAAAAATGGAAATTGGAAATGAATCCGACAATATGAGGAAGAATGATTAAAGAAAAGAAAGAAATAGAATGGATAATAAAAGATGAATTTAATCAATATCACTTACACCTGTGTTTCGGTCAGTTCATCTGTGTGAAAATATTCCGCACACAGAGAAGATTCGACCTTCATCAGAGTGAAATTTTATTTTGCATATTCTGATGAAGGTCGAATCTTCTCTGTGTACGGAATATTTTTACACTGACCGAAACACATGTGTAAGTGATATTGATTAAATTCATCTTTTATTATCCATTCTGTTCTTTCTTTTCTTTATTCATTCTTCTTCATATATATATATATAACACCGAAAAAGTGTTATTCAGAAACCAATAGTAGGACCAACTTTTAAATTGTATTATTAATTATAAATAAATAAATAAATAAATAAATATATATAAAATATCAGTCATCCACAGACACGTGTTTCGAAATTTACTTTTTATCAGCACGGCTCGACTTTTAACAGCTACCTCTAACCGGGATCGGAACCTGACAGAATTTTCGTCTGCCAAGTTCCTTTCCCTTGTGGCCATCAGCGGCTGTCAGTCTGGGGTAAACAATTAATTGATACATACATTACGCGGGTATCTTTTTACAATAACCAGAGAACTCAAATCTGTAAACAGCGGACCAGTGAGTAACGGCCTACGCCAAACGGTGAAATTTCAATTAATGTCCCCCCACAGTGCTCTACCATGGGAGTGGGAAACGCATATATTATATATATATATATATATATATTATATATATATATATATGTGTGTGTGTGTGTGTGTGTATGTGTGTAGTTGATTTGGAAATCGCACAGGCAAGAAAATATCAGTTACCAAGCACCGTTGCCTGCATGTCTACGCTACCCTAACGCATATACTGACAATTTCTCGCCTATGTGATGTTCCAACCAATTTTGATTTGAGAAATTGAGGATGAGAAACTATTTAAAACCAAGCGCCATGTACTTCATGTCCACGCTACACTTAATTTAGATTCACATACTCTATCCACGATAGTGAGCACTATTTCCTTCTGGAGCTGCTACTTTCTCCATTCTGTTTTATGCCAAGTGATATCACTTCCAAATCCTGGAAAAATCCTAGCAACAAGGTAACAGCTCCAGAACTTAGCTTTCAGAAATTTTCCGACGAGGGGATCTTTATCCCGAAATATTAAGAATAAATCAAAAGTAAAAGAACACCATCATAGTTACCTCATTTTTTTGATGATTTTGTCTTTGTTACACAAGCAGTGCCCAGTATGACTTGTTTAGTTCCCATATAATCTTTCCGCAGAGTTCCTCGGTAAAGTGGTGCAGACATACAATAGTACTGACACAGCTACCGTTTGGAAATAATTCCTTAAATTTGATATGTTTTTACTGATTTTCTTGTCTCTTTTACTTCGTTTACGGTTTATTTCCCATTTGTCACTCCACATTTCTTCTTGATTTTTCTTACTGTAACCTAACTTCCTTCCACTATCTCCTTTCGTTCTTCCTTCTTTCCACAACTCTATTCAAATTATCCGTCCCTTCTTTGTTTTTTCTTCTTTTTTGTAACGTCCTTTTCTTTTTCCTTCCTCGCTTCCTTCCGCTCTCTCTTACTTTTCATACTCTCTGTTCCTTCATAGTTTTCTTACTTTTTGTGACCTCTTTTCCTATAGCTCCTTCTTTCCTTCTTACTTATCTCTTTCAACACCCTCTGTTTTTTTTTTCTTCTTTAGAAAAAACAAACTTACTGCACACAATTCTTTCACTATATCCTACAATTGCTTCTTATTCTTTCTGCATTCCAAAATTGCCCACACGAATTATTTCAATTTCACCTAATTAAACAATTGCACAGTCAAGTGAAGTTCCAACAGCTTTATAAAGATTTCTGAACGAATAAGCAACTGAGACGAACCTCACGTAAATTACACAACTCACTTTGCCATCAAGTGCAAAAAAAAAACAAAAAAGAAACAAAACCCAAAAACCTAACAAAACATGTAAAAAACAACAAAAAACAATAACATTACAAAAACAAAGGAAAAAGAAAAGATTAGGATTCTTAGGGGTGCTTGCATTTGTGTGTTGCACACGACTGTTGTCATAAGATGGCGCACGGGTACTGTATGAAACAATGGGGGCGTGCTTGACTGTTCGATGTTTTGGCACCAGTAAGACCAGTGCAATGAATGCAGCTAACAGAAAGGGGTATCATAGATTTATAAATGGGTAACCGAATTATCAAGATACTGTGTCAAGTCGACCCCGAACAAATCCTCTCACACACATAACTACACGTTCACACATTATCACATATATCCGCATCTGCGTCAAATCGTGCTGATAAGCCGAATTCCCTTGAATCTCGCTCGCCATCCATCCATATCGGCCAGCCATATTGGCATGTCTTCTACAGGCATCCAGTGACCGCAAAGCACTGATAAATGTAAATTTTACTGCTCGACCAACACTGGTAGGAACATATAGGGGAGTCCTCAGGAGAACTTTGCTTACGAGTTCGTCACCCCCCCCAACAATGCCAACCATGTCTTGATTATATTACTTGGGAGGGTTTGCGTATCCCTAGATTGGCCAAGAAATGAATGATATTTTTAGGTTGACAACGCATATATATATATATATATATATATATATATATATATATATAGGTAATCTCAAACCGTCCTTCGGGACGGGGTGTTGTGTTAAATTAATAGCGTCGATTCCAGAGGGCCATCCCCCCCCCGGCATTACATGCCCCTTTGGGGGCAGGGCTGGGTTTATTGCCCAGCGCCTGAGGCGCCCCCTTAAGGAGGAATGCCGATGGGATCGACGCAATTTTTGTTCTCTCCCACCCATGAGCTTCGGCTTGTGGGTGGGCCCACGTTAAAACGAAGCCTTGTGCCCAGTCCATACAGGTGGGGTATGAGACATATAAATATATATATGCACGCGCGCCTGTGTGTGTGTGTGTGTGTGTGTGTGTGTGTAGAGAAAATGGAAGTGAATCCGACAGTAGGTAATATAGTGAAAAATTGAAAAAACAAAAGTTCATCAAACGAGTGATGTTTATTTCTCCAACGCTGCAGTGTGTTGGTCTGTTTCAGTTGATCTTCATCAGGGCTTTTGTTATTTTGAGGAAAAAATAAATTTATCACTGAGAATAAGAACTCTGTGAGAGTCTTTTGTTTTGTCGGTCAATCTATTTAAAAAAAATGTTGAATTAAAAACTAGCGTTCTTTGGATGTTTGAAAATATGACGAATGCTAAGACAACGGTTGTAAAATGACATATATATATATATATATATATATATATATATGCAGGATGCGACACAAGGTAAAAAACATTTTTAAAGCAGTGTTTAATAGATTTGAATTCTGAGTTTTCCTTCTACTCATACATATCCCAAAGGTATTTTGAAATGTAAGTAGTCTCGTTCACCAATTAAACTCGGATTATCGTGTCAATTTCCTACAGCAGTAACCATTAGACGAGCAGCAGATATGCATAATGTATCTATTATCTCGAAACAGTTATCATCGTAGGATAGGGAATCGGTTTTCTTAGTTCGAATCCTGGACGACCCTGTTTGCACTTCAATTTACGCTAATGTTCTTGGAAAAGGGATTGACTCATCTGGTATTCACCCATCTATGGGTAAATAGTAGGGTTAATAGTTTTTTTTCTTAGTTATAGAACTAATCTGATAGACGCAAAAGTCAGATTTGATTGATAAAACTGAAACTGTATCAAATCCGGCTCATAGCTGAGGAGTTGGGGAAATGCTATCAAACGGAACATATGCATATATCACGTGTTTAGGAGGCGCATATCGTAATGTTTACATTATAGGAAATGGACACGGCGGGCCGAATTAAAATCCTGACCAATGTTGTTTTCATCTCCTATAGCGCTAATACACTTGGGAAATGTATGAATCCAGCTATTCTCTCTCCAGCTATGAGTAAATAATAGAGCAGACTAGGCTCTTTAATCTTGGTTAGGCAACCCGTCAAGGAAAAAAAAACTCTGAATTCAAACCTGGTAAACTCAGCTTAAGAAATTGACCTGCTATCAAATCATGCTCGTGCGGAGGGTTATATATATATATATATATATATATATATATATATATATATATATGTGTGTGTGTGTGTGTGTGTGTGTGTGTGTGTGTGTGTGTGTGATATAGTAAAAAATTGAAAATAACACAGATTCATAAAACGAGTGATGTTTATTTCGCCAACGCTGCAGTGTTTCAATCTGTTTCAGTAAATCTTCATCAGGGATTTGGTATATAACACACTGTCTAATTTACTTCCATTTTTCTGTTCACACACACACACACACACATACACACACACACATACACACACGTATATATATATATATATATATATATATATATATATATATATATATATAATCACGTATTGATATTATAAAGAACCAATTTACCACATGGTGTGGTTTATAATTGATTAATTTCCAGTGTATTTTTTGCAAGCAAATTTCGCGTTTTTCCCTACGTTTGATACTAATAAAAGAATAATCCTGGTGGACAAAACACCCGGACTTTGTCTCCTATTTCTATTCAGTAAAGCGGAAATGAAATTAAGAAAAAAAATACTACACCCTAAAAACAAGCAAAGGCACCAACCAATAAAAAAACTGTTGTTGAAACCATCGTAATTCTCTTTTAAGCTTTTATGTAAAACAGATAATACATTAATACAATTAATCAATGTCTATGAAAAATTCAGCATAAAAAAATGAATACATCAAATTAGAGAATAATAAACATCAAATAGAAAAAAGTAGACTACACAGAAAATGAAACAAAATATAATCAGAGAACTCTCTAAGGTGACTAATTCTGCTATGAAAGACATTGCAGCTTTTTAAAAAATTCGAAATAACAGAACCAACCTAATCTTATTATAATGGAGATTGTGTGTTTTTCTGTCTGTAACCGAAACTATATTACTACTCAAGTCACAATTCCCTTAATTATTTACGTCAAATTCTCCATGATTTCATTCTTTTAAACCTTCAGTTATTAATAAAAATTGTTTTACATTATTAATACTGTTGATCATATCTACGTACTAATGACATGCAATTGTATTTATATATACAACAAAATAGCGGTTTACAGTTTGAACGAGAAGGCTAATTTGCATATTGATATTTAAAATTTTATTTTAATAAATATGTGCTTGGTATTATTGATTTCTAATTGTTTGGTTTTATCTTAAGAAATATAAACAAAAATCTCGTGGATAAATCTTAAAAGAAATTTATTTACAAGAAGAAATAACTGTAATATTATCCTTTACTTCCTATTTTAACTAATAAGTTAAATTAGGAAAATTTACCAATGAAAGAGGGGAGTAATGAAAAATGATGGAATAGTTAGTTTCAAAGTTGTTCTATTTTTCAATCATACCCCCTCTGTTCCAAATATTTTTATCTGAATTCTTATTCAGTTTCATTAGCCTTCCTAATTTAATATGATATTTTACTATATCAAAACTTAAATACTTGCACCCGGAGGGTGCATATATTTGCTAGTACAGATAAGTTTGCAAACGATGCCATAGAAGACATTGTAAAAGACTGTTCACCACATCTCACGCTTTTAAATGGAATGATACATACAACTGCTGCAATAATAAGTCCAGTAGCCACAACACATAAACAAAATAGCTTTTAAGTAAACCAAATGGAAAGTAAGGATACAAAAAGAAATAGAAGAAAGCCGAGAAGAAATATACAGACTTTAGGAAATGAGTTAAGTTGTCTAAGTAAAAACTAGGAAAGCGAGAAAAGAATTCAAAGAAAATATGAGATAACATCATCTGCTAAGATACCGTTAATAAAAGATAAATTGAAGCAAATTAAAAAAAAACAAAAGTTAAAGACTACAAAACTTATTCGCGTTTGAATAGAGACTGACATGTCACTTGAGACCAATAAGGATCCAACTGATCTTGATCAAGACGAAATGACAAATATCTTGAAATGTTTTGTCTCAAAAGCCTTAAAGTTCTTCGGGTTTTATGTGTGGGTTCATATCAAAGAACAGTAAAATCAATATTTCAAAACAAAAGGCATCATCATCATCACCATCATCATCATCAAGGCTTGACGATAGCACGAAATGCTTTCTCTCTATCTCTATGTTTCTCTTTCTTACTTTCTCTCTCTCTCTCTCTCTCTCTCTGTCTCTCTCTGTGTCTCTGTGTTTCCCTGTCTCTCTCTCTCTCCCCACCCATAGCTATCGGCCATCACACTTGGTAAGTCTTTTAAACGATAGTCAGTGTCCGCACATGGTTTATAAATGTCACTTTTGCTGGGTGGCCAATACCCATAGCTGAACGTCGCTTATGAGTTCGTCCTTACGTCTCGAGTAGTGTCCAGTACACCTTGCTCGTATTACTTTAATAGTTTACAAGGTCAGTGATAAATGACCATACAGCTGTTCTTTTAGGGCGCTGCCCCCAGGATTTATTCAAAACAGCATGCGACATCCTTGTTTAGTTCCCATACAATACGGACAAAGCTATCGTTTGGGAGAATGTCCGTTCTGTTTCATCAGATCAATCATATTTAAATATGGTTGATCGGTTAGAAAGATTACTAAACGAAATAAATTTCCCCCAAATGAATTTCTTGTTAGCTCATACAAGGTGTGTCATAACAGTATCCAGATAGAAGCTGTATTTACCAAGATGGAAATGAGGAATGAATGGAACGTTATTTTCTTCAGAATACAAGGTGAGTCAAAAAGTACAAGAAATCTCGATACTTTTTTGACACACCTTGTCATTATTACAAGGACTAGTCCGAAATGCCCTGCTTCTTTTTTTTAAATTTTTAAATTTCCATTAATATGCAAATAATCCGAATATATTTGGATATCTTTTCCTATTGTCCGCAGCCTTGTCGGTTGGGGCTGTAGAATATGCCGCCTTCCCTTTTACAGACGGGTACAACCCACCTCTAATGGGGCCACTTGTCGAGCCGTAATGCCTGAGGACAATATCATGCTGACTGAGCGGTCCATGAACCGAATACTAAGGGATCCCGTGACATACAACATTCTAATTCGGCTGTTAGGAAATGTGTGATCCGAACAATCGGCTGGTCATGTCAAGACTTAGCAGCTATATGAGGGTCACGATTGTACTCTTCAAATAATTCACATTGCAAACACTCAACTATTCATACTCAAAAAGTTAAACAAATCATGTGTATATAAAAAGATTCGCCATTAGACATTCAAGAGTAGATATGCATATAACCAACCAACCGACCAATCAATTAACCAATCGAACTTAAATATCACATCGAGAAATTATGTCTATTCTGTGTGAATAGCAGTTGCAAGGTGGTCAAAGTGTCTGAGTTCACACACAACAGCCGCTATAGCCACTTCCTCGCAGAGTCTGTTTAACACTTGTCAACTACCACTGCTGCTGATATGCCTTCTTTCCTTCCTCTTTCTTTCTTTCCTTCTTCAAACAGAACGCCGTGTCACAAAAGCACGCAAAAATCGCTACACCCTCTCTGCCCAAAATGGGCCACTTTTATAGTGAAAACAGGAGTTGCAATGCACCATGGGCCATTACCCATAGTGCCTTTCAATACCAATAAAAGTGTCTTCTCTGCCCCCCTACCAACTTTTCGACATTTCTCACTCCGACCGGACACCACGACACACCACCCCGACCACATTCCTTTCTTCTTCGCTACATTTCTCTTTGCAAGCCATGCACCGGAACCGTTTCGAGTCAGGTAAGTTTGCCTCGTCATTACAGAAATATATGGTATTTATAGATTTTTTGGGCCAAGTCACCAACAGGCACCCCAGCCCAGATTAGTTTTGAAAGGAACTGAATCAGCAGCCGATAAAAACGAAAAACAATTCGCTATCAAATTTTAATTCTAAAATATTCTAAAATTCTGAAATAGGGTTAGGGTTAGGGTTAGGAGTTAGGGTTAGGATTAGGGTTAGGGGTTAGGAGTTAGGGTTAGGGTTAGCAGTTATTATCATAACCTTATAATATACTCATTATAAATCTTTTTTATTAACTATCCGTAGAGGTACATGGAAAATAAATAAACGTGTCTTTCGTTTGAATTTTTATTTTTGAATAATAAAAATATTAATTTATCTTTAGTGCAAAATAATTTTTTTCACAGATGCTAACAACAACAACATGAAATAATTATTTTTTAAATTAAAATCAAAAACTATTTTAGTATAAAAACGTGCCTTTCGTTTTTAATCGGCTGCTGATTTTGTTTACTGACAACCGGTGAAAAGCACATTTCAGTTCCTTTCAAAACTGGTCTGAGTCTGTTGGTGATTGGTCCGAATTTTCTATTATAGATATAAATTGAAGATACAGTTGTACCTTGACTTACAAGTTTCAATCATTCCGCTCGTAACTCTATTTCTTCATATATCAAGTCAATTGTTCTCATTGAAATAAACGGAAATGCCAATAATGTCCCCATCACAAAACCCCTACTTTTTGTTAGGTTTTTTAAACATAATAAAACATATAAAACATAATAAAATTGAATGGAATTAATTATGTGCTATATGTTTATTTAAAAAAAAAATAGTTTTCTTAATCGTTATAAATGTGGAAACTCAAATTATTTTAGTGAACTTATGTACATAAACGTATCTGAAAATCGCTCCTACCTCGCTCTTAACACAAAACAAAAAATCAAATCGAGTGACCGCTGGTAATTCGTTCGTTGGGGTACTCCAAAGTCAAGGTACCACAGTATATTAAATATGATTGTTTGCTGGCGTTCGTTTCGTGTGTCGTATTCAGACGCTTTTGCATACTAAGAATTATTTCAAAAGTTAGATATGTGATATGTAAATGAATGGTTTCATTTAAGTTTTCGTTTCTTTTATTATTGTCCGTTTCTATTTTTGCATAACACCATTCACCTTTCAGCTTTTTGTAATCTTCCTCAATGTGTTCCAGGCATTTTAGCTTTAGTGGTTATTTCGTGGAGTTTATTTATCGACCTTGCCTTCCGGATAAACGTGTATTTATGTTTCTCTCATTGTTTGTAAGTCAGTTGTTGAGGGGTTTTTTTTTTTAACGATTGTTTGTTCTTTTATTTTTGTTTTGTTCAACGTTGTGTTGTATTATATTTTCGATGGCGCAGTGCCAAAAAAAAAAATTAAATAAATAAATAAAAATAAATAAAATATCGGACAGAAAAAAAAAGAAAAAATCAGTCAAATTAGCAAAAGAACGAATACTCGTGAAGGTTCAACACGTGAAACCCAATGGAGGAGGCAAAGCAAACATTTGTGTTGCCGTCAGGTGCGATAATCGTTTAGCTTTCTACAAAAGGGAAAAAGTGTGTGTGTGTGTGTGTGGGGGGGTCATTTCTGACTTTCACACATGTATGTAAGTATGAGATACTCGGAGAGGTGAGCCAACGTTCGTTCACACGCTCGCAGAACAGATTAACCGAAGGTGAAGGTAGATCCATTACTACTGAATAGCAAATGGGATCCGCGCTGTATAACCCATACTTGCATATCTTACTCGTAGCCAATGGGTTGAGTAAATACTTACACAGCTGGATGGTATAATAAGCATATACAAACGCGCCGATATATATATATATATATATATATATATAAGATTTTTGATGTTTGTTTTTAGAAGGATTGTGCGGTGCGTATCGGTAGCCGAGCGGTAAAGTCTCTGACTCTGTCTGCTGGACTCCCGGTTTCGATTTCTGTCGGAGGGAAATCGTTAGTATACATCGCTGATAAGACTTAATAAAGTCGGAACAGGCTGTACGATGTTCTACGCATCGTACATTTGTTTGCCGAGTTCGTTTGTCATGATTATTTTCTATAAATAATAATAATAATAATAATAATATATATATATATATATATATATATATATATAAAAATGGAATTTGATAATTTGCTTTTGAAGCATTGTTATGTAAAGTATATTATGATTTATATTTTTTAAGGCAATTACAATGCGTATATCGTATAAAATTCGATAATTATTGAAAATAATCATGACAAGCAAACCCGGTGAATAACGTGCACCATGTGGAACAACGTACAGCTGTTTTAGCTTCATTAAGTCTCATCAGTGATGTAAACCTACGATCTCCTCCGATAGTGATCGAAACCGGGAACCCAGCATGCAGAGTCAGAGACTCTACCTTTGGGCCACCGGTCCGTAGCACACGATATATACCGAATTTAACCTGTCAATGATAAACACAATATACGCATTGTAATTGGCTTAAAAAATATAAATAATAATATACTTTACATAAGAATGCTTCAAAGGCAAATTATCAAATTCCATTCATTTCTTACGCCTGGGCATAAGCCTAATTTGCGACTCCCTCAACGCTCACTGTACTATGTATAGTAGTGGCGTGGTTATCATTAACAGGTTAAATTCGGCATGTATTGTGTGCTACGGGCCGGTGGCCCAGAGGTAGAGTCTCTGATTCTGCGTGCTGGGTTCCCGGTTTCTATCTCTATCGGAGGAGATTGTAGGTATACACCACTTATGAGACTTAATAAAGTTGAAACAGCTGTACGGTGTTTCACGTGGCACACGTTATTCGACGGAGTTGCTTGTCACGATTATTTTCAATAATTATCGAATTTTATACAATATACGCATTGCAATTGCCTTCAAAAATATAAATACTAATATATATATATATATATATATATATATATATTTAAATAATTTTGAAAATAGTTGTTATGCAGTAAAAGAACCGAGAAAAAATGTGCTGGTAACGAAGCATATCCAGTCGGTGAACCGCCCTATCGACTGAGGCGTTAGAATACACCGACTGCACCTCTGCAGAGGGGTAAGACTCCCCCAATGGGACCACCTGTGGGCCGTGGTAGCGACCCGTGATGCTTAGGGACCAAACCTAGGTGTTTGAACGTCCATGACTTGCAATACTCCACTTTGACACTTTTTGGGGGCTAGGCGGAAAGGCGGAGAACCCCCCTCCGATCAATCGGCTGGTCACGTCAAGCCCTAGCAACTATATGATTGCCCCAACCCTATTGTCCTTATGGCAAGCCCCAACCCTTTTTATCATATGGGTGCTGTAGCTGAGGGTCTACATGTCCTAGCAATGACGTTAAACTCTATCTGATGGTGAGGTTCCAGTTTTGGGGGTCTGGGGAATGTGGAGCACCCCTTCATCACCATTGCTCCCTGGTCCACTCTGACCCGGAGTGGTAGTACCTGTTAGGGTCCCACCTATGAGTTAAATAGAAAAATGTGTTTATAAAAAAAGACATTGAGTATCCATTAAGAATTGATTTATTTCAAAACTTTATTGGCATTAAATGACCCACTGAGGTTGATATGCCGTAAAAAAACCCAAACCAAACCAGTCGGTGAATGGACATTATTTTTGCGTATCTAAATGTATTCAATTGGCCTTTATATAATCGTTGCTATTCTAGACAACTAGTATTGTGCTCTCTATTAACAATGAATCATCTCATTCTCTTCAAACAAGTAAGATTCTTATATAAGTTTGAATCATCTTCAAACATGAAAGATACCTAAAAACACAAAGTTTCGGCTGCTGTATGCTCCAGTCTTCATCAGGTATTATCTATCAATGCGAGCATACGAATGACTCAAACATTGTGAATACATCAAACAAGGCGTCGAAGAACATTTGAAGATCTCATTCAAATAATCAGAGACGTGTCTCTAGAAGCGTCACGATCATTAAAAAATAAACATGAGGACAACATCCTCAATTATACGTATCAAGCCTCATCTCAATAATCGAGAAAAATAATGTCAGATGCTGTCAAAAATTACTAAGATAAAACATTTTCTAGCGAAGTAGAATGTGAGTTCTTAAACTTAACGGAAGAAGTAATCCTTGTTTAGAATTTTAGGTTAAGCTCAAGAAAAGCAATACTGTTCATAGCACAATAAAGAAATCGTCTTATTGATGGAACTATAAAGAATTCATGCCTGGAGCCTCTTGATAAAAATGTCTACTTTGACCGACTGGAAATCTGTTGCTGATTTCGCCTAAGGCTACCACATATTTATTCCACCTAATCTTTACTTGTTCTCAGAGTACATTTCAGATATCAAGACGTCATCAAATTGTTTTATAAAGCGTTAAGGAAGTGATACCTTGACTTACGACGGCTCCAACTAACGAGTTTTCCAAATATGCTTTCGTAATTTGGAGAGTCAGGCATTAAATAGGGGGACATTTTTGAAAAAAAAAAGTAATTAATTTTTTTCGATAAATACAACCTCTACGTTTCGATAAATACAACATCTACGTTTGCAGAAAAATTCAATCTCACACAAATATTTGTTCGGAGGCTATTCAAAATGTCAACAAATCAAACAGTCTTTTCCAGGGTTAAAAAAAAGGCCTATAATAATTCTTAGTGGCTGAGAAGTGCAAATCACATGAAAATTACAGAAGAATGTATAAAGATACCTTAACTTATGAGTTTTCCGAATTACGAGGTGTCACCATTACTCCCAGGTCAACTCTGACTCGGTGTGGTGGCACATTTTAGGGTCCCATTCGTGGGGTAAATAGAGTATTGAAAATGTGCTAAAAATTCAGTTATAAAAAATTGAATATCCAACAAACATGAATAAAACAAAACGTCTTTGCATAAATAACCATAAGGTTCCGGGTTCGATACCGGCCCTCGCCAACTCAGCGATTGAGTAGCACAGGGATCCATGCCGTTAGAGAAGGAGATGATGATAGTGTGGCGCTCCACCGCAAATACTATATAATCTCCTTGGTCTAGCGCTAGTAAAAGGAGATAGACTCCCTCGCTGTCTGGCTGATACCGACTTTAAGCCACCCCGACGACTGTACTTACTTTTTTACTCACATAGAATATCAAACTCAAAATATTAAGTGTATATCTTAAATAATGATAAATAATCTAGCTTCTCTCAATGTACCTATAACCTAGATTGGTCGTGGAGGCGCTACGCATGTAGCGTGTCTTGGGCAAGAATAGCCTAACGAAGCCAATCCTTCTCCAGTTCTACATCTGGTTTGAGTTTTTCTTCTAGACTAGTTGCCAATATTTAATAGCCATGTCTGATCTGCGATTTACCCATAGTTGTATTCAAACCTTTCCCAACGTTAGCGAGTCTCAACATGGTTTAATGATTAGCAAGCTAGTTACGCAGATCCATTGCTTCTGAATAACGAGTTTGATCCTCGCTTGATTCCCCAGACCTGCGATCTCATGTAACATCGCACCCATGGCGAAAGTGATTAGTAAATACCTATCTTTTCCAAAGATATTACTGTTATTGTGAAATGGAAACAGCCTCGTTCGCATCGTCAAATCCATTCCGTACAGTAATAAACGTTACATGATTGCGCCACCATCAGATTACTTTATAAAATAGAAAGGCAAAGTGTGGATTACTTCAAGTAATAAAAGTCTCTGTATTGGTAATCGTATTCGAGACCAGAACAATAAATATTTCTCCTCGTTTGGATATAAATATTCACAAGACTCTTGGGGCGCGTATATTTTGTTATTATCTTATATTATAGAAATAATTTGTTATCAACTATAATTTGTCCAGTCTAGTTCAATTTTTAAAATATTATTGAATTATCTTCTTCGTTATTTTAAAAAGAATTTTCTTAGTTTTCTTATATACATTGTATCTGTAGAGCTCTGGTACCCTCCAGAAATTGCAGGTTCTGCTGGTTACAAGAACCAACGCTATTTATAATTAACAATGGACAAAATAGAAGTTCAAATTATGGTCCTGTAGAATACTGCTGCATTTCTGCAAAGGCGTAAGATCACCACAAATGGGGTCACCTGTTGGCCGTGAGTGGAGAAACATAATGCCTATGGATTGGATCTTGATGGCTGAGCGGTCTTTGTCCAGTGTATTAAGTGGTCCCGTGACATGCGACTCTCCCCTTCGGCACTGGCTTGCGCTAGTTTTCTGATCGAAGAGGCTCTATCCGATCAATATCAAGCCTTAGCAACTAAAGGATTGCCCCGACCGTCTTTTTCAAATTGATCTAATGGCAAATACCCAACGCTTTTTATCATTTTGGGTGCTAGAAGGTGGTGGCTGAGGGTCAAGCACTATTATCAAATACACATAAAGTCAATAAAAATTCTTACTATAAACAAATCATATATATGTGTATATGTATAATAACAAACTGGTAAAATTATAGGATATATATGAATATTTGACCAAATTTATACAGCTTTCAAAGATTATTAATAATAAATGAAATAGATAAAAATATAAATTAGCTACATAAATGAGAGTAACTTCCCCTTGTTTGTTTCACTTTTCACAAAAGATTAATGATATTATGACAATTACAAAATTCAGTCAGATCTTGGTAATCTTAACATTAGCTACATAAATGAGAGTAACTTATTGTTTGCTTCACTTTGAGGAAGCCGTTCGTTTTGGTTGGCCATTTTCATTTAGCCGTAAATCTACACTGAAAATACGAAATTGTTCAAATCAATATAACTGGATGTTTTAACACTAAAGTATCATAAAATGTGTTCTTAATAACAATTAAGTTCATTTCAAATAATGCGCAAGCACAATTAAAAACGCATTCTATGATATCCTCGTGTTAAAACATGTAGTTTTATATGAGGGTTAGGTCAAGCTGTTCTATCGTAAATCACGTTCATGCGCGCTGTACGTGGCAAGCCTAGACACTTCACCGTGGGACCCCAAGAAACCAACGTCTGCCACCGACGAAGACCCAGACGAAAAAAGGAACGATTTTTCTCTTCTTCCGTTTGTGGTCCCGTGGGTGGGGGAAGGGACGCATCCGCTTCCGCCCTCCGCAGAAAACCTGGGTCTTTCATTTTAAATCTGGTTCAGGGGTCATTGGTTGGTCAATGGCTGGCACCCATTGAGGGTTTACAATTCGAATCTTTAACCTCTTTTTGTTCTTATTTCTGTTTCTTCTCTTTCTCCAGATATCCGAATACCGTTTTCTTTTCAACCCCCAAATTTTCCGTAGATCATGATAATTACGCTACAATTAATAATTAAAGATAAACTCTATTGTTATAGACAACAGAACTTCAGCATTTCAGAACAACAGAATTTCTCCTTATTCTATCGTGATAATGGACGCGCAGGGTGTAATGGTTATCGTTGAAGAAAATTGGCACCATGGCACTAGTTCAAATTCTGAACGACGCTGTTTGCATTTTAAATAGTGCTTAATGCCCTTGGGCAAGGTATGAATCCAAATACTCCCTCCAGCTACAGGTAAACAATAATGCAGGCTGCGCTTTTTAACTTGGTTAGGCCAGTCTATGAGAAAACTCTGAATAAAAACTGCTAAACTTCACAATTGACCTTGTGTTGCCCGCCTCGTGCTTAAGAGTCAGGTCTGCTCTACAACAGAAACAGGGTTGGAGCGAATGAGAAAGGTTTATACCTTTTCCGAACGGAATTAGCACGAATTGCAATATAAACAGCCACACAAATGATTTCACCGGCTCAATTTTATTACGCTACGTCAGCTTCCTTCCTGCCTTTCGGTCTATCTATTTCTCCATCGCCCCCCCCTCTCTCTCTCTCTCTCTCTCTTCTCTCTCTCTCTCTATATATATATATATAATATATAATATATATATATAATATATATATTCTTTTCGCAGAAAAACATAGAAACAAACATCTGTGCAATGGGTAATAAACCCTCAATCCTACTCTGACAGACTCATACACACGTGCACACAAACACACACAAACACACACACATACACATACACATACGCACACACATGTAATATATATATGTGTGTGTATGTGTGTGTGTGTGTGTGAATGTATATACGATAAGTTAGTTAGGTATAAGTCCTATGGCAATTCGTTACTGACAATTTGTTGCCTATGTGATTTTTAAACTAAGGATTTAGATATACATGCTATTAAAATGATATTGCGCATTATTTTACATATGCAATAGCGTGAATTATTATGAATATATATATATATATATATATATATATATATATATATATATATATATATATATATTATATATATATATATATTACACCATACTGTATGTAGGAGCAAACATATATCTCATACAAGGATTTTATTAATTCCTAAAAAGAGCTCAATGTATAAATCATCAATAAATTAGATGCATTTAATTAAAACAGTGAGGGATAATTTGAAACATGTCCCCAACCAGGCCTAAAAAACTGCCATACACGTGTGATCCCAGCATCAAATCGTTACGGTATACAGAGGTCATAAAACAGCTAGCCCAACACACTTACATAGCAATAATTAATCCTCATTTAACGAATGAGATGCTGTATTACTTGTTCATTTTTTCGTTGCCGAATTTGTGGCATAAAAGTTTCTTAAAGAACTCATTTAAAAAACACATTAAACATATTCTAACAACTTCTGTTGGCTTGCGTGTGGTCTTGAACAAGTCGTGGAAACAGCACCCCACAAAGATACAGTTGTACGGCCATCTGCTCTCTATCTCACATACCATCCGAATGAGACGGACAAGACATGCTGGACACTGCTGGAGGAGCAAGGACGAACTCAGAAGCGACGTTCTCATGTAGAGGCCAACAAGTGGACATGCTAATGTGGGCCGCCTAGTAAGAACCTACATTGCCCAAATCTTCACGGATAATGGATGCTGCGCAGAGGACCTCCCTGGAGCAATGAAGTTTGATGTGAGATTGTTATGGATATCCATACTAATTGTGCGACATGATGGTGATGATGATGATAATTATGATGATGATGAAGAAGGTTGAAACTACTTTCCATTAAATGAAAATTAAATGGCAAGTACTTACAAATAAATATTTCTCTTTGTCCTATCACTTTTGTTCAAAATCATATATACAATATATAAAAAAGAACTATAAACCTACAACTCCCCTGACATCGCGAAAAAAAAGGAGTAGCCCATTCGGGAGAGTATTTACTAATAACAGTGCTCAACTATACGATATATTTAGGAGCGAAATATTTAATTTTACATTGATAATAACTGCAAATTGTTTCTCTCAACGATAAGCTGAGCAAAGACAACTCGCCATGAACCCTTTTTCTCAATATCTAGAAAAGAAACAACAAAGTGATACAGCTAGTTTATACAGCCAATCTTATGAACTCCCTGCTACTAACCCATGGCTGGGGATCTCGTTCCAATTCACTCATCAGACGGGAGCTGGTTGTTGTAACTAAGGGTAAATAATGTTCAGGCAAGTTGTTAATGCAAATTTCAAAAGTGAGCCACCTCGTTTATAAAAATTGTGTCTTTAAAATTTAATCTTCCACAAGCGATGTTCAAGCTGTTGTCGAAATGAAAAACAAAATCATTTCTAAAATGTCATCTTATTCAAGTATTCAGCATACGGCCCCGTCGTTTCCGGATATTATGTACATTAGGTAGGTCGATTTTTCACTTTAAAAAAAATATTAAATTGCCGCATCTATGCGAAGTTGTGTGTTAAGGGTATACTGAATACTGATAGCAAAATTATATCTTTTACTTACACATTGTTTGAGGGAATGGCTATCAAAGATCATCGACTAAAAATGCTCCTAAAAAAATCCTCGTTTTGCAAGAATGTAGCCTTTAGAAAACGAGGGAATTTTAGTGGCATTTTAATAGACGATTTTGATGCTATTCCTCAACAATGGTCCAATGTATAAGATCTACTTTTGGTATCAGTATTTCAGTACAACTAACGCACATCCTTCGCGTAGATGGACAATTTAAAATAATCTTAAAAAGTTAAAAATCAACCTACCGCAATGTACATCTACAAAAAATCCAGAGTGTTGTATCTTTGAACTCTGGATGAAATATTGGTCAGTGGAAAAACGATTTTAACTAACATCATCTTAAAAACGAGCACCATGGCTTATTCTCATCTACAGAGGAAGCATTTTTTTAAATGTTACACTTTATGGCCCAACAGCGACATTTGTGATTTAGACACGCGCATATCAACCAACTTGCAGTCTATGTTACCACCTAGCCTCAAAACTCTTCCTTATTCTTGATTGAAGCATTTTGTTTTCCAATGAAATGGAGTCGTGGGTTGAGCTTAATCAATATTCTTGTCAGTTCACTAAGAAAGCAAGGCAGAATGAAGTATCGCCCGTTATTTTTTGTGGTTAGACATTTTCCCTTCGAAAGAGTGGTAAAAGTTAACAGATCACAGCCTGCCCGGGAAAAAAGAGTAAATTTTCCCCGCATTTTATTAGAGCTCTTTCAATATTCATGTTCTAATATGTTTATGTGAATATTACACGCGCTCAGCCACACGTACAGACAATTATCTACAGGGCATGTGCATAAGAAAAAGACGACCTTTCAGAAATCACATGACAATTTTAAAAAAAAAACATTATTTTGGATTTGTAACGTCACGATACACGTTTCCGTAAAGAAATAGTATGTACTTTTAGGTAGCATCTGAAGCATTTGGTCCCGCTAGAGAAAAAAAGGATGGCACAGAAAAAAAACAACATTTTTTGTGACAGAGAACACGAAGTTGAGTTGTATCGAAAAATGTGTTGAGCATTTTTTGTACTTTTGACACAATTTTGTATTCTGAAAAAAATGTTCGCATTTATTGTTCATTTCTATTTTTTGGTAAATACATGATTCAAACTCGGACACTTTCATGACACACCTTGTATTTTGAAAAGGAATTATCGTACCATTCGTTGTTCCGTTTCTATCTTGGTAATAGCAGTTTAATCTCGATACTTTATGAACAGGTTCATTGTGTATATATAGTTAGAGAAGAGTGGAACAGAACGTCAACGGCACAATGGTAACTGACAGTCTCTTGCCTATGTGATTTTTCAAAGCTGCTTAATTTACCAAGCACTACTCGAAACTTAATATATATATAAATATATATATATATATTATATATATAATATATATATATTATATTTATATGTATTCTCTACTTTTACTTTATAAATATACACAAACTGTATTATCAATTATTAATAATATATATATATAATATATATATATATATATATATATATGTGTGTGTGTGTGTGTGTTGTGTGTGCTGTGTGTATTAAGGAGAAGAGCTATTATAGCAACAAATANCGCCTATCTAGCACCATATTGATAAAAAGGGTTGGGGCTGCCATTAAGCGGCAATAGGGTTGGGGACAATCATATAGGTGCAAGCGGCCTTGACGTGACCAGCATTGATCGGAGGGGCCTCTCCGACCGCCCGTCTTATGAATGTTGATACTTCCAGCATATGTAAAATCCTTGACTATTCGTTAGGGCTAAATTTCTTCAACATATAAATTACTACTCTATATATATTTACCAACCCCTCCACACGAGCCAGGATTGTAAACACTAAGTCAATTTCTTAAGCGAAGTTTAACAGGTTTGATCAGTTTTCCTTCTCCTAGACCCGGTTGCCAAACCAAGGATAAAGAGCCAGTCTGCCTACTAATTATCCTTACTGCAGTGAGAGTATGATTATAACTTTCCAAGGGTATTAGCGTTAAGTGAAATGCAATTCCACGTCCAGGATTTGGAACTCGGGGCGGACGAGTCCATTTCCCATGAATCTTTAACCATTACACCATTCGGATTCCATTTGTTCGCAATTATTACTCATATAGTTCCATAAATGGAGTAGATGGGTGCTTATCATGGACAGTAATGTCATTAGACAGGAAAAGTCTGTCATAAACGTGTGCGCCTAACGGCTATACCCCATTTCAAGGAAAGTCTAGGGTACTCAATCCTAAAATCCAAATTCCGAAGCTAAGTCCCTTTAAACATTTGGAGTGATCCTGAAACTTCAGTGCCATTAAACGCCTGTACACTATCGTCAAACAGACTGCATGTTTTCCCCCTTCTTTTGGAACACAATGCCAGTGTGAAGTAGGGACCTGCTGCTTAGGTGACAGGCATCCTATTAAGGGACTACAGTGTATTCCAAAATCAATTTTAGGTTTGCCAACCTGAAATCTTTAATCTTCGTTTGTCTGAATATGCAGACAGGCATTGATCATTTTTTATCGTTTTAGATTTTTCGGCCACATGGCGCAACGAATATAAGTTGAGTTAATACAGTTCTAAATTGACAATCATTGACAGGGGCCCCAAAGGTGTCCTGTATCGATGCGTATATTTTAGGCCAGAAAACATCCCATTCTTGCCGAGAACAGGCATTTTTCACAAAACAGTGGACTATTTTTAATTGCACGTGCTCTGCAGCAATTATTTTGTTTATCTAAAACAAAAAACTATATTTATGACGCCATTGTGGGTCGCAATCTCTCACCGCATCACCAATAAATGTCAACTAATGTCTGCAGATGTGAAACTCGACAAAAAATGAAATAAAAAATAAATAAATAAGATATAAAAAATAAAAAAAAGGCATAACAGAATAAAAATGAGAGAGAGTGAGAAAGAAAGAAATAATAAAGAAGAAGAAGAAGAAGAAGAAGAAGAAGAAGAATATGAGCGGTCCAGTATTACTAATTGTAGTTGATGACCATGAATAACCCCAAAATCTTAAGAAAGAAAAGAAATAAGAAGAAGAAGAAGAGAAGAAGAAAGAAGAAAGAAGAAGAAAGAAGAAGAAGAAGAATCAGCGCAGAATGATGACGTGAATGAAAAACTTAAAGAAAGCATGAAAAAAGAAAAGAAAGACTGGATATGTAAGTTATCTTTAATAAAAAAAATAGTGATAAGGAAAAGAAAGAGAAGGCACGAGAGTAACCCTAAGGGTAATGTTTCCAAAATATTTAGAAATCGCAGAGAAACGTTTATTGTTAATTGTCAATAATGTTTTACATATCTATTTTTCAACATAATCACCATTGCGGTCGATGCTTTTTCGTAAGTGCAATGACTGATTTTTATATGCCCATGTCATACCAGATTGCCACCATATCGTCGGGGAAGCGTTGAACCTAGTCGTCTTACGAACTCATACACCACTTGCTTGCTACCACGAATTTTCTCTATGAAATTTAACGCCCCCTATATTTAACACGATGAAACTTGCATAAACGTTAATATTATCTTGAGAATTTTTTGTCCGTTCGAAAGAAGAATACTAAAAAAACTCATGATGATTTTTTAAAAATTCAGCTAACGGAAATTATGGAAATTATGAAGGAAAAACAATGTTTACATTTTTGCACTGTTAAATTAATTGAAATTTAACCTAGCCAAAACAAGTTATGACTAGAGGCTTTTTATAAAAAATCTATGAAAAATCAATTAATGGTCCGATTTTCATAAAGATTTCCATAATCATTTACCTTTGGATGGAAATATGTCTGAAATAGTTTTTTCCTAAAATATATTAGGGGAAATATTTTTTATGATGATCTACCACCCCTATTTTATTTTATGAAAATATGAAAAGATGAACCGACAAAAAAGATTTTTCCTTTTTTTCTATAAAGATGATAGTCCAGTAATTATATCGAATATTTTTATAAGTTTCAATGCCAGGGTTTTTAGTAAAAGAACCATGAATACAGAATTCTGCTAAAAAGAAAACGGTGAGTAATTTTTCTCCAATCGGATAATTTGATCTTTGAATTAACTGTTTTTCTTTGTAAAAACTCTTTATGTTCGTTATTTCTTTTTTGCAAGATTTTTAAAAATTCAAAAATATTTACATTTCTTCATTCAATATGGCATGCACTAATCACGTGACGTGTTTTGGTGGTACCTTCCACTTCCAGATGTTTTTGACATTCATGCACGATTTCCACATATATATGTTAATTGGCGATGAATTTCTATCGGTTTTATTCCTTTTTGTGTATAAAAAAGGAATAATTGCGTGAATTTCTCATTTGATGGTAGTGTCAATCGGGAGAAATAACTGCCAAGCCGAGACTGGGCGTGATAGCGTGACAGCGTGACATTGAGGTGCAGGCAGGTGCAGAGGCAGGTGCAGGTGTAGACGCAACTACAAGCAGAGCAAAACTAATAGGGTTACCAACAGCTGCATGAACAGTTTCCCTGCGTCCCCAGGCCTTTGGAGACGTTAATCTTGGGAATACCCTCGTACATATTGAAGAATGACGAGAAAGAAAAAAGACATAGAACCCCCCCCCCAAAAAAAAAAAAAAAAAAAAACCCAACCAGGATTCAAACAAGACGCAGAAGTATGAGTGATGTTAAAGAAAATGAATTGCATAAAAAAGTGATATGTCCGGGTTAAGGGATATATTAGTTAAGTCTGCACTTTGTTCAATTTTATCAACGTTTCAACAAGAACATTTTTTCCAACTGTGTACACAATAAAGTTTACAAAGTCTAAACAAGAGGGGGAAACTTTTACTTCCTGTAAAATGTTCCTCGTTAATAAAACCATTACTTACTTTTTGTAAGTGGCAAACAAGTGTAAAGTTCTTCGTTAGCAAGTGTTATAAACAGTTACTTACTTTCTGTAAGTCTCTGACAAGTCTAACATGTTTTGTTATTAACTGTTGTTAACTGTATTTCTTTTTTTGTTGTCGAATAATTCTTGGTCGGACGTTAGTTCAACTTGTGATTTGTTCTGAATCCTCGTCACCACTGATATATCCGGGTTGAGGGATATATTATGAAGTTGTAGTAAGGTATATTCTCGTAGGTAAATAGAAGCTGCTGCGTCGAGTAGCATACGTCTTCCGAGCAGTCGGCGGGGTAGTCTTGCTAGTAGGCTAGTAGGCGCTTGTACCACCACAGTGTCGAGTATTTATGGAGGACACTAGATTAGAGTGAGGGGGTACCCAGGTATTTGCATATTCATTATATCAAAAAGAAATAAAACAAAGAATACAAACAAACAAAAAAACCAAAAAAAAAACCCCACATCGAATGCCGCAGAAACGAAGAAAAACGTATCTAATCATAATCTTAATTATTTTCTGACCAACAAGGCGTGCAAGAAAGCTGTAAAAGACAATAAAATATTCTCCCGATTTTCTCTTATTCTCCCCGCATCTATAAGAACGATTAAAAAATGAGGCAATATTTTGGTAACATGAGACACAATTCGGTTACTCCTAATGCCTTATATCGAGGTCGTAAAAGTAATGATCCACATAGGAATGGGACATGCCGAGTAAACTTAATGTTTTTACCAGATCAAACTTGCTGTTCTTCGCTTATGAATTGATCTCGTTTCATATACTACCCGTGGATGAGTTGTTGAGTAAATACACACACACACGCGCACACCCATACACATACACACCCACAAAACCATATCCCCATATATATATATATATATATATATATATATATATATATATAATATTATATATAATATATATAGGTATGTCATTTTAACTCACTGAAAAAATTAACATCGCATACATTGTTCATTTCTATATTGATATATATATATATATATATATATATATATATATATAATATATAATATATATATAATATAAAATGAATAGAGAATAAATGAGAAAAGTATTGACATAAAAAGGTGCTCAATGCTAATAAAGCAGAGCAGATTTACAATCAATAGTAATGATATTATGGATGATTTAAGTTTCATGCTTACACAATCCTCAGTTGACTCATTTGATGATTGCGTAAGCATGAAACTTAAAGTTATGAGTTTAAATTATCCATAATATCATTACTATTGATTATATATATACACACACACACACGCACACACACACACACACACATACATATATATATATATATATATTATAATATTATAGTGTTTCCCTGAGACGATTTAACTAAAATTGAGAAATCAAAACGTAATTATACAGATTGTCCCATATACACGATGAAAGAAATTTGAAAATAGAATCGTTGAGAAAAGAAGATCATATCTGGAGAAACCTTCTATGTAATTCTTGTACATTATGACATCAGATTTGAAGAGGCGAAGTTAGCTGAGACAAATCTATTCCTGATAACTTAAGGTACATATATATATATATATATATATATATATATATATATATATATATATATATGTGTGTGTGTGTGTGTGTGTGTGTGGGTGGTGTGTGTGTATGTATTGTGGTGTATGTTGTGTGTATTTGCATATATAGATATATTATATCACCTTTTTAATGCTTAGGAACTTATTTCGAAATAAATTAAACGGATTATTCATTAGTAATTTTTTTTCATTGATGTGTATGGAATGTGTTGTACTTACACAACACTGTCATTCGCTAAAAACTTAAAAAAAATATCATTTGCACTTTAGGTCGACATAAAAAAAGATTAAATCTTGATACATTTGTATTATTTCTCACATCTAAATATAACGGGAAATGTAATATATGTATAAAGAGATGAGTACGTATGCAGCTGTTAGTTTTGTGTGTTACTTGAAAAGTTGATGATATTTACTGTTAATTAGCCTTCAGAATAACTCCCCCCCACTCACATAATTTTGATTTGTAGAAAAAACGGAAATCAAAGAAAGATTTGAAAACATCTGTCATGGAAACCTGAAGTATCAGAGAAAATTATCAACATTTGATTCAAGTTGCTTGTTTGGTTGTTGTTTTATTGGCGGATCAAGTATTTTTCTGGTAATCAAATACCTCAGGTTTCTTACCAAACTATGAGTAAAACTACTTGGACAGAATGGGCCCATTAACCTTGCTTAGGCGACCAGACTAGGAGAAGGAAAACTCTGAATTCAGACCTGTTAAATTCCGCTAGAGAAATTGAGCTTTTGTGACATTTCAGAACATCAGAGAAATTATGTATTTATCAACCACGCGCATGATATGACACAAGGTCAATAATTGAGAAAAGTTCAGCAGGTTTAAATTCAAACTTTTCCATCTCCTAGACCAGTTAACTAACCAAGGTTAAAGAGCCCAGTTTGCTCTACTATTTTTTCATAGCTAGAGAGAGATAATAGATGGATTCATACATTTTCAATGGTATTAGTGCTATAAGAAATGCAAACAACATCCTCCCCCAGGTTTTGAACTCATGTCACCGTATCTACTTCCTACGCTGGTAACCATTACACGCCGAGCTCTCCTATCAGAGAAAGTTATAAACATCATTACGAAAGATGTGGAAGGTTGGTGAGTATTACTATATAGCTGTAGAACGAAAGCTAGCAGAGAAATTATATAGGGCTTAAAACAGCTCATCCTGCAAGGGAAAATAAAACAGCCCTTGTTATAGTTAGTTTGAAGGCTTTGGTGTCCCAGCAAACTAGAGAATGAAAGTCATAAAAAACTGGCGAACTGAAAAGGTTATGGGGCTTGAAGGTTGCTGTGATATCAATCTTAATCTGATTGATACCAAAGAATCCCGCAGACACTGTGATATTTGAAAATCCATGGAAAATTTGAAAATTCATAGAAGAATTAAATCCGTCCAGACCTCATCAATATTGATGTAGTCTCGGCAGTTTCAATTTTGTATTCATGTGATTAGTTCAAGTATTGATACGAAATCGGAACAACTGAGGATACTTGGGGTCAGGCAAACTCCAGTGATGATCATAGAAGTAATGCACCATATGACCTTTTGCGATCTCGTTTCATAAGGACATTTTTTTCATTTACACCGTCAACATCCGGTTTTTTTTAACTGATGATTTTTAGAGTTTTTTTTTTATTTAAATGATAAAACTAACTCCTAACCCTAACCCCTAACCCTAACCCCTAACAAACAACCGAATTTTGACGGTGTAAATGAAAAAATGTTCTCGTGAAATGAGATCACAAAAGGGGTGCGTAAAGGACCTATGATCTTAAGTATTTTCATCTGTTCGACATCGATTCGTGTCCTTTTTTGCTTATTCTGCCTGTATCTTATTTCCTTTTGCGTCTCTTTCTTTCTTTCTTTCTTTATGTCTGATCAAGTGTTTTGAAAATATTTCAGTCGTCCAATTAGCATGCGTTCTGAGCTCGTCAACAAGACAAATATTACCATTTTGAACCCATAGGTAGAATGAACCGGACCATATGTAAATATTGTTGTCGTAAATGACGGGGACGATGACCATTTAATAATAGTCTATTATAAGGCCACATCTGTGGTTTCTACAAAGTAAGTATTTGTCCAAAACAGACAGGATGTAACACAAGCTAAATTTTGAAGCGGAGGGTAGTTGGCTTGATTTCAGAGTTTTACTTCTAAACAAGTCTAAAGTACCCAATCTGTCCAAATATTTCACCCTACCTGGGGTGGGAAAGACACTAGTGAAAAGTAAATAGCTTAGCAAACAGGATCTGAACTCTTGTTGCTGATTGCATGGTACATAGTAATCGCTAGATTACCGAAGTTAAGCTAAGCAGTTCTATACTTAGATGGATGATCATTTAAGGTAATGTGGGAAGCTAAATATAAATGTGAATTGATTCGACATTAAATGACACCAAACAGGGTGGATATACGTAAAATCCAACCAACCAACCCACCAGCCAGTCAGCCAGACAAACTTTGTAGATTTACATTTAATAGTAATGTTAAGAAAGGTTTTAAAATTAGGGTGACCCAGAAAAACAGAACCCAACTTATTTATTTATTTTCCCATTAAACTAACCTTAAACCCCAACCCGACCCTAACCCTAACCCCTAAGCCTAACCCTAACTCCCAATCCTAACCCTAAACCCCCTAGTTAAAATTAACCGTTTTATTACAAAATTTGTGGGTTCTGTTTTTTTCTGCGTCACCGGTATACAGGGTGACCCAGAAAAAAAAAGGACCCAAATTATTTATTGATTTTCCCATTAAACTAACCCTGAACCCCAACCATAACCCTAATCCTAACTCTAACACTAACCCTAGACCCCCATAGTTAAAATTAACAGTTTTATTACAACATTTGTGGGTTTTGTTTTTTTTCTGGGGCACTCTAATTTTGACACCTTTGTGCAAGTTCAGCCACTTTGTAAACATTCTACCGTGAGAAGGAGACTACTATTGCAATTTATCAGGCGATTGTAGATTGTGAAGTCCTTTTATTTGAACGTGAGGAATGAATAAAAAGCAAAGTCAATTTAACATGCAACATTACACTTTGATAATGATTAAATACGTACACCTGCAACGACATATCCACATTTATATTTCGACACCTACATATGATAAGGACACTGGGATTTCCCTTCTAAAACATGAACAGGTAAGAACATTATAAGAGATTAGCTTGTCCCTGAGCTTATTTTTATCAGTCAAGTATCGGTGTATGCCGTAATGAGAAATTCTTTTAAAGATTTATGGTGATGGAGTGGAGTTCGGGAGAAATTGATTCATGTCTTTCTCAAAGCATTCCCCTGAAAAAGAAATTAGGAGAAATTTAAATCCCCTACAACGTGACGCCAAATCGTTTGTTATTATTACTGCACAGGCAATAAACTTAGCGAAAAGGTTTCAAACGTGATCGATACTGGTTTGTTACAATTTGTGTTAATGCACTTGGGAAAGGTATGAATCCATATTTTCTCTTCCTCCTAGCTATAAATGATTAAGCAACCCAGTTTTATATATTTATGCTTACCCCAGTGATGCTGAGAGCTTTTTAATTTAGGACGATCATATTTGCATTGAATAAGTCCCCGGGAAAACTTATGGGTCCCAATTAAAATTTCTTAATAAATTGTAGAGTTTTTATTTATGATCTGGGGAAACAACTAAAGCCGTCTAACTCCTACCTTGTAACCAATCCTGTTTAATTCATTTCTAAGAAACTATTGAAATGTATTTACAGTTAGCTTTAAACGGTGAAGGAAGAAAAAAGGATAAACACTGGGACACACAGATAGGATTTTATAGCGTTTTTTTTAAATATTTTTGTGCGTCTGAGACGCAGGACGCGTACCTATCATCATCTCTGTTTCCTATCAAATGATCATACTATCCAATGATGAATGATAATACGGATAATATGATCATCATACCAATGGTTTGATCTTGATCGTTGGCTTTAATAAAATTAAAAAGAATATTGATTTTCAGAGCAATATCACAATTCTAAAGTTTAGCGAAATAGAATCTTTCTAAAGCATTTCACCACATTTGGAATTTTTCTCTTTAAGAAATTCTTTTGTATAATTGCGACGTAAGCAATTCTTAATTTAATCATTTTAACGCAACCGTTATTTATCTCTAGCGTTCAACATTCATTCCTTGTCTGTGCGACCTAAAGCCCATTTACTGTATTCACCGACATTGCTGTAATATCCCATAAATATATATTAACCAACTCCTCCACACGAGCAGGATACGACACAAGGTCAATCTCTTACGCGGAGTTTAACAGGTTTGAATTCAGAGTTTCCTTCTCCTATACTGGTTACCTAGCCAAGGTTAAGAGCCCGTCTGCCACTGCTATTTTATCCATAGCTAAAGGAAGAGTAGTTGGATGCATACCTTTCCCATTATTATTAGCATTATGCGAAGTACAAAACAGTATTTGACCCGAGTCGTCGAGTATATTTTCTACGGCTGTCACCATTACACCACGTACCTCCATAGTATTAATATCCCATAAAAAGAAATGAGATTAAACACACCCAGTAGAAATGGACACTTAGTGTAGCGATAATTATCGATGAAATGGATATCGAAGACCCGAGTTTATTTTCTGGACGAATTGCATGAATTTATCTGTTCCCCTTCCCAGCTATGGATAAAAAATGACTTTATTTGGAAATAACTAACCTGAATGGGGTTGATATACCATAGAACCAACCAACCAACCAACCAGACCAACCAACAACAACAACATCCAATAAGCTTCCTAAACATTTCACCGTGAGACGTAGACTACGACTGCAATCTATCTGACAGTAGTAGATTCGGGACAGCCAGAATAGGCCGCTATTTTAGAGAAAGAAAGCATTATTCTAACCAATTTTACTTCGCTAAAAAATTGACCTTGTGTCACATCCTGTCCATTGCAGAGGGTTTGGTTAAATTCATACTTGTGAGAATTTGAGGGTATCTTGGAAATGTGTACACCCCTTTAGACAAACGATTGTACATAAAAGATCTCAGTTTAATTAGTAAACATTTTAATTATCTCTCCATAGATCATATAACAATAACTAGTCGTCGGGTGACCCTAAAGTCGGTATAAGCCAATCAGCGGGAATCTATCACCTTTTCACTAGCGCTAGACCAAGAAGATTGTTTTTGCGTCTGAGGTAGAGCGCCACCCCAACTATCAGCTTCTTACTTTACCGCACAGATCTCTGTGCTACGCATGCGCTGAGTTGGCGAGGGCCGGTTATCGAACTAGGAACATGTGGTTTCTAGCCGAACGCTCTACCGACTGAGCTAACCCGACCCTTAACTTTAGTGCGTCGAAATAGTGGCTTAATGGCTAACAAGCTAGTCTCGTAGGTGCATTATTACTAGATTGCACTTTTGATCCCCATGGTGGTCCATACTTGTGACCTTATATCCTACCTGTGTCATATCCTACCTGTGGCGAACGGATTGGTAAATACTACAATGCTAAGAACTGGATGACTGTCGAGCGATTCTGCAATCAATATCCTCGCCCTTTTTTTAATCTGAAATCGATAAGACTTCCTGGGAATAATTATATTGCAATTTCCTCAGAGGACCTGCTTTTTGAACCAATTAACCAGAGCACATACAATGCTGAAGCAATGGGTGCATCAAAATAATTTAAGTGTTAACAGTACTTCACTTAAAAGCACCGACCTATTACTCCACAAACTCTAAGTTGGAGAGAGAAACTCAATCAACGTTATGTTGCTGCGTCTCTAATTTAAAAAAAAGGCCAGATAAATTAATTTTAAATAATAAATATAAAAGATCGTTCATTCATAATGAGTCTTAAATCTGCCTCCGATTAGGTGTAATTCTAAAAGAAAGCTTTATGTAATTCGATAAATTTAACCAAAATAACCAAATATTTTACCTCGCATCCCACGTATGCAGGTGTGACTCAAGGTCTTTTTAATGTGGGACCACCCATGAATCGAAGATCAGGAGATGGTAGGTGCAAAAAATGACTAGATACCGTTGGCATTCACCCTTAAGAGGCCGCCTCAGGCACTGGGCAATAAAACCATCCCTGTCCCTTTAAATGAAGGGAAAGGTGTTTCCTGGGATGATATCCGCTTGGATCTACGCCGTTAATTACTTAACCGGTCCAGGGCCGAAACCTCTAGACAACCGGTAATCTATGTAATGACCAAATATTTAAGCACGGGGATCATTCAATAGATAATGTGGAATTTGTCTCAGCAGTTTCCAATTGGACGTACTGTTTACACTTGGCATCTTTTTTAAAAAGAAATCAATAGTAACTGGTTCTATTATGTCCCAGAAGACAGTCAGCTTGTTCTTCTTTACTGACCACTGCACCCAGTACTTTTTCTTTACCCGAGATTTAGTGTTTCCACCCCAGGGACTGGCTTTGTGACCCAGACTCGTAGTAGCAAATCTATTTTTACTCTATATGACGAGATTTCTTAACTAAAACAGGTTTCCCTTTACACATCACTCTTTCGTCTGTAGATTTCACATGGTTCGCACTTCTCAGTCACAAAAAGGTTATGTTTGATTTGCCAACATTTTGAATTGTCTCAAAAGAAATAATTATTTGAGATTGAAATAATTTTACTATAAACCAAATCCAAACAATACTGATCTTACATCTATGTGTAAAAATCTGAAAACCACAATTTTTAATTTTTTTCATTTTTGGGAGATTTTTTCATCATTTTTATTATGATATATAAAATCACAATGTTTCAGCCATTGTACTCTCTAGCCTTCTTCAGATGTCCCTTGTCTATTCGAGTATAGCAATGATTCAACTTGGAAAATCATTTTGAACAGTTTGTCTGTTGAGCAAACAATGCGTTGAAAAAGGCCGGAGGGTACAATGACCGAAACATTGTATTCTTATATATCACAATAAAGATTTCGATAAAACTCCTAAAAATAATTCATATCAAGAATTCAGACAAATAATTTAATTTCATAAAAAAAACTTATTTAATGAATAACCACTGTATTTGGTATTAAGTGAATCGCGCTTGATGAGACCTTATGAACTGAACTATGATTAGATAGATAGGCATACATACATTAGCTAATGATAATCTATTTGTGTGCGGTCGGAGAGGCCCCCTCCGATCAATCGGCTGGTCAAATCAAGCCCTGGTAATTATATGGCTGCCCCAACCCTATCGCCTTTATGGCAAGCCCCAACCTTTTTATCATATGGGTGCTAGAAGGCTGTGACTGAGGGTTTACATGTCCTGTGAATGACGTTAAACTCTATCTGATGGTGAGGTTCCAGTTTTGGAGGTTTGGGGAATGTGGAGCACCCCTTCATCACCATTTCTCTCTGGTCCACTCTGACCCGGAGTGGTAGTACATGTTAGCGTTCCATCTATGAGTTAAATAGAAAAATGTATTTATGAAAGAAAATTGTGTATTCATTAAGAATTAATTAATTTCAAAACTTTATCGGCATTAAATGACCCACCGAGGTTGATATGCCGTAAAACAAAACAAACCAAACCAAACCAAATCTATTAGTGTCTTTGCAAAAATAAAATAAAAATAGAATGCATCTTACAATTATAATTAATATTGTTAAGTATATGAATTAGTGAGCCAAATAAACGTAAATACATTAGACTATATTATTATCTATACATTGCAAACTACGATACTCATCTTGGTTGCATTATTTACAATGTGTCGGTCGTTACACTCCGGCCTTCTTCAGTTTCCTTTACTCGTACTCGGTAACCTTCCGAGATTTCCGAACTTAACCCTTTATTTGAATCACGAGAGATCTGCAGTCTATATTTTATCAGGATAATATTCAGAATCAGTTCAATATCTCTTCCATATCAAGCCTCAAATATATGAGTATAGGATCAATACACGCATAGGAAAGGCATGGACTATTACAGACAGATTATCGATCATAAAGAAATCTGTTGTTTCTGGTAAGTTCAAGTAACAATTCTTCCAAGTTGTGGTCATGATTTCGCTAATTGGGCTAATAAAATGCTTAAGAAAACCCTAGATAAGAGCTATACAAGGGGGTTGCTGTCTGTCTAAACTACTTTAAAGAAGGTGTCCGAAAGAAAGCAGGTGTAATTCTACCTGCCCCATATTACACAAACTAACCGATAATGTGTTATTACATTATGAACCCCCCCCCCAGAAATTCATCTTCCATTTATTTTGCTTTTCTCCACATTGTTTTTTTTGTTATGCATTAATATACCAGTTTCCTATCATTGTATATCATTAGATATAAATTTATTTTAAGTTTCTGAAGTTCTTTAATAAAACCTCGTCTCATTAAGTTTTATTTTCTTTCATCTTAATTCTTTTATTATCTATTTTTTATAGGTTGGTCGGGGCATTCTTATTTCCTTACTCAGGTTATCTAGAGGCCTTGTCTGGTTTAATGGTTAGAGAGCTAGACTAGCCTACCATTATTAGTGACTAGAAGCAGCTACCGGCGTCCCCTGGTGAGGAGTAAAAGCAAACAAAAAACATTTCGAATGTGAAGAAAAATCCTGCTGCTTCTTGAAACTAATTAGGAGGGACATCAAAAAATTATCACTCGGAGAACAGACGCAGAATCAGGTATACCTCATTCCTATGAAGTGAAACACGAGTTTATCAGTCCATGGAATACATTCAGATTAATGTACAATATTCAAAAAAAGATTACGCTTTTTGTGGCCATTTTTAGGCTTCAAGTTAGAGCACTTTACAGTAGAGATCCTTTGTGTTCCTTAGTGAAGAATCTTGGTTATTTTTTGGTGTTAGGTAGAATCCTTTGGTTGATCCTTAGTAAAGAATCCTTTCGCTGTTCTTTAGTGAAGAATTATTGTATTAATTAGAGACTGATCCACTCGTTCGTGTCAAATACGTGCAAGTGAACGGCTTTCAAGATCGGCGATTAAGTTGTTACCTAACCACGTATTCCGATCGTGTTGATTGATAATCCACACGCCCACCAGAGTCTAAAGTTTAAGTGTTGGGCCACAGCACATCTTTATATGCCCAAAATCTTATGGACTCAGCATATATGCTATGCCATAATTACCTTTTGAGTAGGCACAGCGTAGAGATTAATTAGAATCTGGGAAACAGTAATTAGGAAGGAGAAGCAGATAACACCAAAATAGAAATTACAACTGCAATATAGTGCCCTATCCAGGAATCTTCTTTAGGGTCTTACCCCTCTTCAGGGGGATACTGTCAGGTGTCCTTTGTGGAGCGCCCCACCTATCATCAGATCCTTACTTTACCCGCACAGATCCCTGTGCTACTCATACGCTGAGTTGGCGAGGGAAGGTATCGAACTAGGAACCTTGTGATTTCTAAGTCTCAGCGAGAAGCGGGTTTCTATTTTTATTAGATTAAACTAGGATATTGAAAGAAAAAGTTGGAGGAGCGTGGGGTAATGTTTAAGTCGAAAATATACTCTTCGTGACCCGAGTTCAAATCCTGAACGGAAGCTACAGTTCCATATAGCGCTAATACCCCTAGGAAAAGTAAGAATCAAACTACTCTCCCCAGCTTTGGGTAAATAGTAGGACATACAGGGCACTTTAACCATGGTTAGGCACCCAGCCTAGGAGAAGAAAACTCAGAACTCATACGATTAGAACTCCTCTTTGGGGTGTCACTACTAGTATAGGTTCAGTTCCTAATTAGTGATATTATTTTCACTAATATTCACTAATATAAAAAAGGAAAACTTCTGAATTACAGTCCGTTAGACATGGAAAAGAAAGGATTCGTAGTTCTTTTTTGAAGGTCCCTACTTATTTATCTTTCAGTGACATAGATTGAACTTCTTACCCAGTTTTATTGCAGACGCTCCTCAGAATCAAACAACTCCCTACTTTCAGATTCACACGCAAATGCAGTGAGAACGAATTAAGATATATTCCGGTTACACAGTAAACAAGTAAGTTAATAATTGCCTTCTTATTACGTAATCTATTTTATTTACTTGGCCAAGATTTCAATTTCTTACACTAATTAAACCCCAGCGAATCAAAACTCATTTACGATTTACTTTTAAAGAGCTTAAAGCGCTTAACTCTAGGTATTTTTAACGAACTTGATGGCCCTACTGTGCTGCCCGATTTCTAATATTTATAATTCTATTTATTATCGTACGTCATCGACTTAATTTTAGTTGCTTTTTATTGCACCTCATTCAGATCGTTATTTTTACGACAGTGTTGGTTGGTTGGTTATTTGTTTTACGGCATATCAACCCGTTTCGTGGCACTTAATGCTGTATAAAGTCATTTTCATAAACAAAGTACTCAGGTTGCTTAACATAACTTATTTTGCTTCAGAAAGGTCACTATTTTTGTGTTCGATTTGATGGCAACAGGCATTCCCATGTTCTTTAGTTCGCATTTTTGACCGGACGTATTTTAATGACCAATAAACCGTCATCAGCGTAAATTTCAACATCCCTAATGTCCAGATCTTTTGTTAAATTGTAAATTATTAGTTGACCAACTATGTCCGAGACTTATGTAGCGTCTAGTGTTCCCATTGATACCTCGAAAACTGTGATTTCCTGTGTCTTCCCCAATTGTTCTACTTTGTTCATTATAACTGTGTTTCTGGTTAATTCTATGTGTTGTATACTCTCTTTTTCCTTGCTTTCTTACGTCTATTCTTCTAGCGTCTGGACATCGAGCATTTTCGAAGTTCCAAGACCAGGAACGTTAAAAATTAACCACTTGTATTGTAGTATCGAGTGTTCATTAAAACCATGACGTTCTGCAACAAGTAACTATTTTGGTATCAGCGAACAGCGAGGAACACTATCCCTATTTTGCTAAGCGGTATACTAAGGAGTCCGTTTTATCAGTTATTGGAGTAGCCTTAAGCTCCTGTGCGCAGGCGTATCGCCAACACCTGTGTGTTGGAGGCCAGATCTTCCACGCTACGTGTGCATGGTACATTTCTTCAGCGTTAGTCTTCAATATAGTCTTTGAACTGCTTTTGGGCGGCTCCTGTCCTCCGCATGCCATATGTGAGTTCACGTAAAATAGTTTTACACATTATAAAACAGGACTTGCAGAGCAACGTCTATTCGTCAGTCATGAACACGAATATGAGCATGGAATTTCCTGCAATATGTTTTGGACTGCATATGGAGTCGGGACTAATAGCTACAGAGTTCCACACTGAAGATAAGGAGTAGACTCATCTTGTCTGAAGACGCGACCCAAAAGAAAGAAAAGAAGAAGACTAAGGAGATTGCTTTTGCTTGAGGTGAGCGCAAACCACTTTACCGTCAGCTGCCAGGTGCTTACTGAGAATCTAAGAAAAAGAAAGAAGAAAAAGAAGAAGAAGAAGAAGAAGAAGAAGAAGAGAGAAGAAGAAGAAGAAGAAGAAGAAGAAGAAGTGAGTACCAGTTATAACTAATTGTAGTGATGACCATGGAAGAACGCCCAACAATCTAAGAAGAAAGAAAGAAGAAAGAAAGATAAGAAAGAAGAAGAAAGAAAGAAGAGAAGAAGAACGAAGAAGAAGGAAGGAAGTCAAAGGCATGGCTTATTTTTGATGCATCGCGAATTATTATAATTCTATATTTTGCATAGATTTGAAAAATAGCATGTTTCCTCCATGATAATCGAGTCTGGAGAGGAGATTTCGTTTCGCCTAGACGGTCTGGCGCATGCTTACACTTAGTAATAATGCCTCAACAATTGAAAGCCCGTAATCTAAAGCCGTGACTCACCGAGTAACATTTTAAAAATAGCAAATAACAGGGAAAAATGATAAAAATACAGAGAAATGTGAAAATATTCATTGAATGCGTTATTTTAGGCCAGAAAACATCCCATCTTGTCCGAGAACAGCATTTTCAACAAACCAGTGGACTATTTAATGCACTGTCGCTGCAGCAATTATTTGTTTATCTAAAAACAAAACTATTATTTATGACGCCATTGGTGGGTCGCAATCTCTCACCGCATCACCAATAAATGTCAATAATGTCTGCAGAGTAGGAAACTTCGACAATAAAATGAATAAAAATATAATAAAAAATATAAAAAATAAAAAAAAGGCATAACAGAATAAAAATTTGAGAGGAGATGAAGAAAGAAAGAAATTTAAATAAAGAAGAAGAGAAGAAGAAGAAGAAGAAGAAGATCATGAGGGTACCAGTATTACTATAGTTGATGACCATGGATAACCCCCAAACTAAGAGAAAAAATAAGGAAAAGAGAAGAAGAAGAAGAGAAGAAGAAGAAAGAAAGAAGAGAAGAATCAGCGCAGAATGATGACTGTGAATGAAAAACTTAAGAAGCAGTGAAGAAAAGAAAGAAAGACTGGATATGTTAATTATCTTTAATAAAAAAAATAGTGATAAGCGAAAAAGAAAGAAAGCACCGAGAGTAACCCTAAGGGAATGTTTCCAAAATATTTAGAAAATCGCAGAAACGTTTATTGTTAATTGTCATAATGTTTACATATCTTATTTTGTTCAACATACACCAGCGGTCGATTTGCTTTTTTCGTAAGTGCAATGACTGATTTTTTATATGCCCATTCATACAGATGCCACCCATATCGTCGGGAAGCGTTGAAACCTAGTCGTCTTACGAACTCATACACCACTCCCGGATGCTTGCTAGCCACGAATTTTTCTCATGAAATTTAACGCCCCTATATTTAACACGATGAAAACTTGCATAAACGTCGAACTATTACTGAGAATTTTTGTCCGTTCGAAAGAAGAATACTAAAAAAACTCATGATGATTTTATTTAAAAATTCAGCTAACGCGAAATTATGGAAATTCATGAGAAAACAATGTTTACATTTTTTAGCACTGTAAATTAATTGAAATAACCCTAGCCCAAATACAAGTATGACTAGAGGCTTTATAAAAAATCTATGAAAAAATCAATAATGGTCGATTTTCATAAAGATTTTTCCATAATCATTACCTTGGATGCGAATATGTCTGGAAATAGTTTTTCCTAAAATATATTAGGGGAAAATATTTTATGAGATCTAACCACCCTATTATTTTATGATAATATGAACAGAGATGAACCGACAAAAAAGATTTTTCCTTTTTTTTCTATAAAGATGAAGTCTCAGTAATTACTATCAGCATATTTTTATAAGTTTCAATGCCAGGTTTTTTAGATAAAAGAACCAATGAAACAGAATTTGCTCAAAAAGAAAAACGGTGAGCAAATTTTCTCCATCGGAAATTTATCTTTAATTACTTTTTTCTTGTTAAAAAACTCTTTATGTTCGTTATTTCTTTTTTGCAGATTTAAAATAAGTCAAAAATATTTACATTTCTTCATTCAATCTATGCATGCACTAATCACGCTGACGTTGTTTTTGGTGGTACCTTCCACTTCCAGATGTTTTTACATTCATGCACGATTTCCACATATACTATGTTAATTGGCGATGAATTTTCTACGGTTTATTCCTTTTTTGGTATAAAAAGAATTAATTGCGTGAATTTCTCATTGATTGGTTAGTGTCAATCGGAGAAATAACTGCCAAGCGAGACTGGTCGTGAGCTAGCTGACAGCGTGACATTGAGGGCAGCAGTGCAGAGGCAGGTGCAGGTGTATCGACGCAACTATCAAGCAGAAGCAAAACTAATAGGTTACCAACAGCTGCATGAACAGTTTCCCTGCTCCCCAGGCCATTTCTAGACGGCTTCAATCTTGGGCAATACCCTCGTACATAATTGAAGAATGACGAGAAAGGAAAAAAGACATAGAACCCCCCCAAAAAAAAAAAAAAAAACCCAACCAGGATTCAAACAGGACAGAAGTAGATGTGATGTTAAAGAAAATAGAATTGCATTAAAAAGGGATAATGGTCCGGTTAAGGATATATTAGTCTAAGTCTGCACTTTGTTCAAATTTTATCAAGTTTTCAACAAGAACATTTTTTCCAACTGTGTACACAATTAAAGTTTACAAAGTCTAAACAAGAGGGGAAACTTTACTTCCTGTAAATGTTCCTGTTAATAAAACCATTACTTACTTTTTGTTAAGTGGCAAACAAGTGTAAAGTTCTTCGTTAGCAATGTTATAAATCAGTTATGACTTCGTACAGTCTCTTGACAAGTCTACATGTTTTGTATAACTGTTGTTAACTGTATTTCTTTTTTTGTTGTCGAATAATTCTTGGTCGGACGTTAGTCATTGTGATTGTTTGATATCCTCGTCACCACTGATATATCCGGGGTTGAGGGATATATTATGAAGTGAGTAAGTATAATTCTCTAGGTAATAGAAGCTGCTGCGTCGAGTAGCATACGTCTTCGAGCAGCGGCGGGTAGTGTTGCTAGTAGGCTAGTTTAGGCGCTTGTACCACCACAGTGTCGAGTATTTATGAGGACACTAGATAGATGTGAGGGGACAGGTATTTGCATATTCATTATATCCAAAAAGAACATATAAAACAAGAATACAAACAAACAAAAAACCAAAAAAAAAACCCCACATCGAATGCCGCAGAAACGGAAGAAAAACGTATCTAATCATAATCTTAATTATTTTCGCACCAACAAGGCGTGCAAGAAAGCTGTAAAAGACAATAAAATATTCTCCGAATTTTTCTCTTATTCTCCCGCATCTTATTAAGAACGATTAAAAATTGAGCAATATTTGGTAACATGAGACACAAGTCGGTTACTCCTAATGCCTTATATCGAGTTCGTAAAAAGATATCCACATAGGAATGGGACATGCCGAGTAAACTAATGTTTTTACCAGATCAAACTTGCTGTTCTATCGCTTATGGTAAATTGATCTCGTTCAATACTACCGTGGATGAGTGTTGTTGAGTAAAATACACACTACACACGCTGCATCACCCAATCACATACACACCCACAAAACCATATCCCCATATATATATATATAATAAATATATATAATATAAATATTATAATATATATATAATAAGGTATGTCATTTTAACATCACTGAAAAAATGTTAAACATCGCAACATTGTTCATTTCTATATTGATATATATTATAGTTATATTATATACTATATATTATATTATATTTTAAATTATAAACTTTATATATATAATATAACAATGACGATATGAGAATAAATGAGAAAAGTATTGACATAAAAAGGTGCTCAATGCCTAATAAAGCAGAGCAGATCTACAATCAAAGTTAATGATAATGGATGATTTAGTTTCATGCTTACCACAATCCTCAGTGACTCATTGATGATTGCGTAAGCATGAAACTTAAGATTATGAGTTTAAATTATCCATAATATCATTTACTTATTGATTATATATATTACACACACACACACGCACAACTAGCACACACACACATACATTATATATATATATATAATTATATATAATACAGGTGTTCCCTTGAGACGTTAAGCTAAAATTGAGAAATCAAAAGTAATTATACAGATTGTCCATATAACGATGAAAGAAATTTGAAAATAGAATCGTGAGAAAAAAGTATCATATTGGAGAAACCTTCTATGCTGTTAATTCTCGTACATTATGACATCAGATTTGAAGAGCAAGTTAGCTAGGAGACAAATCTATTTCCTTGACAACTTAAGGTACATATATATTATATATAATATATATATATATATATATATTATATAATATATATTGGTGTGTGTGAGTGTCATTGGGTGCGTGCGTGGTGTTTTTTTTTTTTCTATTGTGAATGTAATTGGTGTGTATGTAATATATAATATATTATATATCACCTGCTTAGGACATTAATCTTCAAATAAATTAACGGTAATCTCATTAGTATATTTTTCATTTGGATGTTATGGAATGTGTTGTACTACACAACACTGTCCATCCGCTAAAACTTAAAAAAAATATCATTTTGCACTTTAGGTCGACATTTTAAAAAAAGATTAATTCTTTGATACATTTGTATAATTTCTCACAGTTCTAAATATAACGGGGAAGTAATTTATATGTATTAAAAGTGTACAAGTATGCAGCTGTTAGTATTGTGTGTTACTTGAAGAGGTGATAATTTACTGTGAATTAGCCTTCAGAATAACTCCCCTCCCACTCAACATAATTTTGATTTTGTAGAAAAACGGAAATCAAAGAAAGAGTTTTGAAAACATCTGTCATGAACCTGAAGTATTCAGAGAAACTTTCAACATTGATTCAAAGTGTTGGTTTGGTCTGTTTTATGGCGGATCAGAGTTTATTTTTCTGTAATCAAATACCTCAGGTTTCTTACCAAACTATGAGTAAAACTACTTTGGACAGAATGGCCCATTAACCTTGCTTAGGGCGACCATGACTAAGGGGAAGAGAAAAAACCTTTCTGAATGTCAGACCTGTTTAAATTCCGCTAGAGAAATTGAGCTTTTGTGACATTTCAGAACATCAGAGAAATATGTATTTATCAACACGCGCATGATATGACACAAGGTCAATAATGAGAAAAGTTCAGCAGGTTTAAATATTCAAACTTTCCATCCCTAGACCGAGGTTAACTAAACCAAGGAAAAGAGCCCAGTTTGCTCTACTATTTTTTCATATGCTAGGAGAAAGATAAAGTGGATTTCATTACATTTTCAATGTATATGCTATAAGAAATTGCAAACAACATCCTCCCCCCAGGTTTTGAACCATGTCACCGTATCTACTCCTACGCTGCGTAACCATACCACGCCGAGCTCTCCTATCAGAGAAAGTTATAACATCATATCGAAAATGTGAAGGTTGGTGAGTATTACTATATAGTGTAGAACGAAAGCTAGCAGAGAATTATATATGGCTTAAACAGCTCATCCTGCAAGGAAAATAAACAGCCCTTGTTATAGTTTAGTTTGAACGGCTTTGGTGTTCCAGGCAAACTAGAGAATGGAATCATAAAAAACTGGCGAACTGAAAAGGTTTATGGGGCTTGAAGGTGCTGTGATATCATCTTAATCTGATTGATACCAAAGAAATCCCGCAGACACTGTGATATTGACACTGTGATTTTGAAAATCCATGGAAAATTTGAAAATCCATGGAAGAATTCAAACTCCCCCAGCCTCAGTTAATCAATATTGGATGTAGTTTCCGGCGTTGTAATTTTGTATTCCATGTGATTAGTCAAGTGCTGAGAACGAAATCAAACAACTGAGGATCCTTGGTTCGAGGAAAGACTACAGTGAGGATCATAGAAGTAGTGGACATGATGACTGTAGGCACCACCTGTTGCGATCTATTGTTTCATAAGGATATTCTTTCATTTACACCATCAACATCCGGGAGTTTTGCTTTTGTTAACAGATGATTTTTATAGAGGATTTTCCAAACTTATAAAACTAACTGCTAGCCCTGAACCTCAACCTAACCCCTAACAAACAACCGATTTTGGGACGTGAAAATGGAAAAAAATGTCCTAAATGAAATGAGATCGCAAAAGTGCGGTAAAGGGTACATATCGGTCCCGAAGTATTCCACTCTGCTCCACATTCGATTTCGTGTGCCTTTTTTGCTTAGTTGCTGGCTGTAGTTTGTCTTTTCTTTTGCGTCTCTTTCTTTCTTTCTTTCTGTTCTAAGTGATTATGAAATATTTCAGCTGCGTCCTAAGTGAGCATGCGTTCTGAGCATCGTAGAGACCAAAATCATTGCCGATTTTGAAGCCCGATAGAAGTTCGGATTCATTCTAGACCGGGCCTATGTAAGGGCAGTGTTGTCAGGTAAATGATGGGCCGATGACCATTACTATAGTCAGTCCGTATTATAAGGCCACAGTCTGTGTTTCTACAAAGTGTGTTGTGTCCAACAAACAGTGACTGTTATATCACAAGCTGAAATTGTTTAAGCAGAGGGTAAGTTGGCTCTGAGTTTTTAGAGATTCTTCTAGCTGCATTGCTAAAACAAGTCTAAGCTCCCCAATCTGTCCAAACTATATCACCCTACCTGTGGGTGGCGAGAAGACACTAGTCGAAAGTAAATAGCTTAGCAAACGAGGATGCGTGAACTCTTTGTTTGCCTGATTGGCATTGGTACATAGTAATCGCTAGATTACCGAAGTTAAAGTCTAAAGCAGTTCTATACTTGATGGATGACACAGGTGTAAGTAATGTGGGGAAGCTAAAGGTATAAGGAATTGATTCGACATTAAATAACCAAACAGGCGTGGATTACGTACCAACCAAACCAACGCAAACCAGCCAGTCCAGCCAGACAACTTCTGTAGATTTACATTAATGTATCGTTAAGAAAAGGTTTTTTAAATTAGGGTAGACACAGAAACAGAACCCAATTATTTAAATTTTCCATTATAACTAACAGCTTAACCCAACCCCGCAACCTAAACCTCTAGACCACTAAGCCTAAACCCTAACTCCCAAATCCTAACCTAAACCCCTAGTTAAAATTAACCGTTTTATTACAAATTTGTGGGTTCTGTTTTTTTTCTGCGTCACGGTAATACCCGGGTGACCAGAAAAAAAGAAATCCAACAGGGTTTATCTCATTTTCCATTAAACTAACCTACAACCCAACAGATAACCTAATCCTAATCTACACTAACCTTAAACACTAAGCACTAGACCCCCATAGTTATTTAATTAAGCAGTTTTATTAACAAACATTTGTGGTGTGCGACCGATAAACTGGTTTTTTTTTCTGGGGCACTCTAGATTTTTGACACTTTGTGGCAAGTTCAGCCCTTTGTGACATTTTACCGTGAGAAAGAGACTACTATTGCGATTTATCAGGCGATAGTAGTTTGTGAAGTCCTTTTATTTAACGTGAGTAATGAATGAAAAGCAAAGTCAATTTAACATGCAATTACACTTTGATAATGATTGAAATACGTACACCTGCAACGGAATATTCCGCATTTATATTCGACACCTACATATGATAAGGTACACTGGGATTTCCCTTCTAAAACATAAGACAGGTATAGAACATTATAAAGGATTAGCTTGTCCGCTGAGCTTATTTTTTATGCAGGTCAGTATCGGTGTATGCAGCTAAGTACAAATTCTTTTAAAGATTTATGGTGATGGGTGGAGTTCGGGAGAATTAATTCATGTCTTTTCAAAGCATTCGCCCTGAAAAAGAAATTAGGAGAAATTATAAATCCCCTCAACGGTGCGACAAAATCGTTTGTTATATTACCTGCACAGGCAATAAATTGGCAAAAAGGTTTCAAACGATGATCGAATACTGTTTGTTACAATTTGTGTTAATGCACGTTGGGAAAGGTTGAATCCATATTTTCTCTTCCTCCTAGCTTATAAATGATTAACAGACCCAGTTTTATATATTGTATGCTTACCCCAGGATGTTGAGAGCTTTTGTATTTAGGACGATCATATTTGCCATGAGATAAAGTCCCGGGAAACACTTATGGGTCCCAGATTAAGCTTTCTTAATAATTGTAGAGTTTATTATTTATGAATCTGGGGAAACAATGAAGCGTTAACTCTACTCTTGTAACCAATCTGTTTATCATCCTCAAGAAACTATTGAAATGTATTTTACAGTTGGCTTTAAACGGTGAAGGAGAAAGAAAGGATAAACACTGGGATACACGGTACGATTTTTAATTGCGTCTTTTAATATTCTTTCGTGCGTCTGAGCGCAGGGACGCATATCATCATCATCCTGTTTCCTATCAAATGATGAATACTATCAATGATGAATGTTAATCGGATAATATATAGAATGTATCATACCAAATTGGTTTGATGCTTGTCTCTGGCTTAATTTAAAATTAAAAAGATATGGTTTTCAGAGCAATATCACACCTTCTAAAGTTAGCGAAATAGAATCTTTCTAAGCATTTTGTCACCACATTTGGAACTTTTTCCAGGACGAGATAACGATCTTAACGACATTATTTTGTATAATGTGCGACGTAAGACAGATTCTTAATTGTGCAGTCTTTTTGAAATTGCATAGCCGTTATTTATTCTCTAGGGTGTCGTGAACATTCATTCCATATATCTGTGCGACCTAAAGTCCATCTTACTGTATTCACACGACATTGCTGTACTATCCGCATAAATTTATATTAACCAATCCCACTGCACACGAGCAGGAATAGACCACAAGGTTCAATAGTGTACTTACGCGGAGTTGTAACAGGTTTGATAATTAGAAGTTTTCCGTACTGCGTAATACTGGCGTTACACAATAGGGTCAAGGTTAAGAGCCCAGTCTGCATGCTGATTTATCCATAGCTAAAGAAGCGTAGTTGGTTATGCATACCTTCCCAGTTATGTATTAGCATTATGCGATATGTAGCATGATAACAGTATTTGGACCCGAGTCGTCAGTGAATTTTGAAACGGCTGTCACCAAATTACACCAGCGCACCTCCATAGTAATATTTAAAATCATCCGAATAAAAGAAATGAGATTAAGGCAACACCCAGTAAACATGGACGCTTACGTGTAGGCGATAATAGTTCGGATGAACTGGATATCGGAAGACACCGGTTTATTGTTTTCTGGACGAATTGCCATGAATTTTCTGTTCCCTTCCCAGCTATGGATAAAAAATGCGTTTAGTTATGGACATAACTAACCTAAAATGGGGTGTGATAAATAACGCAATAGACACACCAA
>CM042140.1:105653553-105701053 GCA_023376005.1 Doryteuthis pealeii
TATATATTCACAAAACATATTAGAACATGTAATATGATAAGATCTCTAAAAATGCGGACATTTACTGCTTTTTTCCCGGGCAGCTGTTAATCTGTAACTTTTACCACTCTTCGAAGGAATGTCTACCCACAAAAAATAACGGGCGATACTTCATCTGCCTTGCTTTTAGTGAACTGACAAATATATTAAGCCTCAACCCACACTCCATTCATTGAAACGCTTCAATCAGATAAGAAGAGTTTGAGGCTAGGTGTTGAAATAGACTGCAAGTTGGTTGATATGCGCGTGTCTAAATCACAAATGTCGCTTTGGGCCATAAGTGTACATTTAAAAAATGCTTCCCTCTGTAGATGAGAATAAGCATGTGTCGTTTTTAGATGATGTAGTTAAATCGTTTTTCCATGACCAATCTTTCATCAGAGTTCAAGATACAAACACTCTGATTTTTTGTAGATGTACATTAGGGTAGGTATTTTTAACTTGTTTAAGATATTAAATTGTTCCACTACAGCGAGGATGTGCGTAGTGTAATGAATACTATACCAAAAAGTTAATCTTATACTTGGACCAATGATTGAGAAATAGCTCAATACGTCTATTAAAATGCACTAAAATTCCTCGTTTTCAAAGGCTACATTCTGCAAAAACGAGGATTTTGGAGCATTTTAGTCATGATCTTGATGCCATTTCCCAAACAATGGTTGTAAGTAAAAGATATAATTTGCTCAGTATTCAGTATACTAACACACAACTTTCCATAGATGGGCAATTTAATATTTTTTAAAGTAAAATCGACCTACCCTAAATGTCAAATTTCCGAAAACGAGGGCCCTAGCTGAAACTTGATAAGATGACATTTTGATGATGGGTTTTCTTTTCGCAACAGACATCGCTTGTGGAAAGATTAATTTTAAAAAGACCAATTATAAAACGAGGTGCTCACTTTTGAATTGCATAAACTTGCCGAACAATTATTTTACCTAGTTACAACCAACCACCTTCCGTGATGAGTGAATGGAACGAGATCCCCAGCCAGGGTTAGGCAGGAGTTCTAAGATTGGCTGTATGAACTAGTGTATCACTTGTGTGTCTCTTTTCTAGATATGAGAAAAGTTCATGGCGATTGTCTTGCTCAGCATCGTTGAGAGAGAACAATTCATTTGCATATTATCAATGTAAATTAAATATTTCGCTCCTAAATATCGATAGTAGCACGTTATTAGTTAAATACTCTCCCGAATGGGCTACTCCTTGTTTCGCGATGTAGGGAGGTGTAGGTTTATAGTTTTCTTTTTTATATTGTATATTGATTTTGAACAAAAGATTGGACCAAAGAGAAATATTTATGTAAGTAGTTGCCATTTAAGTTTCATTATTTCGAAATTCAACTTCAGTCATCATTCATATCATTATCATCCATCATTACCATCCATGTCGACAATTGATGGATATCCATAACAATCTCTCCCAACCTTCTAATCATTCCGAATTTTTTGGGGGGGGGGCGGGGAGGGGCCTTCCAGGGGGGGAGCTCCGTGTGCGCGCATCCATTATCCATGCAGAGTTGGGCATGTAGTTCCTGAGGCGCCCGCATTACATGTCATTCTGGCCTCTACATGAGAACGTCGGCTATCTTAAAATTTCGTCTTGCTCCCCAGCATGTCAGCATGTCTTGTCCGTTCATTCGGATGGTATGTGAGATATGAGAGAGATGGCCGTACACTTATCTTCGTGGGTAGCTGTTTCACGACTGTCAAGACCACACGCGAAGCCAACAGAAGTTTGTTGAATATGTTTAATGTTTTTAAAATGAGTTCTAAGAACTTTTATGCCACAAATTCGCAACGAAAAATGAACAAGTAATACAGTATCTCCATTCGTTAATGAGATAATTATTGCTATGGGAAGTTGTTGGCAGCTGTTATGACCTCTGTATACCGTAACGATTTGATGCTGGGATACACGTGTATTGGCAGTTTGCGTGGTGGGGAAAACAAATGGGTTTTTAAAAATAGCCCTCGACTGTTTGATTAAATGCATCTAATTTATTGATTATATACATTAGCTCTGGTTAGGCAATTAATAAATATCCTTGTATGAGTCATATATGTTGTCACATACAGTATGCGTTTACAATATATAGATATATTATTATATATATATATATATATAATATATATATATATATATTCATAAAATTCGCCGCTATGCCGATGTAAAAAATGCGCATATCATTTATAGCATGTATATCTAAATCCTTAGTTAAAAATCAACATAGGCAACAAATGTCAGACCGAATTGCCATAGGACTTATACCTAACTAACTTATCTATTACATCACACACACACACACATACACACACATATATAACACATGTGGGTGCGTGTGTGTATGGGTGTGTTACGTGTTGTGCACGTGTGCATGGTTCATGAGCTGTCAGAGTACTATTTGATTTGAGGGTGTTATTACCCATGCACAGATGTGTTTCCCTATGTTTCTGTAGAAAAGAATACAATATATATATATAGAATATAAATATGATAATAGAGAGAGAGAGAGAGAGAGAGACGAGGGGGGAAGCATGGAGATATAGATAGACCCCGAAAGGCAGGATTAAGTCGAAGAAGGAGCTTGACGGTGCGACAGTGCCGCCCCCGCTTCCAATTTGTTAACACCTCCACTAAGTCGGGCCTCCTAATCTGCTGTGGCCGATCATGCCCACTCGACATACCAACGCGGCAACCGGTCTACCTCAGTTCCACATCTTAAAGCCAGAATTTCTCGACAGCCGTAAGCTCGAATCCCAGACTTCACAACAGCGCGTGCGTGGTCATATCTAGACTTGTTCTGCTACGAAGATGTATCGGTCCGAGCATATAACGCGTCAGACTTCGTGACTCCCGTGCATGCCTCCAGACACATTCATGATGATCGTCGTGTGTATGTAAGACGAAGGCTAATAGGTAACGACACAGCTCTTCAAGTTCCGTCGCATGCCGATCCAGACCCGTCATCGACCCACACGACTCAATCTCATTTCGGATCGTGATAGGCACGACGTACGCCAGTCTTCTTTTACGCCCACGCATACCACCCCTACTGCCCGCTGACGTCCTTGCCCGAGATGCACATCGCGTTTGGTGACAATCGTGTGTACCGGCATAGTAGTTTATACCATACTGCCACTATTCACCGCTTGCGTGACAATTCTATTAGACCTAGTTACCCAAACGCCTCAATCCCTGCGTCCATCCGGAACAAGGTATCATAAACTTTACCTCTCTTGACGCCTACGCCCATCACGCACTCGACCGTAGGTATGGTTTGCTTAGGCACAACAGAATATCTATACGCCTCGATGGGCGCGGTAGTACCCATAAGCGCACAAGATCTGTAGCCGAACGTCTCCTTCATCTACGTATTCCCAGATCTTCGCGCCTATATGCTGCCCCTAACGCCTAAGCTACATAAGTCTCGCCAGCCATTAGTGTCTTACCATAGCCTAGGCATTGTGCATACCATGTAGTATTGGTACGCTCGATCCCGCTACTGGCCATTCAAGCTACACTATCACATCAAGCTCAGCGTCCGTTCAGAATTGAACTTGCGCTATATGGTGCCAATTCTTCACATCAACCCATTACACACCACTGCGCGTCCATATCACGAACTGGATGATATCGAATATATTATCCTCCATAGTCCTCGTTCTGAACACCTTACCTACGCCACAACGCCATGGTGGAGTCCAACTCCATCAATTACTTAATCTCGTAGGTCCGTAAATTTTCGTAGATATCTACTCTGCGACGATCGGGTGCAGCTATAAAGAGAAGGTATTCGGATATCTGGAGAAGCAGCAGAAAACAGAAAAGAGAACACACAAGCAGGTTAAAAGATGTCGACAATTGTAAACTAACATCACTTCTATTTTAAGTCCTGGCTTGTACTGCCACACCCATTGACCGCACCAATGACCATCTCAACGCTATACAAGAGACCAGGCTTTCCGTGCGTGCTCCCTCTCCCCACCCATGAGACACTCAGCGACGACTCGGAAAAATCACCTCCTTTTCGTTCGGGTCATTATCGCGGACGCCGAGTTGTTTAGGAGGATCACACTGATCGAGGCTGATCTGAGGCTGTCTGACACCGTCACAGTCAGATGAACCCTCCTCTGTGTGACCCAGATAACACCCATCTGACCTAACCCTCATATCCCTACATGCTTTCTAACACGAGAATCAGTCTTTGACTCCTAGCTGCATTATTTAAGTTACTTAATTGTTATTAAAACACATTTATGTCATACATTTAGTGTTAATATAACATCCGTCGAAGTTATATTGATTGAACATATTTCGTATTTCAGTGCTAATTGACGCTAACCAGATAGACAAGTGGCCGACTGCACCAAAACGCATAATGTCTTCCTGACATAGTGAGCAAAAACACATCAGCTATACTCTCTCATCTTATTGTCAGCCTAAATCAGATAACCAAGATCATCACAACGCGATTTTTAATTGTCATCCTAATATCACTTAATGTTTGTCAAAGTGAAACATAACAAGGGAGTTACCTCTCAGTTTATGTGAGCCTAATTTTTATCTCCTTCTCCACCTCCTATTTATCATTAATACATCTTGAACAGGCTGAGTATAAATTTGGCGTCACATATATCATACTATACTCCTATAATCTCTACCCAGTTTGTTATAGCCGTATAACATGTACAGCATATATGATGATTTGTTTAGGAGCCGACAAGCTCAGTTACATTTTGTGAGCTATATGACTCTACTATAGTTCAATCATATACATCCTGCTCTTCACGCAGTTCGAGTAACAAGTGTATTCTTTCATGTAGATCAATTTGAAAAGGACGGTCCCGCGCTCTCTTATTCCCAAAATGCACTGACGCACACTCAGCTACTCTTGTCTGATAGTAGCCTTATAATAGCGCGAGTCCACCAGCGCAAAGCCAGTGCCGGAAGTGGAGAGTTGCAAGTCACCGGGGCATGCGCATCTGGATTTCATAAAGATATCACATCAAAGCTATACACCAACAGCGGCCGAATGTATTCACTACGAGTGCTACCGGCACAGATCTAGCCTCCGGCAGTGACCCATCTTTGTATGTCTTACGCCTTTGCACATATGTCAAATCAAGAGTACACCCGAATAACTTCTGTATTATAATAGCGTTGCGTGCTTGGAACCAGCAGAAACTGCGAATTTCTGAGTTGCGAGGGACCCAGATCTTACAGAACAATGTAAATTATAAGGAAACTAAGAAACTCTTTTAAAATAACGGAGATATTCAATCAATATTGTGAGAAGCAACGACTCTACAAATTATATAGGTAAATAAACTCAACGATCTCAGTATGATAGTGACTATAGAGTGTAGCGAGCAGCGCAAGCCCCAAGAGTCTTGGATATATTTTACAATCCAAACGCAGGAGACGAAATTAACTTTCATTTGTCTGCTCATACGTAATAGATTACCTCGATTACTCTGATGTACATCCCAATCGACTTTGTTCTTGCTTCGTGTGGGCATAACGCGTGCTGGTGAATCTCGATGGTGGTTCGGTCCAACATGAAACGCTTATATACTGTGACGGCAATGCATATACTGCGCAACGCGCAGGCATGGTTTCCATTTGCAAGCCTCCTATTTACCACAGTAATATCTGTGGAAAAGTCATCCAGGTGGGGTACTCCCTTTCGCCATGGGTTGTGATGTGACACAAGATCGCAAGCCTGGGATAAGCGAGGTCCAACTCGTTATTCAGAAGCAATGGATTGCGAAACTATCTTGCTAATCATTAAACCACGATGGGACTCGCTAACTTTGGGAAAGTTTGATACAACTATGGGTAAATCGCAGATCGACATGGCTATTAAATATTGGCAACTAGTCTAGAAGAAACTCAACCAGATGTAGAACTGGAGAAGGATTCGCCTTCGGCCAGTTATCTTGCCCAAGACACGCTACTGCGTAGCGCCTCCACGACCAATCTAGTTATAGGTACATTGAGAAAGCTAGATTATTTATCATTATTTAAGATATACACTTAATATTTTGAGTTTATTTCTATGTGAGTAAAAAAGTAACAGTCGTCGGGTGCTTAAAGTCGTATCAGCCAGACAGCGAGGAGTCTATCTCCTTTTTACTAGCGCTAGACCCAAGAGATATAATAGTATTGCGGGTGGGCGCCACACTATCTCATCCCTTATCTAACGGATGGATCCCTGTGCTACTCAATCGCTGAGTTGGCGAGCGCGGTATCAAAACCGGAACTTATGGTTATTTATGCCGAAAACGTTTTGTTTATCATGTTTGTTGGATATTCAATTTTTTCTAACTGAATTTTAGCACATTTTCAATACGCTATTACCCCCACGAATGGACCCTAAATGTCCACCCACCGAGTCAGAGTGGACCTGGAGTAATGGTGACACCTCGTAATTCGGAAAACTCATAAGTTAAGGTATCTTGTACATTCTCTGTAATTTTACATGTGATTGCACTTCTCAGCCACTAAGAATTTTATAGGCCTTTTTTAACCTGGAAAAGACTGTTTGATTTGTGACATTTTGAATAGCCTCGAACAAATATTTTGTTGAGATTGAATTTTTTCTGCAAACGTAGATGTTATTTATCGAACTTAGAGGTTGTATTTATTCGAAAAAATTAATTACTTTTTTTTTTCAAAAATGTCCCCTATTAATGCCTGACTCTCCAAATTACGAAAGGATATTTGGAAAACTCGTAAGTTGGAGCAGTCGTAAGTCAAGGTATCACTTCCTTAACGCTTTATAAAACAATTGATGACGTCTTGATATCTGAAAATGTACTCTGAGAACAAGTAAAGATTAGGTGGAATAAATATGTGGTAGCCTTAGGCGAAATCAGCAACAGATTTCCAGGCGGTCAAAGTAGACATTTTTATCAAGTGGCTCCAGGCATGAATTCTTTATAGTTCCATCAATAAGACGATTTCTTTATGTGCTATGAACAGTATTGGTTTTCTTGCGCCTTACCAAAATTCTAAACAAGGATTACTTCTTCTAAGTTAAGAACTCACATTCTACTTCGCTAGAAAATGTTTTATCTTAGTAATTTTTGACAGCATCTGACTTATTTTTCTCGGTTATTGAGATAGCTTGATACGTATAATTGAGGTGTTATCTCATGTTTATTTTTAATGATCGTGACGCTTCTAAGAGACACGTCTTCTGATTATTGAATGATGACTTCAAATGTCTTCGACGCCTTGTTGATTTAAGTTCAAAATTGTTTGAGTCATTCTTATGCTCGCATTGACAGATAATACCGATAGAAGACTGGAGCATACAGCAGCCGAAACTTTGTGTTTTTAGGTATCTTTCATGTTTGAAGATGAGTCAAACTTATATAAGAATCTTACTTGTTTGAGAGAATGGATGATCATTGTTAATAGAGAGCACAATACTAGTCTAGAATAGCAACGATTATTAATAAAGGCAATTGAATACATTTAGTACGTAAAATAATGTCATTCACCGACTGTTGGTTTGGTTTTTTAACAGCATATCACCTCAGTGGGTCATTTATGCCAATAAAGTTTTGAAATAAAATCAATTCTTAAGGAATACTCAAGTTTTTTTATAAACACATTTTCTATTTAATCATGGATGGGACCCTACCAGTACTACCACTCCGGGTCAGAGTGGACCAGGGAGCAATGGTGATGAAGGGGTGCTCCAGATTCCCAGACCCCCAAACTGGAACCTCACCATCAGATAGAGTTTAACGTCATTGCCAGGACTGTAGACCTCAGCTACAGCACCATATGATAAAAAGGTTGGGGCTTGCCTAAGGACATGGTTGGACAATCATATAGTTGCTAGGCTTGACGTGACCACCGATTGATCGGAGGGGTTTCTCGCTTTCCGCTAGCCCCCAAAAGTGTCAAAGTGGAGTATTGCAAGTCATGGACGTTTAAACACCAGGTTCGGTCCCTAAGCATCACGGGTCGCTACCACGGCCCACAGGTGGTCCCATTGGGGTAGTCTTACCCCTCTGCGAGGTGCATCGGTGTATTCTAAAGCCTCAGTCGATAGGGCAGTTTCACCGATGGATATGCTTCGTTTACCAGCACATTTTTTCTCGGTTCTTTTACTGTATAACAACTATTTTAAATTAATATATATATATAATATATATATATATATATTAGTATTTTTTTATTTTTTTTTGAGGCAATTGCAATGCGTATATTGTATAAAATTCGATAATTATTTGAAAATATTTCGTCAGGCAACTCCGTCGAATAAACGTGTGCCACGTGAAACACCAACAGCTGTTCAACTTTATTAAGTCTCATAAGTGGTGTTACCTACAATCTCTCCGATAGAGAGGAACCAGAACCCAGCCACGCAGAATCAGAGATCTACCTCTGGCACCGGCGTAGCACACAATACATGCCGAATTTAACCTGTAAGATAACCACGCCACACTATAACATAGTACAGTGAGCGTTGAGGGAGTCGCAAATTAGGCTTATGCCCAGGCGTAAGATGAATGGAATTTGATAATTGCCTTTGAAGCATTCTTATGTAAAGTATATTATTATTTATATTTTTTAAGCCAATTAAATGCGTATTGTGTGTTTTACATTGCAGGTTTTAAATTCGGTATATATCGTGTGCTACGGACGGTGGCCCAAAGTAGAGTCTCTGACTCTGATGCTGGGTTCCCGTTTCGATCACTATCGGAGAATCGTAGGTTTACATCACTGGATGAGACTAATGAAGTTAAAAGCTGTACGTTGTTCACATGGTGCACGTTATTCACCGGGTTTGCTTGTCATTGATTAGTTTCAATAATTATGCAAATTTTATACGATATACGCATTGTAATTGCCTTAAAAAATATAAATCATAATATACTTTACTAACATGCTTCAAAGCAATTATCAAATTCCATTTAATATATATATATAAATATATATTATATTATATATTATTATTATTATTTATTATTAATTATAAAATAATCATGACAACGAACTCGGCAACGAAATTACGATCAGAACATCGTACAGCGTTCCGACTTTGATTAAGTCTTATCAGCGAGTATAACTAACGATTTCCCTCCGACAGAAATCGAAACCGGAGTCCAGCAGACAGATCAAGAACTTTACGCTCGGCTACCGATACGCACCGCACAATTCCTTCTAAAACAAACATCAAAAATTCTTATATTAATATACTATAATATATATATATCGGCGCGTTTGTATATGCTTATTATACCATCCAGCTGGTAGTATTACTTAACCATGGCTACGAGTAAGATATGCAAGTATGGTTATACAGCGGGATCCCATTTGCTATTCATGATATGGATCTACCTTCACCTTTCGGTTAATCGTTCTCGAGCGTTAACGAACGTTGGCTCACCTCTCGAGTATCTCATAACTGTGGAAATGTGTGAAGTCAGAAAATGACCCCCCACACACACACACACACACTTTTATCCCTTTGTAGGAAAGCTAAACATATCGCACCGACGGCAACACAATGTTGCTTTGCCTCCTCCATTGGGTTTCCTGTTGAATCCTTCACGAGTATTCGTTCTTTTGTAATTTGACTATTTTTCTTGTTTCTTCGATATTTATTTATTTTTATTTATTTATTTAATTTTTTTTTTTTTGCACGCGCCATCGAAATATAATACAACACAACGTGAACAAAACAGAAATAAAAGAACAACAATCGTTAAAAAAAACCCCAACAACTGACTTACAACAATGAGAGAAACATAATACACGTTTTTCCGGAAGGCAAGGTCGATAAATAAACTCACGAATATAACACTAAAGCAAAAATGCTGAACACATGAGGAAGATTACAAAGCTGAAAGGTGCAATGTGTTATGCAAAAATAGAAACGGACAATAATGAAAAGAAACGAAGAACTTAAATGAAACCATTCATTAATATCACATATCTAACTTTGTGAAATAATTCTTAGTATGCAAAAGCGTCTGAATACGACACACGAAACAACGCCGCAACAATCATATTTAATATACTGTGTACCTTGACTTTGGGTACCAAACGAACGAATTACCAGCGGTCACTCGATTTGATTTTTGTTTGTGTTAGAGCGAGGTAGGAGCGATTTTCAGATTACGTTTATTTTACATAAGTTCACAAATAATTTGAGCAATTTGATAACGATTAAGGAAAACTATTTTTTTTAAATAAAACATATAGCACATAATTAATTCCATTCAATTTTATATTATTTATATGTTTTATTGTTTTAAAAAACTAACAAAAGCTAAGGGGTTTTGTGATGGGAATTATTGCATTTCCGTTATTTCAATGAGAACAAATTGAACTTGATATATGAAGAAATAGAGTTACGAGCGAATGATTGAAACTGTACTCAAGGTACAACTGTATCTTCAATTTATATCTTAAAAGAAAATTCGGACCAATACCAACAGACTCAGACCAGTTTAAAGAACTAAATGCTTTTCACCGGGTTCAGTAAACAAAAATCAGCAAGCCGATTAAAACGAAAGGCACGTATTTTATACAAAAATAGTTTTGATTTTAATTTAAAAATAATTTATTTCATGTGTTTTGTTTAGCATCTGTGAAAAAATTTATTTGCACAAGATAATAATATTTTTATTATTCAAAAATAAAAATTCAAACGAAGACACGTTATTTATTTCCATGTACCTCTACGATAGTTAATAAAAAAGATTTTAATGAGGTATTATTATAAGGTTATATAAAACTTGCTAACCCTACCCTAACTCCTAACCCTACCCTACCCTATTTCAGAATTTAGAATATTTTAGAATAAATTGATAGCGAATTGTTTTTCGTTTTATCGGCTGCTGATCAGTTCCTTTCAAAATTATTGGCTGGGGTGCTGTTGGTGACTTGGCCAAAAAAATCTATAAATACCATATATTCTGTAATGACGAGGCAAACTTACTGACTCAACGTTCCGGTCCATGGCTTGCAAAGGAATGCTCGAAGAAGAAAGGAATGTGTCGGTGTTGTCGTGGTGTCCGGTCGGTGAGAAATGTCGAAAGTGTAGGGGGCAGAGAAGACACTTTTATTGTATTGAAAGGCACTATGGGTAATGGCCCATGTGCATTGCAACTCCTGTTTTCACAATAAAAGTGGCCATGGGAGAGAGTGTAGCGATTTTTGCGTGCTTTTGTGACACGGCGTCTGTTGAGAAGAAAGAAAGAAAGAGAAGGAAAAGGCATATCGCAGCAGTAGTAGTTGACAAGTGTTAAACAGACTCTGCGAGGAAGTGGCTATAGCGGCTTGTATGTGTGTGAACTCAGACACTTTGACCACCTTGCAAACTGCTATTCACACAGAATAACAAATTTCTCGATTGATATTAAGTCGATTGTTAGTTGATTGTCGGTGGTCGGTTACATGCATATCTACTCTTGAATGTCTAATGGTGAATCATTATATACACATGATTTGTTTAACTTTGAGATGAATAGTTGAGTGTTGCAATGTGAATTATTTGAAGAGTACAATCGCGACCCTCATATAGCTGCTAAGTCTTGATTGACCAGCCGATTGTTTGGATCACACATTCCTAACAGCCGAATTAGAATGTGTATGTCACGGGATCACCTTAGTATTCGTTCATGGACCGCTCAGTCAGATGATATTGCCTCAGGCATTACGGCTCGACAAGTGGCCCCATTAGAGGTGGTTGTACCCGTCGGTAAAAGGGAGGCGACATACTCCTCAGCTCCAACCGACAAGGCTCGGACAATAGGAAAAGATATCCAAATATATTCGGATTATTTGCATATTAATGGAATTAAAAATTTAAAAAAAGAAAGCAGGCATTTCGACTAGTCCTTGTAATAATTACAAGGTGTGTCAAAAAAAAGTTTCGAGATTTCTTGTACTTTTTGATCACCTTTATTCTGAAGAAAATAACGTTCCATTCATTCCTCATTTCCATCTTGGTAAATACAGCTTCTATCTGGATACTGTTATGACACACCTGTTATGAGCTAAAAAGAAATTCATTTGGGGAAATTTATTCGTTTAGTAATCTTTCTACGATCAAACCATAGTAAATATGATTGATCTGATGAAACAGAACGACATTATCCACATAGCTTTGGCCGTCTTGTATGGCGAACTAAACAAGGATGTCGCATCTGTTTGAATAAATCCTGGGGCAGCGCCCTAAAAAGAACAGCTGTATGGTCATTATCACTGACCTTGTAAACTATTAAAGTAATACGGACAGTGTACTGGACACTACTCGAGAACTAAGGACGAACTCATAAGTGACGTTCAGCTATGGTATTGGCACCCAGCAAAAGTGACATTTATAAACCATGGCGGACACTGGCTATCGTTTAAAAGACTTACCAAGTGTGATGGCCGATAGCTATGGGGAGAAGAGGACAGGAGACAAGAGACACAGAGAGAGACAGACAGACAGACAGACAGACGAGAGAGAGAGAGAGAGAGAGAAGTAAGAAAGAGAAACATAGAGATAGAGAGAAAGCATTTCGTGCTATCGACAAGCCTTGATGATGATGATGGTGATGATGGATTTGATGCCTCTTGTTTTGAAATATTGATTTACTGTTCTTTGATATGAACCCACACATAAACCGAAGAACTTAAGGCTTTGAGACAAAACATTTAAAGATATTGTTTTTCGTCCTGATCAAGATCAGTTGGATCTTATTGGTCTCAAGTGACATGTCAGGCTCTATTCAAACGCGAATAAGTTTGTAGTCTTTAACTTGTGTTTTTTTTTTTGCTTCAATTTATCTTTTATTAACGGTATCTTAGCAGATGATGTTATCTATTTTTCTTGAATTCTTTTCTCGCGTTCCTAGTTTTTACTTAGACAACTTAACTCATTTCCTAAAGTCTGTATATTTCTTCTCGGTTTTCTTCTATTTCTTTTTGTATCCTTACTTTCCATTTGACTTAAAATCTATTTTGTTTATGTGTTGTGGCTACTGGACTATTATGCAGCGTTGTATGTATCAATTCCATTTAAAAAGGTGAGATGTGGCGAACCAGTCTTTTACAATGTCTGTCTTGATGGCATCGTTTGCAAACTTATCTGTATTAGTTGGTTCTGTTATTTCGAATTTTTTAAAAGCTGCATTGTCTTTCTCATAGCAGAATTATTCACCTTAGAGAGTTATCTGATAATTTTGTTCATTTTCTGTGTAGTCTACTTTTTTCTATTTGATTTTATTATTCTCTAATTGATGATTCATTTTTTCATGCTGAATTTTCATAGACATTCATTAATGTATTAATGTATTGTCTGTTTTACATAAAAGCTTAAAAGAGAATTACGATGGTTCAACAACAGTTTTTTTATTGGGTGGTGCCTTTGCTTGTTTTAGGGGTAGGTATTTTTTTCTTAATTTCATTTTCCGCTTTTACTGAATAGAAATAGGAACAAACCCGGGTGTTTGTCCACCAGGATTATTCTTTTATTAGATCAAACGTAGGAAAAACGCGAAATTTGCTTTGCAAAATACACTGGAAAATCAATTATAAACCACACCATGTGGAATTGGTTCCATAATATCACTACTGATTATAATATAATATATATATATATATATATATATATATATATATATATGCGTGTGTGTATGGTGTGGGTGTGTATGAGTGTGTTTGTATGTAGTGTGTGAAGAAAAAATGGAAGTAAAATTAGACAGTGTATTTAATATACCAATCCCTGATGAAGATCTACTGAAACAGATTGAAACACTGCAGCGTTGGCGAAATAAACATCACTCGTTTTTGATAATCTGTGTTATTCAAATTTCTCTCTCACATCATCACGGACACCAGCCACACCAATATATATATATATTTATAATATATATATATATATTATTATATAATATAACCCTCCCACGAGTATGATTGAAGCAATCAATTTCTTAACTAGTTACCAGTTGGAAATTCAGAGTTTTTTTTTTCCTTGACGGGTGCCTAACCAAGATTAAAGAGCCTGTCTGCTCTATTTATTTACTCATAGCTGGAAAGAGAATAGCTGGATTCATACAATTTCCCAAGGTGTATTAGTGCGCTATAGGAGATGAAAACCAACATTGGTCAGGATTTAAATTCGGCCGCCGTGTCCTGCCTACAATGTTAACCATTACGATTAATGCGCCTAAAACACGTGATATATGATATGTTCCGTTTGATAGCATTTTCCCCAACTCCTCAGCTATGAGCCGATATATTTGATACAGTTCCAGTTTTATCAATCAAATCGACTTTTGCGTCTATCAGATTAGTTCTATAACTAGAAAAAAAAACTATTAACCCTACTATTTACCCATAGATGGTGAAACCAGATGCAGTCAATCCCTTTTCCAAGAACATTAGCGTAAATTGAAGTGCAAACAGGTCGTCCAGGATTCGAACTAAGAAAACGATTCCCTATCCTACCATGATAACTGTCGAGATAAAGAGTACAACATATCTGCTGCTCGTCTTACATGGTATCCTGCGTAGGAAATTGACACGATAATCGAGTTTAATCTTGGTGAACGAGACTACTTACATTTCAAATACCTTTGGGTATGTATGAGTAGAAGGAAAAACTCAGAATTCAAAATCTATTAACACTGCTTTAAAAATTTTTACTTGTGTCGCATCCTGCATATAAATATATAAATATATATACTATATGTCATTTACAACCGTGGTCTTAGCAGTCGTTCATATTTTTCACTCGCTATTTTATTCAATATTTTTTTAAAATAGATACGACAAAACAAAAGATCTCACAGATTCTATCTCATCAGGATAAAATTTATTTTTTCCTCAAAAACAAAAGCCCTGATGAAGATCAACGTGAAACAGCAATGCAAACACTGCAGCGTTGGAAACTAAACATCACTCGTTTGATGAACTTTGTTTTCAATTTTTCACATATTACCTACTGTCGGATTCACTTCCATTTCTTCTTCACACACACACACACACACCACACACAACAGCGCGACGCGTGGCATCAATATATTTATATGTCTCATCCCCTGTATGACTGGGCACAAGGCTTCGTTAACGTGGCCCACCCCAAGCGAAGCCGCATGGGGTGGGAGAGCAACAAAAATTGATCGATCCCATCGGCATTCTCCTGCCTCAGGCCCTTGGGCAATAAAACCCAGCCTGCCCCAAAGGGATTAATGCCGGGGGGGGAAATTCGCGCTATTAAATTTAACACAAACACCCCGTCTTTGAGATAACCTATATATATATATATATTATATAATATTATATATGCGTTGTCAACCTAAAAAATATCATTTCATTCTTGGCCAATTCTGGGAGTCCTCAGAGAACTTTGCTTACGAGTTCTCCCCCCCCCCCAACAATGCCAACCAGTCTTGATTATATTACTGGAGGGTTTGCGTATCCCTAGATTGGCCAAGAAATGAATGATATTTTAGGTGACAACGCATATAATATATATATATATATATATATATATATAGGTAATCTCAAACCGTCCTTCGGGACGGGGTGTGTGTTAAATTAATAGGCTCGATTCAGAGGCCATCCCCCCCCGCATTACATGCCCTTGGGGCAGGGCTGGGTTTATTGCCAGCGCCTGAGGCGCCCCTTAAGGAGGGAATGCCGATGGATCGACGCAATTTTGTTCCTTCCCACCATGGGCTTCGGCTTGTGGGTGGGCACGTTTAAACGAAGCCTTTGCCCAGTCCATAAGTCCGGGGTATGAGACATATAAATATATATATGCACGCGCGCCTGTGGTGTGTATGTGTGTGTGTGTGTGTGTGAAGAGAAAATGGAAGTGAATCCGACAGTAGGTAATATAGTGAAAAATTGAAAAAAACAAAGTTCATCAACGAGTGATGTTTTATTCTCCAACGCTGCAGTGTGTTGATCTGTTTCAGTTGATCTTCATCAGGGCTTTGTTATTTGAGGAAAAAAAAAATTTATCACTGAGAATAAGAACTCTGTGAAGTCTTCTGTTTTGTCGGTCATCTATTTTAAAAAAAAATGTGAATTAAAAAACTAGCGTTCTTTGATGTTTGAAATATGACGAATGCTAAGACAACGGTTGTAAAAATGGACATATATATATATATATATATATATATATATGCAGGATGCGACACAAGGTAAAAAAAATTTTTAAAGCAGTGTTTAATAGATTTGAATTCTGAGTTTTCCTTCTACTCATACATATCCAAAGGTATTTTTGAAATGTAAGTAGTCTCGTTCACCAATAAACTCGATTATCGTGTCAATTTCCTACAGCAGTAACCATTAGACGAGCAGCAGATATGTATAATGTATCTATATCTCGAAACAGTTATCATCGTAGGAAGGGATCGGTTTTCTTAGTTCGAATCCTGGACGACCCTGTTTGCACTTCAATTTACGCTAATGATTCTTGGAAAAGGATTGACTCATCTGGTATTCACCCATCTTATGGGGTAAATAGTAGGTTAATAGTTTTTTTCTTAGTTATAGAACTAATCTGATAGACGCAAAAGTCAGATTTGATTGATAAAACTGAAAACTGTATCAATCCGTCATAGCTGAGGAGTTGGGGAAATGCTATCAAACGGAAATATGCATATATCACGTGTTAGGAGGCGCATATCGTAATGGTTACATTATAGGAAATGGACACGGCGGGCGAATTAAAATCCTGACCAATGTGTTTTCAATCTCCTATAGCGCTAATACACTTGGGAAATGTATGAATCGCAGCTATTCTCTCTCCAACTATGAGTAAATAAGAGAGCAGATAGGCTCTTTAATCTTGTGTTAGGCAACCCGTCAAGGAAAAAAAAACTCTGAATTCAAACCTGGTTAACTCAGCTTAAGAAATTGACCTGCTATCAAATCATACTCGTGCGGAGGTTTATATATATAATATATATATATATATATATATAATATATATATATATATATATGTGTGTGTGTGTGTGTGTGTGTGTGTGTGATATAGTAAAAAATTGAAATAACACAGATTCATAAAACGAGTGATGTTTATTTCGCCAACGCTGCAGTGTTTCAATCTGTTTCAGTAGATCTTCATCAGGGATTTGGTATATAACACACTGTCTAATTTACTTCCATTTTTCTCTTCACACACACATACACACACATACACACCCACAACATACACACACGCATATATATTATATATATATATATATATATATATATATATATATATATAATCACGTAGTGATATTATAAGGAACCAATTTACCACATGGTGTGGTTTATAATTGATTAATTTCCAGTGTATTTTTTGCAAGCAAATTTCGCGTTTTTCCCTACGTTTGATACTAATAAAAGAATAATCCTGGTGGACAAAACACCCGGGCTTTGTCTCCTATTTCTATTCAGTAAAGCGGAAATGAAATTAAGAAAAAAATACTACCCCCTAAAAACAAGCAAAGGCACCAACCAATAAAAAAACTGTTGTTGAAACCATCGTAATTCTCTTTTAAGCTTTTATGTAAAACAGACAATACATTAATACAATTAATGAATGTCTATGAAAAATTCAGCATGAAAAAATGAATACATCAAATTAGAGAATAATAAAAATCAAATAGAAAAAAGTAGACTACACAGAAAATGAAACAAAATATAATCAGATAACTCTCTAAGGTGACTAATTCTGCTATGAAAGACAATGCAGCTTTTAAAAAAATTCGAAATAACAGAACCAACCTAATACAGATAAGTTTGCAAACGATGCCATAGAAGACATTGTAAAAGACTGTTCGCCACATCTCACGCTTTTAAATGGAATGATACATACAACTGCTGCAATAATAAGTCCAGTAGCCACAACACATAAACAAAATAGATTTTAAGTAAACCAAATGGAAAGTAAGGATACAAAAAGAAATAGAAGAAAACCGAGAAGAAATATACAGACTTTAGGAAATGAGTTAAGTTGTCTAAGTAAAAACTAGGAAAGCGAGAAAAGAATTCAAAGAAAATATGAGATAACATCATCTGCTAAGATACCGTTAATAAAAGATAAATTGAAGCAAATTAAAAAAAAAACAAAAGTTAAAGACTACAAAACTTATTCGCGTTTGAATAGAGACTGACATGTCACTTGAGACCAATAAGGATCCAACTGATCTTGATCAAGACGAAATGACAAATATCTTGAAATGTTTTGTCTCAAAAGCCTTAAAGTTCTTCGGGTTTTATGTGTGGGTTCATATCAAAGAACAGTAAAATCAATATTTCAAAACAAGAGGCATCACCATCATCACCATCATCATCATCAAGGCTTGTCGATAGCACGAAATGCTTTCTCTCTATCTCTATGTTTCTCTTTCTTACTTTCTCTCTCTCTCTCTCTCTCTCTGTCTGTCTGTCTGTCTGTCTGTCTCTCTCTGTGTCTCTGTGTCTCCCTGTCTCTCTTTCTCCCCACCCATAGCTATCGGCCATCACACTTGGTAAGTCTTTTAAACGATAGCCAGTGTCCGCACATGGTTTATAAATGTCACTTTTGCTGGGTGGCCAATACCCATAGCTGAACGTCACTTATGAGTTCGTCCTTACGTCTCGAGTAGTGTCCAGTACACCTTGCTCGTATTACTTTAATAGTTTACAAGGTCAGTGATAAATGACCATACAGCTGTTCTTTTAGGGCGCTGCCCCCAGGATTTATTCAAAACAGCATGCGACATCCTTGTTTAGTTCCCATACAATACGGACAAAGCTATCGTTTGGGATAATGTCCGTTCTGTTTCATCAGATCAATCATATTTACATATGGTTGATCGGTTAGAAAGATTACTAAACGAAATAAATTTCCCCCAAATGAATTTCTTGTTAGCTCATACAAGGTGTGTCATAACAGTATCCAGATAGAAGCTGTATTTACCAAGATGGAAATGAGGAATGAATGGAACGTTATTTTCTTCAGAATACAAGGTGAGTCAAAAAGTACAAGAAATCTCGATACTTTTTTGACACACCTTGTAATTATTACAAGGACTAGTCCGAAATGCCCTGCTTCTTTTTTTTAAATTTTTAAATTTCCATTAATATGCAAATAATCCGAATATATTTGGATATCTTTTCCTATTGTCCGCAGCCTTGTCGGTTGGAGCTGTAGAGTATGTCGCCTTCCCTTTTACAGACGGGTACAACCCACCTCTAATGGGGCCACTTGTCGAGCCGTAATGCCTGAGGACAATATCATGCTGACTGAGCGGTCCATGAACCGAATACTAAGGGATCCCGTGACATACAACATTCTAATTCGGCTGTTAGGAAATGTGTGATCCAAACAATCGGCTGGTCATATCAAGACTTAGCAGCTATATGAGGGTCGCGATTGTACTCTTCAAATAATTCACATTGCAAACACTCAACTATTCATACTCAAAAAGTTAAACAAATCATGTGTATATAAAATGATTCACCATTAGACATTCAAGAGTAGATATGCATATAACCGACCAACCGACCAATCAACTAACCAATCGAACTTAAATATCACATCGAGAAATTATGTCTATTCTGTGTGAATAGCAGTTGCAAGGTGGTCAAAGGTCTGAGTTCACACACAACAGCCGCTATAGCCACTTCCTCGCAGAGTCTGTTTAACACTTGTCAACTACCACTGCTGCTGATATGCCTTCTTTCCTTCCTCTTTCTTTCTTTCCTTCTTCAAACAGAACGCCGTGTCACAAAAGCACGCAAAAATCGCTACACCCTCTCTGCCAAAATGGGCCACTTTTATAGTGAAAACAGGAGTTGCAATGCACCATGGGCCATTACCCATAGTGCCTTTCAATACCAATAAAAGTGTCTTCTCTGCCCCCTACCAACTTTTCGACATTTCTCACTCCGACCGGACACCACGACACACCACCCGACCACATTCCTTTCTTCTTCGCTACATTTCTCTTTGCAAGCCATGCACCGGAACCGTTTCGAGTCAGGTAAGTTTGCCTCGTCATTACAGAAATATATGGTATTTATAGATTTTTTGGGCCAAGTCACCAACAGGCACCCCAGCCCAGATTAGTTTTGAAAGGAACTGAATCAGCAGCCGATAAAAACGAAAAACAATTCGCTATCAAATTTTAATTCTAAAATATTCTAAAATTCTGAAATAGGGTTAGGGTTAGGGTTAGGAGTTAGGGTTAGGGTTAGCAGTTATTATCATAACCTTATAATATACTCATTATAAATCTTTTTTATTAACTATCCGTAGAGGTACATGGAAAATAAATAAACGTGTCTTTCGTTTGAATTTTTATTTTTGAATAATAAAAATATTAATTTATCTTTAGTGCAAAATAATTTTTTTCACAGATGCTAACAACAACAACATGAAATAATTATTTTTTAAATTAAAATCAAAAACTATTTTAGTATAAAAACGTGCCTTTCGTTTTAATCGGCTGCTGATTTTGTTTACTGACAACCGGTAAAAGCACATTTCAGTTCCTTTCAAAACTGGTCTGAGTCTGTTGTGATTGGTCCGAATTTTCTATTATAGATATAAATTGAAGATACAGTTGTACCTTGACTTACAAGTTTCAATCATTCCGCTCGTAACTCTATTTCTTCATATATCAAGTCAATTGTTCTCATTGAAATAAACGGAAATGCCAATAATGTCCCCATCACAAAACCCCTACTTTTTGTTAGGTTTTTTAAACATAATAAACATATAAAACATAATAAAATTGAATGGAATTAATTATGTGCTATATGTTTATTTAAAAAAAATAGTTTTCTTATCGTTATAAATGTGGAAACTCAAATTATTTTAGTGAACTTATGTACATAAACGTATCTGAAAATCGCTCCTACCTCGCTCTTAACACAAAACAAAAATCAAATCGAGTGACCGCTGGTAATTCGTTCGTTGGGGTACTCCAAAGTCAAGGTACCACAGTATATTAAATATGATTGTTTGCTGGCGTTCGTTTCGTGTGTCGTATTCAGACGCTTTTGCATACTAAGAATTATTTCAAAAGTTAGATATGTGATATGTAAATGAATGGTTTCATTTAAGTTTTCGTTTCTTTTATTATTGTCCGTTTCTATTTTTGCATAACACCATTCACCTTTCAGCTTTTTGTAATCTTCCTCAATGTGTTCCAGGCATTTTAGCTTTAGTGGTTATTTCGTGGAGTTTATTTATCGACCTTGCCTTCCGGATAAACGTGTATTTATGTTTCTCTCATTGTTTGTAAGTCAGTTGTTGAGGGTTTTTTTTTTTAACGATTGTTTGTTCTTTTATTTTTGTTTTGTTCAACGTTGTGTTGTATTATATTTTCGATGGCGCAGTGCCAAAAAAAAATTAAATAAATAAATAAAAATAAATAAAATATCGGACAGAAAAAAAAAGAAAAAAATCAGTCAAATTAGCAAAGAAACGAATACTCGTGAAGGTTCAACACGTGAAACCCAATGGAGGAGGCAAAGCAAACATTTGTGTTGCCGTCAGTGCGATAATCGTTTAGCTTTCTACAAAAGGGAAAAAGTGTGTGTGTGTGTGTGGGGGGTCATTTCTGACTTTCACACATGTATGTAAGTATGAGATACTCGGAGAGGTGAGCCAACGTTCGTTCACACGCTCGCAGAACAGATTAACGAAGGTGAAGGTAGATCCATTACTACTGAATAGCAAATGGGATCCGCGCTGTATAACCCATACTTGCATATCTTACTCGTAGCCAATGGGTTGAGTAAATACTTACACAGCTGGATGGTATAATAAGCATATACAAACGCGCCGATATATATTATATATATATATATATATATATAAGATTTTTGATGTTTGTTTTTAGAAGGATTGTGCGGTGCGTATCGGTAGCCGAGCGGTTAAAGTCTCTGACTCTGTCTGCTGGACTCCCGGTTTCGATTTCTGTCGGAGGGAAATCGTTAGTATACATCGCTGATAAGACTTAATAAAGTCGGAACAGGCTGTACGATGTTCTACGCATCGTACATTTGTTTGCCGAGTTCGTTTGTCATGATTATTTTCTATAAATAATAATAATAATAATATAATATAATTATATATATATATATATATATATATATATATATATAAATGGAATTTGATAATTTGCTTTTGAAGCATTGTTATGTAAAGTATATTATGATTTATTTTTTAAGGCAATTACAATGCGTATATCGTATAAAATTCGATAATTATTGAAAATAATCATGACAAGCAAACCCGGTGAATAACGTGCACCATGTGGAACAACGTACAGCTGTTTAACTTCATTAAGTCTCATCAGTGATGTAAACCTACGATCTCCTCCGATAGTGATCGAAACCGGGAACCCAGCATGCAGAGTCAGAGACTCTACCTTTGGGCCACCGGTCCGTAGCACACGATATATACCGAATTTAACCTGTCAATGATAACACAAATATACGCATTGTAATTGGCTTAAAAAATATAAATAATATATACTTTACATAAGAATGCTTCAAAGGCAAATTATCAAATTCCATTCATTTCTTACGCCTGGGCAAAGCCTAATTTGCGACTCCCTCAACGCTCACTGTACTATGTATAGTAGTGGCGTGGTTATCATTAACAGGTTAAATTCGGCATGTATTGTGTGCTACGGGCCGGTGGCCCAGAGTAGAGTCTCTGATTTCGCGTGCTGGGTTCCTGTTTCTATCTCTATCGGAGGAGATTGTAGGTATACACCACTTATGAGACTTAATAAAGTTGAAACAGCTGTATGGTGTTTCACGTGGCACACGTTATTCGACGGAGTTGCCTGTCACGATTATTTTCAATAATTATCGAATTTTATACAATATACGCATTGCAATTGCCTTCAAAAATATAAATACTAATATATATATATATATATATATATATAATATTAATTTGAAAATAGTTGTTATACAGTAAAAGAACCGAAAAAATGTGCTGGTAACGAAGCATATCCAGTCGGTGAACTGCCCTATCGACTGAGGCGTTAGAATACACCGACTGCACCTCTGCAGAGGGGTAAGACTACCCCAATGGGACCACCTGTGGGCCGTGGTAGCGACCCGTGATGCTTAGGGACCGAACCTAGGTGTTTAAACGTCCATGACTTGCAATACTCCACTTTGACACTTTTTGGGGGCTAGGCGGAAAGGCGGAGAAACCCCCTCCGATCAATCGGCTGGTCACGTCAAGCCCTAGCAACTATATGATTGTCCCAACCCTATTGTCCTTATGGCAAGCCCCAACCCTTTTTATCATATGGGTGCTGTAGCTGAGGGTCTACATGTCCTGGCAATGACGTTAAACTCTATCTGATGGTGAGGTTCCAGTTTTGGGGGTCTGGGGAATCTGGAGCACCCCTTCATCACCATTGCTCCCTGGTCCACTCTGACCCGGAGTGGTAGTACCTGTTAGGGTCCCATCCATGAGTTAAATAGAAAATGTGTTTATAAAAAAAAACTTGAGTATCCATTAAGAATTGATTTATTTCAAAACTTTATTGGCATTAAATGACCCACTGAGGTTGATATGCTGTAAAAAAACCCAAACCAAACCAGTCGGTGAATGGACATTATTTTTACGTATCTAAATGTATTCAATTGGCCTTTATATAATCGTTGCTATTCTAGACAACTAGTATTGTGCTCTCTATTAACAATGAATCATCCCATTCTCTTCAAACAAGTAAGATTCTTATATAAGTTTGACTCATCTTCAAACATGAAAGATACCTAAAAACACAAAGTTTCGGCTGCTGTATGCTCCAGTCTTCATCGGGTATTATCTGTCAATGCGAGCATAAGAATGACTCAAACATTTTGAATACATCAAACAAGGCGTCGAAGAACATTTGAAGATCTCATTCAAATAATCAGAGACGTGTCTCTAGAAGCGTCACGATCATTAAAAAATAAACATGAGGATAACATCCTCAATTATACGTATCAAGCCTCATCTCAATAACCGAGAAAAATAATGTCAGATGCTGTCAAAAATTACTAAGATAAAACATTTTCTAGCGAAGTAGAATGTGAGTTCTTAAACTTAACGGAAGAAGTAATCCTTGTTTAGAATTTTAGGTTAAGCGCAAGAAAAGCAATACTGTTCATAGCACAATAAAGAAATCGTCTTATTGATGGAACTATAAAGAATTCATGCCTGGAGCCACTTGATAAAAATGTCTACTTTGACCGACTGGAAATCTGTTGCTGATTTCGCCTAAGGCTACCACATATTTATTCCACCTAATCTTTACTTGTTCTCAGAGTACATTTCAGATATCAAGACGTCATCAAATTGTTTTATAAAGCGTTAAGGAAGTGATACCTTGACTTACGACTGCTCCAACTTACGAGTTTTCCAAATATCCTTTCGTAATTTGGAGAGTCAGGCATTAAATAGGGGGACATTTTTGAAAAAAAAAAGTAATTAATTTTTTTCGATAAATACAACCTCTAAGTTTCGATAAATACAACATCTACGTTTGCAGAAAAATTCAATCTCACACAAATATTTGTTCGGAGGCTATTCAAAATGTCAACAAATCAAACAGTCTTTTCCAGGGTTAAAAAAAGGCCTATAATAATTCTTAGTGGCTGAGAAGTGCAAATCACATGAAAATTACAGAAGAATGTACAAAGATACCTTAACTTATGAGTTTTCCGAATTACGAGGTGTCACCATTACTCCCAGGTCCACTCTGACTCGGTGTGGTGGCACATTTTAGGGTCCCATTCGTGGGGTAAATAGCGTATTGAAAATGTGCTAAAAATTCAGTTAGAAAAAATTGAATATCCAACAAACATGAATAAAACAAAACGTCTTCGGCATAAATAACCATAAGGTTCCGGGTTTGATACCGGCCCTCGCCAACTCAGCGATTGAGTAGCACAGGGATCCATGCCGTTAGATAAGGAGATGATGATAGGTGTGGCGCCCCACCGCAAATACTATATAATCTCCTTGGTCTAGCGCTAGTAAAAAGGAGATAGACTCCCTCGCTGTCTGGCTGATACCGACTTTAAGCCACCCCGACGACTGTACTTACTTTTTTACTCACATAGAATATTAAACTCAAAATATTAAGTGTATATCTTAAATAATGATAAATAATCTAGCTTCTCTCAATGTACCTATAACCTAGATTGGTCGTGGAGGCGCTACGCATGTAGCGTGTCTTGGGCAAGAATAACCTGGCCGAAGCGAATCCTTCTCCAGTTCTACATCTGGTTTGAGTTTTTCTTCTAGACTAGTTGCCAATATTTAATAGCCATGTCTGATCTGCGATTTACCCATAGTTGTATTCAAACATTTCCCAAAGTTAGCGAGTCCCATCGTGGTTTAATGATTAGCAAGATAGTTTCGCAGATCCATTGCTTCTGAATAACGAGTTGGATCCTCGCTTGATCCCCCAGGCTTGCGATCTTGTGTCACATCACACCCATGGCGAAAGTGATGAGTAAATACCTATCTTTTTCAAGGATATTACTGGTATTGTGAAATGGAAACAGCCTCGTTCGCATCGTCAAATCCATTCCGTACAGTAATAAGCGTTACATGATTGCGCCACCATCAGATTACCTTATAAAATAGAAAGGCAAAGTGTGGATTACTTCAAGTAATAAAAGTCTCTGTATTGGTAATCGTATTCGAGACCAGAACAATAAATATTTCTCCTCGTTTGGATATAAATATTCACAAGACTCTTGGGGCGTGTATATTTTGTTATTATCTTATATCATAGATATAATTTGTTATCAACTATAATTTGTCCAGTCTGGTTCAATTTTTAAAATATTATTGAATTATCTCCGTTATTTTAAAAAGAGTTTTCTTAGTTTCCTTATATACATTGTATCTGTAGAGCTCTGGTACCCTCCAGAAATTGCAGGTTCTGCTGGTTACAAGCACCAACGCTATTTATAATTAACAATGGACAAAATAGAAGTTCAAATTATGGTCCTGTAGAATACTGCTGCATTTCTGCAAAGGCGTAAGATCACCACAAATGGGGTCACCTGTTGGCCGTGAGTGGAGAAACATAATGCCTATGGATTGGATCTTGATGGCTGAGTGGTCTTTGTCCAGTGTATTAAGTGGTCCCGTGACTTGCAACTCTCCACTTCGGCACTGGCTTGCGCTAGTTTTCTGATCGAAGAGGCTCTATCCGATCAATATCAAGCCTTAGCAACTAAAGGATTGCCCCGACCGTCTTTTTCAAATTGATCTAATGGCAAATACCCAACGCTTTTTATCATTTGGGTGCTAGAAGGTGGTGGCTGAGGGTCAAGCACTATTATCAAATACACATAAAGTCAATAAAAATTCTTACTATAAACAAATCATATATATGTGTATATGTATAATAACAAACTGGTAGAATTATAGGATATATATGAATATTTGACCAAATTTATACAGCTTTCAAAGATTATTAATAATAAATGAAAGAGATAAAAATATAAATTAGCTACATAAATGAGAGTAACTTCCCCTTGTTTGTTTCACTTTTCACAAAAGATTAGTGATATTATGACAATTACAAAATCCATTTAGATCTTGGTAATCTGATCATTAGCTACATAAATGAGAGTAACTTATTGTTTGCTCCACTTTGAGGAAGCCATTCGTTTTGGTCGGCCATTTTCATTTAGCCGTAAATCTACACTGAAAATACGAAATTGTTCAAATCAATATAACTGCATGTTTTAACACTAAAGTATCATAAAATGTGTTCTTAATAACAATTAAGTTAATTTCAAATAATGCACAAGGACAATTAAGAACGCATTGTATGATATTCTCGTGTTAAAACATGTAGTTTTATATGAGGGTTAGGTCAAGCTGTTCTATCGTAAATCACGTTCATGCGCGCTGTACGTTGCAAGCCTAGACACTTCACCGTGGGACCCCAAGAAACCAACGTCTGCCTCCGACGAAGACCCAGACGAAAAAAGGAACGATTTTTCTCTTCGTCCGTTTGTGGTCCCGTGGGTGGGGGAAGGGACGCGTCCGCTTCCACCCTCCGCAGAAAACCTGGGTCTTTCATTTTAAATCTGGTTCAGGGGTCATTGGTCGGTCAATGGTTGGCACCCATTGAGGGTTTACAATTCGAATCTTTAACCTGTTTTTGTTCTTATTTCTGTTTCTTCTCTTTCTCCAGATATCCGAATACCGTTTTCTTTTCAACCCCCAAATTTTCCGTAGATCATGATAATTACGCTACAATTAATAATTAAAGATAAACTCTATTGTTATAGACAACAGAACTTCAGCATTTCAGAACAACAGAATTTCTCATTATTCTATTGTGATAATGGACGCGCATGGTGTGTAATGGTTATCGTTGAAGAAAATTGGCACCATGGCACTAGTTCAAATTCTGAACGACGCTGTTTGCATTTTATATAGTGCTTAATGCCCTTGGGCAAGGTATGAATCCAAATACTCCCTCCAGCTACAGGTAAACAATAATGCAGGCTGCGCTTTTTAACTTGGTTAGGCAACCAGTCTATGAGAAAACTCTGAATATAAAACTGCTAAACTTCACAATTGACCTTGTGTTGCCCGCCCTCGTGCTTAAGAGTCAGGTCTGCTCTACAACAGAACCAGGGTTGGAGCGAATGAGAAAGGTTTATACCTTTTCCGAACGGAATTAGCACGAAATGCAATATAAACAGCCACACAAATGATTTCACCGGCTCAATTTTATTACGCTACGTCAGCTTCCTTCCTGCCTTTCGGTCTATCTATATCTCCATCGCCTCCCCCCCTCTCTCTCTCTCTCTCTCTCTCTCTATATATATATATATATATATATATATATATATATATGTATTCTTTTCTACAGAAAAACATAGGAAACAACATCTGTGCAATGGGTAATAAACCCTCAATCAAATGAGTACTCTGACAGACTCATGAACACATGCACACGTGCACACACACGAACACACACACATACACACACGCACACACATGTGTATATATATGTGTGTGTGTATGTGTGTGTGTGTGTGAATGTATATACGATAAGTTAGTTAGGTATAAGTCCTATGGCAATTGGTTACTGACAATTTGTTGCCTATGTGATTTTTAAACTAAGGATTTAGATATACATGCTATTAAAATGATATTGCGCATTATTTACATCTGGCAATAGCGCGAATTATTATGAATATATATATATATATATATATATATATATATATATATATATATATATATATATATATATGTACAACCATACTGTATGTAGGAGCAAACATATATACTCATACAAGGATATTTATTAATTCCTAAAAAGAGCTCAATGTATAATAATCAATAAATTAGATGCATTTAATCAAAACAGTGAGGGCTAATTTAAAACATGTCCCCAACCACGCCTAAAAAACTGCCATACACGTGTGATCCCCAGCATCAAATCGTTACGGTATACAGAGGTCATAAAACAGCTAGCCCAACACACTTACATAGCAATAATTAATCCTCATTTAACGAATGGAGATACTGTATTACTTGTTCATTTTTCGTTGCCGAATTTGTGGCATAAAAGTTCTTAAAGAACTCATTTAAAAACACATTAAACATATTCCAACAACTTCTGTTGGCTTGCGTGTGGTCTTGAACAAGTCGTGGAAACAGCACCCCACGAAGATACAGTTGTACGGCCATCTGCTCTCTATCTCACATACCATCCGAATGAGACGGACAAGACATGCTGGACACTGCTGGAGGAGCAAGGACGAATTTAGAAGCGACGTTCTCATGTAGAGGCCAGCAAGTGGACATGGTAATGCGGGCCGCCTAGCAAGAACCTACATTGCCCAACTCTGCATGGATAATGGATGCTGCGCAGAGGACCTCCCTGGAGCAATGAATGATATAGAAGGTTGGCGAGAGATTGTTATGGATATCCATACTAATTGTGCGACATGATGGTAATGATGATGATAATGATTATGATGATGATGAAGAAGGTTGAAACTACTTTCGAATAAATGAAAATTAAATGGCAAGTACTTACAAATAAATATTTCTCTTTGTCCAATCACTTTTGTTCAAAATCATATATACAATATATAAAAAAGAACTATAAACCTACAACTCCCCTGACATCGCGAAAAAAGGAGTAGCCCATTCGGGAGAGTATTTACTAATAACAGTGCTCAACTATACGATATTTAGGAGCGAAATATTTAATTTACATTGATAATAACTGCAAATGAATTGTTTCTCTCAACGATAAGCTGAGCAAGACAACTCGCCATGAACCTTTTTCTCAATATCTAGAAAAGAAACAACAAAGTGATACAGCTAGTTATACAGCCAATCTTATGAACTCCCTGCTACTAACCCATGGCTGGGGATCTCGTTCCAATTCACTCATCAGACGGGAAGGTGGTTGGTTGTAACTAGGGTAAAATAATTGTTCAGGCAAAGTTTAAATGCAATTCAAAAAGTGAGCCACCTCGTTTATAATTGTCTTTTAAAATTTAATCCTTCCACAAGCGATGTTCAGCTGTTGTCGAAATGAAAAACAAAATCATCAAAATGTCATCTTATCAAGTATTCAGCATAGGCCCCGTCGTTTCGGATATTATGTACATTAGGGTAGGTCGATTTTTCACTTTTAAAAAATATTAAATTGCCCATCTATGCGAAAGTTGTGTGTTAGTATACTGAATACTGATAGCAAAAATTATATCTTTTACTTACACCATTGTTTGAGGAAATGGCATCAAAGATCATCGACTAAAATGCTCCAAAAATCCTCGTTTTTGCAGAATGTAGCCTTTAGAAAACGAGGAATTTTAGTGCATTTTAATAGACGATATTTGATGCTATTTCCTCAAACAATGGTCCAAGTATAAGATCTAACTTTTGGTATCAGTATTCAGTACACTAACGCACATCCTTCGCGTAGATGGACAATTTAATATCTTAAAAAAGTTAAAAATCAACCTACCCTAATGTACATCTACAAAAAATCAGAGTGTTGTATCTTTGAACTCTGGATGAAATATTGGTCAGTGGAAAAACGATTTTAACTACATCATCTAAAAACGACACCATGCTTATTCTCATCTACAGAGGAAGCATTTTTTTAAATGTACACTTATGGCCCAAAGCGACATTTGTGATTTAGACACGCGCATATCAACCAACTTGCAGTCTATGTTCAACACCTAGCCTCAAACTCTTCCTTATCTTGATTGAAGCAGTTTCCAATGAATGGAGTCGTGGGTTGAGCTTAATATATTCTTGTCAGTTCACTAGAAAAGCAAGGCAGATGAAGTATCGCCCGTTATTTTTTGTGGGTAGACATTTCCCTTCGAAAGAGTGGTAAAAGTTAACAGATAACAGCTGCCCGGGAAAAAAAGAGTAAATTTCCCCGCATTTATTAGAGATCTTATCATATTACATGTTCTAATATGTTTATGTGAATATACACGCGCTCACCCACACGTACAGACATTATCTACAGGGCATGTGCATAAGAAAAAGACGATTTCAGAAATACATGACAATTTAAAAAAAAAACATTATTTGAGATTGTAACGTCACGATACACGTTCTGTAAAGAAATAGTTGTACTTTAGGTACATCTGAAGCATCTTGGTCCCGTCTAGAAAAGATGCACAGAAAAAAAAACAACATTTTTGTGACAGAGAACACGAGTTGAGTTGTATCAAAAATGTGTTGAGATTTTTTGTACTTTTTGACACAATTTGTATTCTGAAAAAAATGTTCCATTTATTGTTCATTTCTATCTTGGTAAATACAGATTCAAACTCGACACTTTCATGACACACCTTGTATTTTGAAAAGAAATTATCGTACCATTCGTTGTTCGTTTCTATCTTGGTAAATACAGCTTTAATCTCGATACCTTTATGACACACATTGTGTATATATAGTTAGAGAAGAGTGGACAGAAAGTCAACGGCACATGGTAACTGACAGTCTCTTGCCTATGTGATTTTCAAACTGTTAATTACCAAGCACTACTCGAACTTATATATATATATATATATATATATATATATATATATATATATATATATATATATATATATATGTATTCTCTACTCTTTACTTATAAATATAACAAACTGTATTATTACATTAATATATATATATATATATATATATATATATATGTGTGTGTGTGTGTGTGTGTGTATTAAGGAGAAGAGCTTATTATTAGCAACAAATAAAACACAATGTACAATCACTTTAAACAACGGTTGATTATACGTTATTGCAGATAACCCTTAGGCTAAGTTAAGTTAACATTGAAAAATTCTGGAGAACAAGGTCACACAAACAGCGTGTTTGTATTTTTTGTAATACTCACGTGATGTGCAGGCATATTAGATAACTCTTCAATCTCTGTAGTAAACAAAATAGAGTTGCTGACATCTTCAGTCTTTTTTAAGCCACTGTTATATTTTATAATATATTATTTCTACTTATCTTGCAATCCCGATATATATATATATATTTGTAGAAAAATGTCTTTAAAGATATATTTAGTAGCATATAGTTTTGAGGGGGGAGATACATTATAGATATATTAGTAACATGTAAATCTTGCCGTCCTTATGGATTAGTCGTTCATGGATTAGCTAATAAAATATTGTACTGAGACGTAACCAAACAAATATCCTCCATCAGGCATCTGCCATATTCTGAACGTCTCACTGCCATGGGAATGGATTCGTTGAAACTCCGGCGTCTGGCAACTGACCTGGTAAACGCTCATAAGGTTATTAATTATCTTAACAACAGCAACCTTGAGCACCTTTTTGATCTCCATGTTTCTAACACACGTGGGCATGCCTACAAAGACAGAAAACATGACTTTCGGAAACATTTGTTCACGCTCAGAATAGCCGAGGCATGGAATAAGCTGTCTGCGTCCGTTGTAGGCTGCCGAAACAATGCATCTTTCAAAGCCTCCATACTTCCTGTAGTCCGCCAACACTATATCTGATACACCTCTCCACACACATATGCACACACGCGCAGACATACATGTATATTATTACTGTAAACTCTTCATGTTCCTGACACTAATATATTATTCTGTGTACTAGACATGAGACTTTGATGCGTTGTAGTGCACCTAAGCACTGTACACAATACATTTCATTATTATTTTATAATACGTTATACAGTTTGTCCAAATTTATTGATATAGTTATATATTGTTCGAAGTTATAAATAACGTTTTAGTTATTTTTACTTACTGAGGATTTTGAAGGATATATACTTGAACAGGAGGGGGGACATATTCTTGAAGCGAGCGGGGTCATTGGTAGAGTGTGAGTTGTGGAACAGCGTTCAATTTGATGGTTTAAGGCATGTGCTAGTTTAAAGTGGTAATTAACAATAATAGTCATTTAAATAATTGACTCGGTTAGAAAGTTAAGACACGGGTATTGAATTAGATTAGTTGTTAGGAGTCATTTTTAAGGGGAAATAGAACTGGTTCACTGCGCAATTGTTGGCGATCATGATAGTAAGAGCAAAGAGGGTGATAAGTTAGGATAGATAAAATAAATTAAGTTCATAGAAGGGAGCAAAATTACCACAAGCGGAATATGTGGCAAGTAAATTAGGCTGAGAACGGGAGAAACAGATTATTCCATTATATATTAGTGGTAGGAAGGGATGTACTTTTTCATTGGCTCACACTGATTGTGGTTTCTCGATCTAAGAGTTTTTTCTTGTATAGTTTATTCGTAGCAAAATATGTCAATGCTAGCAGCACGTAGCTTATTGGGTGGCAACTTCAAGATGTCGGTTTCAAGTTGGGGTTGCTCTCGGAGCTGAGATGATACACAAGAACCCATAATCGATAATGAAGATAGTGCATCACTGAAGACCACCCTGTACGCATCTTAAGATGTATTGTACGACTATATATATATATATATATATATATATATATATATATATATATGTATATATATATATATATATATATGAAGATAGGAGGGTAGGAGTAAATCCGACAGAATGTGGTAAGGATAATGGGAAAATGGGCATAAAGGAATAAATCATATATACAATGCTTTAATAAACTAACTGATGAAGTAGCGCTTAATGCGGAATAAAATATATCTCCTACATCTATTTGTTTGTGTTATTCCTTTTTGTCCATTTTTCCTTTATCCTTACAACATACACACACACACACACACATGGGAGTATTTGTCTGATTTTTTGTGATGAGGCTTGATAATTCGTATTGTTAAAATTTTCGAACTGTTATACTCATCTATATTGTTATATACACTACGTTTCGGGCGATACGCCCTCGGGTCTTCTCCGAGTGTTTCTTCTCGAAGTTGGAAACATTGTCGAATTTGGGAGCCTTCACGTCGTGATCAAGGAACTTCGAACCGAACCCTTTATTTAATCTATTGATGTAGATTGTTATCATACCGATAACTAGTTGGACATAAGGTGAAACGAATATATGCATTTACCAACTCCTTCGCACGAGCAGGATGTGACACAAGGTCAATTTCTTAAGCGAAATTTAACAGGTTTGAATTCAGAGTTTTCCTTCTCCTAGACTGATTGCCTAGCCAAAGTTTAAAGAGCCCAGTCTGCCCTACTATTTACCCATAGCTGGAAGCAGAGTAGTATCCATACCTTTCCCAAGGGTATTAGCGCTAAGTGAAAATGCAATTTCCGTGTCCAAGATTTGACCTCGGGGCAACGAGTCCATTTCCCATGACTTTACCCATTACACCACGCGCTTCCTACAGGCGCAACGGATATAAGGGTTGAGTTAATGCAGTTCTAAATGACAATCATCTGTAGAATAAAGGTTCAATCCTGAATACGGGCGAAGATATCATAGAATACGTAGCATAGCTTAACATTTGAACTCGGAATGAATTAAATATTTGAATTTACACCCATTAAACAACGCTTAAGAAATGGATCTTGTGTCACATCCCACTCGTGAGAAGAGGCTGTTAAAATATATATTAGAAAATAAGTTTAATTCATGTTCGGTCCAGGAAAAAAAGACTTCTGTTTTGATTGATACTCGGAAAAGCTTATCAGCTGGTATTATAGAAAGATGACTAATGCCAAGGAAAAATGGAAGTTGTTATCCGAAATACAATTTCGTTGGTTCCAATTGAATACAATTTTGTTGACATGGCCTTCGTAGCAGGGAACAAGATTGGCCGTATCATTCATTTACAGTGAAGCTGTCATAGTTCGGGGAGAGCCCGCAAAGATAAAACTGAATTGATGGTAATACAAGACAAACTAAATGCTCAGCATTACATTGAAATTTCACCGGCCAACTCTCACATTCCTGTTTCCATTAGTGAAAGCTGTATGACGCAAGTATTCACAATGATAAGGTCACCAAGCAACGGATACAAAGCGAGGGCATCATCGTAATGGATTGGCCTGTGAAATGTTCAGTTTGCAATCCCATTGACAACTTGTACGGTATCCTTTAGAGATGTGTCTATGTGCATTGAAAAGAGGAACAGCTAAATGTCTGGGATGAAGTTCCACTGAAAAGCCGGGAAAATCTTGTGTCCTCCTCAGTGCCTTCTGATTTAACAGTGAGAAGGAACGACGTGTAAATACTAATTACTTTCGTTTCATGTTTAATACCTCATTTTCAACCTCAGAATTTGTAATTTAAAAAATCATATCACAATACCCTGTATGCCACCATAATCAGGTCGTCCTGGAAGCATGGGAATCTATGATTCTTTCTCGCGAAACGCCTCTATCGGTCATCGCCTCTGGGAGGTTTTCTGTGCAGTATGCAGAATCCGTACTGATTTGGTTTGGTTTATTTTGTTTTACGGCATATCAACCTCAGTGGGTCATTTAATGCCGGCAAAGTTTTAAAATAAATTAGTTTTAATGGATTCTCAATTTTTATAAATTCATGTTTTGCTATTTAACCCATAGATGGGAGGCTGACAGGTACTACAACTTCGGGTCAGAGTGGACCTGGGAGCAATGGTGATGAAGCGGTGCTCTACATTCCCCAAATCTTCAAAACTGGAACCTCACCATCAGATAGAGTTTAACGTCATTCCCAGGACATTTAGACCCTAAGCCACCGCCTTCTAGCACCCATATGATAAAATTGGTTTTGGCTTGCCATAAGGGCAATAGGGTCGGGACAATCATATACGTGCGAGGGCTTGACGTGTCCAGCCGATTGATCGGAGGGGGCCTCTTCGACCACCCGTTTAGCCCAAGTAAGGGTCAAAGCTTCGGGCGCTGGACCTACAGAGTAAATTAACATCGTTGATCTCAGGGGGCCATCACCAAGGCAACACCTGTCCCCTCGATTTAAAAGGGCAGTGCTGGGTTTTTTGCCTGGTGCCTGAGGTGACTCCCTTGAGTGGAAATACCGACGGGATCAACGTATTTTTTGCACCCGCCACTCCATGAGGTTTGGTTCGTGTGCGGTCCTACATTAATAGGGCCTTGTGCCTAACCCATACACGTGGGGTACGTGGTAAATAATTAGTTCTTAAACTTTAACGGTGGTAGATAGTCTTCTAATTAGACCTTCCACTAAATGCATACTAAGTACAAGAGAGATGCAGATCGTTTGTATATCAAATTATCATAAAGTCATTTTTCCCCAACTTACAACGCACAATATATATATATATATATATATATATATATATATATATATATATGTTTTCAGGCTGATTTCAATGGAACTTTTAATTGAGTTGCCGCAGAGAATACATAATAAGTCACTAGCTGCGCAGTAGTATATTACAGACGCCCTGTGCGGCATCTTCATTAGAAAGAATTCACAAGAAGATAATAAGTAATGGGTAATGAATATTCTTAAATTATATGAAATGAATACAACAAGAATACCTACTTGGCAAAAATTACTTAAAATCGACAATTTGTCCATACATTTCTGACAAATCTGGTTAATATTATCCCAAACAAAAATACCTTTACATGTATTCTCACAAAGCGTAAACAACACACACGAAATACACCACATGCACACAAACATATAAAGAGCGGCAATGGAAGAAATGTTGTTAGTGAGTCGTGCTTAGCATAACGGTTATGGAATCGGCAAACCGAATTCTAAATCAAAATGAACCTCTTTGCGTTTCACTAATGCCCTTGGGAATGGAATTAATACATCTGTTCTTTTCCCACCCCTAAGCCATGGGAAAATAATAGAGTACACTGGGTTCTATAGAATTGGTCAGGAGGAAACGAGCTGTATTGCGCTTGAAAACTGACCTGGTATCGCATCTGGCTTGTAACACACATCTGTATGTATGTAAAGGCCGCCATAGAGTGCTCCAGCCCTTCTATAGGATAGCGTTGCGTTTACGATTTATTTGGCGGTCATCAGCGAAATCCCCTCCAAAGTGCTCAACCCCGAAGGGTGGGGACTATATATTGCAAGTAAATTGGGTAAATGCAAGAACTAATACTATCAAAGCTGATTACAATACCAATAAAATATCTATTTCTATGTATATTATGACTAATTCCACACACACACACACACACACGCACACACACACACACACACATATATATATATATATATATATATATATATATAGAGAGAGAGAGAGAGAGAGAGAGAGAGAAAAGAGAGAGTCACCAACAGACACGTGTTTCAGTGTGGCTAGACGTTCCGTGAGCTACCTACAGCCGAGATAGAACTCCGATCGATTCAGCATCAGTCGGACAGATTAACCGCTCGGCGATCGTCCCCCACAGAATGCGAAGTGGATTTTAACTGTTTTAACACACATCTGTATGTATGTAAAGGCCGCCATAGAGTGCTCCAGCCCTTCTATAGGATAGCGTTGCGTTTACGATTTATTTGGCGGTCATCACCGAAATCCCCTCCAAAGTGCTCAACCCCGAAGGGTGGGGACTATATATATATATATATATAATCAGAATAATTACCAAGAGAGATGCTCAATATAGACGTAGAGGTTGTTTTTTTTAGAATAGCGAATAAAAACCAAAAGTTATCAACCCAGGTTTTACTTAAATAATATATATATATATATATATATATATATATATATATATATATATATATATATATATATATATGAGGAAGAGAGTAAAATTACGATTTAATATTAATATGTCTTGCGAAATTATAATAATACATTATGGAGGATTGAGCAGGAATTATAATCCCTTAGTTGGAAATATTCCAGTGAGTCTGCATTAACAGAATCTCACTAGGATTGTGCAATGGATCGTGCTACAATTGTTATATACAGATTGCAAAATCCGAATTATGATATAGACAAGACAATTCGTGGATGCGTAGAGTTCTGTTGATATCATTAGAACATTTAACAATGATTCTTCACTTTAGAAACAAATTAAGGATTCTCATTAGCATTTTCTCATTGTCTATGACTCATCGAGAATTTGGAAACAGGTTTATTCTGAAAAAGAAATCTGTCTAAATATGTCGTTTATGTTTTTACTGTGGCTTCAAATACATACCAAATATGAAAAATAATAATTACGCCTGAATCTTAACTGTTTGCTTACTTTACTTCATTTGCAGCGGTTCTTCCAACACGTAAGCCGCTTGCAGTGTCTCTCGCACTGGACACTTGTTTACACTGAAAAATCACTAAGGGAAAACCTATGTCCTCGTTTGTTTTGTCTGTGAATCATCCCTAAGACAGGTAGTTGATCCTTTTGCAATAGAGAGCCATATAGGTAAAAACAAATACCATGACAATTTGGTACAGCCGTGGGGGAAATTTGGTAGGCAAAGAGTTAAAGTATTGAAAATTCAACTGTAGATGTGTGCACAGATTAGCAGCTTATAGACAGAGTAAATATGAAAAAAAAAAATCAATACACTTTCGATAATTTTTCAACAAAATTTCTTTAAAGAAACACATAATTTTGCGAGTGTAACCTACACAGCATACCCCAATCTAGATCTTTTTCACCCATTTCTAAAACAGAAAATTTATTTCACGTGAACGATTTGAAGACGTGATGGATATCAAAATAATTAGGATGGGTCCAGCTATATAAAAAGGGGCATTTAAGCGGTGCTTCAAACAATAGAAAACTCAGTGGAATAATCATCATATAAGCCATGTGGAACACTTTGAAGAAAATTAAAGTCTCAATCATTGTTCAATTCTATATTGGTAAATACATATTCAGTCCCGATACTTTAGCAAACCTATTATACAGATATGAGAAATAAAGTTAAATATATATATATATATATATATATATATATATATAGTTTCTAGCAGAAGCACGAATTTTCAGGGTCTTGAAGATTCGCGCAACAGCGAGAAACTATAGTCGGTAATTTTAAACCATTCAATTTTAAACGTATATTTAGCTCTTTATACTGAGCAGTTTGAAAAAAAAAATCAAGAAGTAAATAGTATTTTATATTTGTTTGCTTGGTTGATTTAATGGTAACTGATATATATATATATATATATGTATATATATATATATATATATATATATATATAAGGACCTAGATGAATCAGACACTATCTACCTAGGTTCCACGCAAACGATTCCTCAAGATAATTCTAACTGAAAGAAGTTGTTACAAACGTCTTTTATTATGCGATTTGGTATCCGAGCGTGTAAAAATTAGCATAAAAAGTTAAAAGTTAGAGATCCGTAAACAGGTTGTGATATGACTATATTTATTGGCTAAGGAGACATGCCTTTTTTTTATGTCTACAAGTGTTGAGAATTTTAGTTCTTTAGTTTTATAATTCCCTTAGTTTTTTTATAGTTCGAGCTTTTCCTCCGTGCTAAGTTGGCACAAATTCTTTCTAGTTTTGTATTTACGACATTTCTTTATTGTTTCCCATTTTAGGATGGTCTTTTATTACCCACACATGATTATATGAACTAGTATTATATCTATATTTGTCGTGTACGAAACTACTCTTGTGATTATAGTATCTAATCTTAAAAATTCCATGTGTGGATCCCAAGTATACTTTTTATTACTATCATTAATATTTTTATCCTTTGGTTTATTGGTATATCGTTTGTAACGGCTATATATATACATATATATATATATATTCTCTAAGATTCGTTCTATAATTGTCCGAGTCAGCGAACAAGGAATTATTCTTTTTTATGCCCCGGCGCGTAAAATGATGTCAGTTAATTAGAAGCTTTCGCTCAGACTGATATGAGCAGATACTCTATTTTTGCTACACTCGAAGATGATTGGAATCCTTAATTACTATAGTTAGGTTGGTACAGTTCAAGATCATTCAAGAGAAATATCGAGTAAGAATATGCCCTGTTGGTGGAGTCTAGAATACAGCGACTGCTCTCCCTGCAGATGGGTAAGACCTTTCTCCTCCAAGCTGTGTATCTTGAGTATGACTCGAAACTAGATCCGGTGGTGAGGCGCTAATTCTGGAGCTTACGAGTGTTTGGAGTTACACTTTATCCTTAGTCTCACGTACACTGACTCGAAATGATAGTACTTGATAGGATCCTATCAATAATTCGAATATATCGGTTTAGAATAATGAAGTAATTACGTTTTTAAAATACTTTTATTTCCATTACTCAAAGAGAGCATTTTGACTTCGACGTTTTATATCTATTGAAGTCCCATTTATGCGTCAAATAAGAATAAGAAATTGACCTTGTGTCACATCCTGTTCGTGCGGAGGGGTTGGTAAATATATATATATATATATATATATATATATATATATATATATTCGTCAAATATAAAATTTATCTCATTGAATTGGTAGACATAAATTTCCTATAAATGTGCAAAGATTAATATTATTAATATAAAGAGTAAAAGTAAGTAAAGAAGTCGGGGTGGTCTAACGTCGGTATCAGCCAGACAGCGAGGGAGTCTATCCCCTTTTCCCAAGAGCTAGACCAGGGAGATAGTTTTTGGCATTTGAGGCGGAGTGCCACACCTATCATCAGCTCATCATTTTACTGCACATATACCCGTGATACTCATAAGCTGAGTTGGTAAGGGCCGGTATTGAACCAGGAACAAACCATATAATTCTATGAAGATTATTTGTATTAAGAATAATTTCTTGGAGTTATCATTCTTTTCTAAACATTATTATTGATAAAACAGTGTTCAAATCATTTATTTTAGGTAGAAACGATTGATATAATATAACTGTTTGCAAACAAATGATTTAGACAAATGAAAAAAATCTATGTAAAAAATGCAACATTTATATATATCAACAATTAAATTAAGATATTCACAAATGAATCTTATTTCGGCATTAACTTGCAATAATGAGTTAATATGGCCGGGTTAGCTCAGTCGGTAGAGCGTTCGGCTAGGCAAACCATAAGGTTCCTAGTTTGATACCGGCCCCCGCCAGCTCAGAGTAAGAATAGCACAGAGATCTGTGCGGTAAAGCAAGGCGCTGATGATAGGTGTGGCGCTACACCGCCTCAGACACAAAACAATCTCCTTGGTCTAGCGCTAGTGAAAGGGGGATAGACTCCCTCGCTGATTGGCTGATACCGACTTTAGTCCACCCCGACAACTTTTCTTTACTGTATACCGTTAAACAACTTGACTACAATTTATTTAGTCACAATCTGTTTTTTAGACGATAAAAGCATTTAAGTTTACAGTGGTAACTTGAATTGCGAGTGCCCAATTTATGAGGTTTTCGAGTTTCAAGGTGATACTCAACCAATTCTTTACAATTTTGTGTTGACAGCTAAAATTTGACGCACGGACAAGCTTTCGATAATCATATGTTATTAATCTCCGTAAGTTTAAGTTTCCAATTTTATTAGCCCCCCCACCAAAAAAAAAAAAAATCATTTATAAAAAATAAACATTAATTCATATTGCAGGACATAATTCATTATATTATATTTTATTATATTTTTATATAATAAAGTTTTTTTTTTCTTGTTTAAAGAACCTAACAAAAATAGTGTATTTTAGTGCTGGAACGGATTAATGGCATTTACGTTTATTTCAATGTGGAAAATTGATTTGATTTATGAGGAAATCGAGTTACGAGTGAAACGAAATAAACTCGTAAGTCAAGGTGCCACCGTATTTTAAAACATTTTACCTATCCGTCAATATCTACTAGTTGTGGGGCATAGTAAGCTAAAATGAACACCGCCTGTTTGAAATGCTTGTGAAAATTTGTAAGTTATATAACTGGAGACCATTGTTAATCTGACTTTCGACTTAATTACTTAACCAGCCTTAACCCTAATCCTACCAGGAACTGATCAAGAATTGAATTCGCTATACTAAGGAATTGGTTTGTTGGTTGGTTGGTTGGTTGGGTGATTGGTTGGCTAGTTGGTTGGATTTTACGGCATGTCAATCCTTGGTTTATTTTATGCTGAATACATTTTTGTATATTCATTCAGATTGGGTATTTCATTTTTTTAAAACACATTTTTAAACACATTGTTATAAGAGAAATAGATATCTCGATTCACAATTTCTACTAACACAATGCACCCACTCACCAACAAAACAAATTTAAAACGAAAACAAAACCAAACAAAACACTTCGGAAATAACGTAAGTTACTAACATCAAGGGATGTTAACTCGGTGACAGCAAAAATGAAATAATTAAAAAAAAAAAAAGTTCTACGCATAGGCTCCAGCAAAACTTCCGGTCGAAAAATAAAAATTAATAAACAATTAAAAATATTTTCTATTTAATGTTTTTCAACCAATAAAAAATCTTCCCCCAAAACCCTTCAAAGGCCTTCTCGAGCCTATCACTTGCTATACATAAAGACGGCTTAAAGTAAAAAAAAACAGTTAATGGTAGACAGCCAGAACCGACACACAGCAGGCCGTGATAAAAGAACTGCCATACTATACCCACACCGCACCCCGCGTCACGCCATACTATACCCACACCATACCTCGTGTCATGCAGAGCCAGAACTTACTTTCAACCCCAAACCTGCCCTCATTTCACCTAGCAGTGTAAGGGAATTACCATCTCAACAATTAAAGCTTTTGGTTATTTTGAATAAAAGAAATTAATCCAAACCTTCTCGTCTATTTTTCTTTCGCAAACCATACACATTTTAGAGATATATCAACATCTTAACTCAATTTTTATTTAATAAGCCATATATGAGGCCTTTCGAGGTACTATCACTCCTATTTAGAGTGGACCTGAGAATAATGGTGTACTCCACATTCCTAAGAGCTCAAGTATTCGAACCTCACCTCTAGATGCAGTTTAACATTATACTCAGGACACACAAGGGAAGTGGTCGACCAAGATATACTTGGAAGACATCGTAAGGACTGTGGAAGGTAGGTAGAAACAATGATGTGTTAACTTTTAATACCAAAATTGCCCTACGGTTGTACCAAATTTTCTTGCTATTTTGACTTGTATGATGGAATATTTCAAAGTTCACTATCTATTCAGGTCCGAATTCATGATTCAGTCCTATTATTACTGTAATCTGAGTGATTTCCTAGTGTAAACAAGTGACACGTGAGAAATCCGCTGTCATCGGATTACGGTAGGATTGCAGTGGTGTGAGAGTCGCTGTGAGATGTTTAAAGTAGGCAAAGAGTTAAGAAATATTTTGTTTTGTGAGTAACCATACCAGATGACTTCTTAAATAAAATAATTGCTATGCAAGCTGTGCCTCCTCTACTCCAGGGCTCAGCGTGTAACTTTTCAGTGAATTTATTTTTTCATTTAATCTGGTCTTGAATTAATTGATTTTTCTTTGTGTCAGTGTATCTGTTTTGCCATTGCATGTTTTCTTCTCCAAAAACTCCCTGCTCTTTAGTCTAATTTCATATTTCTTTCTTTCTATCTTTCTTTCTTTTTTTCTCTTCCTCTTTTCCCTTATTTCTCCACATTATTCCCTTTTTCCTTCTCTGTATCCTTCAGCTTTACGTTCTCCAACACATCCTAGGGCGTCCTTCAAAATGCCTTCGGCATAAAACAGCCCAGCATGGTTTCACATGTCCTAAAATCCATCTCGCCAACCAAGCATCATCATTATTATCATCATCTTGTTGTTGTTGTTGTTGATGATGATGTTGTTTCTGTTGTTTTTGTTGTTGTTGTTGTTGTTGTTGTTGTTCTTCTTCTTCTTCTTCTTCTTCTTCTCTTCTTCTTCTTTATTATTATTATTATTATTATTATCATTATTATTATTATTATTATTATTATTATATTGCCTGTCTATCCCTATGTACATATTTCTGTGTAAATTACATTCTATACAATTCCAACAATTCCTTTATTGTTCTCAGGTTTAATTTCTAATTCCTTTCTTCTTTCATAATATTTTTCTTTTGTCTCTTTTGCCCTTATCTTCATTTAATTACTTACTCTACTAAACAGCGTTTTTCAGATCTCTAAGAATAACCCCTCGTGGGAGTTGGTAAACTAGAATGTTCACCGTCGTGCGTCTCCATCGTAAGGAAGTTTAATAATTCATTCTGTAGGGAATTCTGTTCATTTTCACTAGATATTTATTTAAGCAGAACATTATCTCCAGTCTGTTATGCTTGAAGTGTAAAATCATATCTTAATCTGTGCTTTATTTTGGATAACAAGAAAACTGGCACTTATTGAGATAAGATCTGCGATAAGATTAAAAAATTTCTGTTGAGATAGTGAAAAAAGGTGAACCCATTAACAAAGAGAAGAATTATCTCTTCGGTATTTTAACTGATAATTATGGTTCATTATTTAATTCTGTTAAGATTCCATCTTGAAGAGAACATTGTTCTTTCTTGCGAATTAAATTAACGGTCGCTATTTTTGGTATATATTAGGATTTAGCAATTCCGAATAAGCCCTGCTAGAACAAATACACATTATCTCCTGGGATTACCAAGCTCCTAAATAAAATAACCACTCTCTCCAAAAATAATAGCATAATACTTACCTGGATACCAAGTCACATCGGTATACAAGGAAATGAAAGGGCAGACAAAGCTGCAAAAAAGCACTTCTGACAGACATGGCTAACACAAAAATCCCATATGCAGATTAAAACCAGACATCAACAAATTCATATCTAACAAATGGCAAGAATCATGGGATAATCAGATTCATATTAAGCGCCATGATATACAAGAAGTTATTGTATGGCAACCGATTTAGGAGAAGGAAAACTGTTAACTCTAAGCGTTTCGTAAAAGTCCAAGTATTGCAGCCATAAAATACCATTGTCTAGGTTACAGCTTGCAGGAATTGTCACTTTCTTATAAGAAAAATGGGATTTCTATATGTCTGTAGCAGTCCATGCCTTTTCTATGCATATATTGACACCGCTTTCTGTAGATGAGATATTACTACTGCCACAGAAAAAACAGAAAAGAAGAAGTGATACTCTTCAGAATGCGTGTTAGGCACACCCACATCACCCATTCTCACCTTTTAAAAAGGAATGACGCCAATATGCAAGGTACAGCTCACTAGTAAACACATCCTCCTAAACTGCAACAGTCTCAGACAAATATTATCAGACAAAAAAGTTAAAAGACCCCTTTAAAAATACAAACCCAGAAGATATTTTAAATTTCCTAAATAAAACAAAAAACAAGCTTTTCAAAAAGTTCTAACCAAAAATAGTCGAATACCACTATAAAACCGCTCCCTAAAGACTGAAATTCATATGTAAAACATTCTACATAACCATTTCTGGCATCAAATGACTCATAGAGGTGGACATGCCTTTAAACAAAAGTGGGACTCAAACAAACACAGATTATAGAATATAAGAGGGGACTACTTTAAGAAAGGTTAGTAGATTTCAGAGAATGGGATACCCTTCAGATGCTACGTACCAAGATAATTCATTCGTTCTAAAGACATTATTGTTGGTTAGTTAAATGTTTTGTTTGACAACATATCAACCTTTGCGTGTTATTTAATGCCAAATATTATATACATCAACTGCCTCCATATATATATATATATATATATATATATATATATATATATATATATATATATATATATATATATATATATAAAAGGTTTTATAATTTGCTTGAAGCATTGTGTTTATATTGGTTTGTTGATTCGTTTTGAAGGCTATCACAATGCACGTGTAAAAAAAAAGAAGGTTACTATGGTGTTGTTTGTTAACCTGTCATTTATTTTTAATATTTACAGATAAAATCTCATCCACTAGACAGTCACTAGCAACATCTTCAGTTCTGGAGATCTGGAATGAGATTTTATCTCGAAATATTAAGAATAAATGACAGATTAACAAACAACACCATAGTTACCTTCTTTTTTCTTTACACTTGCATTGTGATAGCCTTCAAAACCAATCAACAAACCAATATATATATATATATATATATATATATATATATATATATATATATATATATGTATGTATGTACATGGAGGCGCTTGCTGGAATGATTAGAGTCGTAGAAAATGGACTCGTCGACCTGGGATGAAATTCTAAACAAGGCTGTTTGCATTTGACATAGCCCTAATAGCTTTGGGAAAGGTATGTATCCAACTTCTATCACTCCAGCTATGGGTAAGTATCATGTCTATGGGAGAAGGAAAATTTAAAGAAAAAATTAAAACCTGTAAAACTCTTAAGAAATTGACCCTGTGTCGCATCCTGATTATGCGGAGAAGTTTGGTATATATATATATTATTCATAACCAAGAAGTTAATGAAATGTATTTCTTCAACAAACACACACACACACACACACACACACACACACACATATATATATATATATATGTGTATGTGTGTGTGAGTGTGTGTGTGTGTGTGTGTGTGTGTGTGTGTTTTGTTGAAGAAATACATTTCATTAACTTCTTGGTTATGATATAACCTGTAGAAAAAAGTTCATGTATATTAATCTTAAGCAATTGTTAGAAATAATTATTATAAATACTAATAGTTTATCATGTGCTTTGCTGCTTCCAAGATTTGTTTAAGACAGCACTCAGCATCCTTCTGTGGCTACCATCTACCTTTTATTCTCTATGTTATTCGTGAGAGTCCAAGTGGTGCATCCGTACAGTAGCAGTGATACGACTACGGATTAAAATAATTTCACTTTATCTTATCAGTGAAACCATATTTTCTTTGATCGATAATCTCTCTATAGCAGATCATGCCTTTCTTTGCGTACATTGACACCGCTTTCTAAAGACGAGATATTATTACATAGATATGTGAACCGCTCGACTAATTTAAGATTTCCATATTTATTCGGCTTCTCACGGGGTCAAAATGTGACAAGTTCTGTTAAATTGGAAGTGCTCTACAGGAAGTGATCGGGTGAAAAAAATTCTTAGTTCCGTCGGCATTGTCCTTCAGGGATGACTCAGGCACTGAGCAATAAAAGCAGCCTATAAATCTACTTCACGAGGCGGGGAGCTGCCTGGGTGGAATGCCTCCTGGAAATGAGATGATTATTTTTCACCCTCTGGGCACGAATGCCGCGCGAGTGGTTAAGAAATATGACTTAAAAATTAAAAACATCTTGTTGAGAATGGCAATTTATTTCGCTTCTACAGCTTCATCACATACTTGCTTCTTCTTCTTCTTCTTCTTCTTCTTCTTCTTCTTCTTCTATATATATATATATATATATATATATATATATATATATATATATATATATATATATATATATTATGGACCGGTTTATCTCAATCGGTTGAACGTCCGACTAGGAATCACAAGGTTCCGGGTTCGATAACGGCCCTCACCAAGTCAGCGTATGAGTACCAAAGGCATCTGTGCTATAAAGTGAGGAACTGATGGTAGGCTAGACGCACTACCCCAGGCGCTAAAATAATCTCTTTCGTAAGCGCTAGTGAAAAGGGGATAGACTCCCTAGTTGTATGGAATTTAGGCCACCTCTTCGAGGATTTATGTATATATTTGGTGAGTCAAATGTTTTTAATATTTTGGTATATTATTGCGTCACGCAATCGACGCAGTTCCAGGCATGATAGCTAACCGCTGTGGTTGTTAGTATCGTGTTAGTTGATACGCTGACACTAGAATGTTGGGTAACATGCGCTAATGTTGAGTAATGTGCCTCAATGTTGGGTAACAATGGGCTTTCAAATCAGACACACCGTGTCCGATTTGAATGCCGCTTAGAGAAATATACAATGTTATCTAATATGGTAACCTGTGCTTTACGAGTTCGACTGAGGTATAATGCATTGGCGGCAACCAAAAACATTTGTTATGCGAAAGAAGATACAGTTGGGCGCTGCACTGTTGAACCAAAAGGTTTTTAATAAATTTCATTCTGGTTACAAGAACCCTAAATATCAGATAAAGTCTAGTAGGCCTGAAACCGTAGATCCTAATAAGTGACAATCGAAGGGTAT
>CM042140.1:105708553-105743553 GCA_023376005.1 Doryteuthis pealeii
AATGAAGTGAGAGGGGCTGGGCGAGGTATAGGGTATATTTTTGTTAGGTGAATAATTCTCTGGTCTGACTGACAACATTAGATTGGGAGTTGAAATATAACAAATTAGTTACAAAGATGTACATGAATATTTTGCTCTGTCTGTCCACTCACTGGCACTAGACACGTTGAGCTCTCATTATTAGGGTTTACTGCATCATTTTGGATAAACGATATATATATATATATATATATATATATATATATATATATATATATGTGTGTTGTGTGTGTGTGTGTGTGTGTGTGTGGTGGGGTAAAAGGAAAAATGAACAAAAATGTCCAAGCTGGGTAGAAATATTTCGTCCTTCTGACGCGAAGAACTTCCTCAGTCGATCTGACTTTTTTATTCAAAGCAAAATACGTGCATTTGTGTTTATAGAAGGGAAAGTGAGTTAGTAGTGGAATTGAGGGGTAGGGAGGTTAGAGAAGAGTTGATGAAATGAGAATAACATGATATAAAGTGGGGGGGGGAGAGTTTAGAGGAAGTTGGGAGGATGCTAGGTGTTTGATGAGAGAGTGGGGTTGGTTGGGAGAAGGGGTAAAATTCATGGTATGGGATAGTTTGATTTATTGCCAGGGGTTGATAAGGAGGCGGGTAGTGTTGGGTGTCATTAGATCAGTTTTGTGGTGGAGTAGGTAGGAAATTTTGATTCCTTGTGAGTGGAGGGGGAAGAAACGAGTCGAAGTAGGATATGTAGTCAATATCTATGTGGTTAGCTAGGGAAGATTTTTTTGTTGCTTTGAATAAAAAAGTCAGATCGACTGAGGAAGTTCTTGGCGTCAGAAAGACAAAATATCTCTCCCCCATTTGGACTTGTTTGAGTCATTATTTTGCTCATTCTTTCTTTTACCTCACATGATACTGTCGGATTTTACTCCAACCATCCTATATCATATATATATATATATATATATGTATATATTATATATATATATATATATATATATATATATATATATATATATATATATATATATATATATATATATATATATATATATATATATATATATATATATATATATGTATATATATATATATATATATATATATATATATATATATATATATATATATATATATATATATATATATTTTATCCGTTTTTCTCTATGTAAATGATGGAATGTTAAAATTGCGGTCAGATGAAATTAAGATTATCAGAAGAAATTTCAGTAAATTCTTCCGCTGTAGAACTTTTATTTCTGTTCACTCCCAACACATATTTGAAAGGGTAATACCTTTCACTCCTTGGTACATAGTTGCGCATGTAATTTTTATACACATTTATGGATTGATATCTTTGTTATATAAAGGAGACTCTTAACCAATTTCCGATGATAATAATCACTTCTTTTTTCATACGGTTTGTATACATATCAAAGACTGACGAGTGGATATGGAGAAAAGTTAACATCAGGAATACAAAGAATTAATCATAATATTCTAACAAATTTGGAATTGGTATTGACTATATTCAGTTTTAAAGCCTGAATTCTATTAGGACAAACATATCTCAAATTTTTATATGAAACTGAAACTTACCATTTTGGCTGTTTAAGAATTGTTGGACCAGAGAGTCTGAGAAATTTCAATATATTAAGTATCAATGAGATTTAGAGGACATGTAGCAAGATCTGAAAAGAGAAACATTGAGAGAAATTATGTTTAGCATTACGATGAAAACTGTAATAATAAATAATTGTTAGGTACATTTCTAAAGATACATTCACTTTAGGGGTAAATTATAAACAAACATCAATACATGACTATATATATATATATATATATATATATATATATATATAATATATATATATGTGTGTGTGTGTGTGTGTGTGTGTGTGTGTGTGCAGTATATTAAGAACATTGAAAAAACACAGGTTTAAATAAGTTGAGTGGTAAACCTGTGTTTTTTCAATTTTCTTGATATACTACATACCGTCGGATTCACTTCCTTTTTCACACACACACACACACACACACACACACATATATATATATATATATATATATATATATATATTCGTGTGTGTATGTGTGTATGTGTGTGCGCGCAAGCGTGTGTAAGTATATGAGAAATTGACAGAAACAATAATGTGTTAAATGGGTGATTTTGATGCAGGAGTCGACGTTATTACTTTCGGTTTGATTAGGAAACCATAATCAGGGCATTCATTTATATAAAAAAAAAGACTATAAAAATGTGATTTGTAAGTCTGTTTTTTTTTAGATGAAAAAAACAACAAAAAAACAATATTTACAAACGACTTTTTTTTCATATAAAAGAATGTACTGACACTGGTTTGCTAAACATTATAACATCGAATCATAAATATCATCCATCTGAACACCTCATTTTAATTTTTTAATATTCTTATATACCGCCGGATTCATATCCAGTTTTCTTATATATATATATATATATATATATATATATAATATATATAATATATAGAAACGTATCTTCTAATCTTGAAACTCAAGTGGTTAATCAGTTTCCATGCGTGATTCCGTTGACATTACTTTATCTTTGAAATCAGAAAAAATCGAAAACAATCGTGGGATCACAATATAATTATAAGATACTAGCAAAATAAAAAGATGCTCACCGGGCGATGTAAAAATAATTTTTTTAAAGATATTGCTTGAGTTGATGGGAGGTGAAAATTCAATGTCATAGAGTGTGTATCATGAGTATGTAAAATCGTCAAATTTATTAAAGGAGAAAAAAAAAAAAAAAAGAAAGAAAGAAAGAAAGACAATTTGAAATGGAAACAGTTCCGATAACTTTAAATATTATATTAGAATAAAACAATCTCTATATAAATATATAACGCCGGGCATCTATTTATTGAAACAATAAGGGTTGTCTAACGTTTGCTGCTCACGTTTTGAGGATATTTATTCTATGTTATGACGTCGGATTATGTGTTGGGTAATGTGACGTAAGCAGTGACGCGGTTTTTGTTACAGACAAAAACCGGAAGCGAATCTCCATTATCAATAGAAATAATATCTGGATGTAGAAATGGATATTTCTACTTCTCTCTGGTTGTCAAATTTATTCCCTCGTTCTTTCGTTCTTTCTTTCTTTCGTTCTTTCTTTCTTTCTTTCTTTCTTGTTCTTTTTATCTAAAGCATTTTTCATAAATATCTACATATGTACTATTTATTTTCAGTTTTTTTTATGCAAGTTTATTATTTAGAATATTATACAATCAAAACTGATGTTATTTGATATCATTTATTAATAAAATATGTATAGTGGAAACAATGTAAGCCCCCCAAAATTGACAATAAATATTTTGGAGACCTTACCTTCGGGATGACCTTCGTATATATCTGTTTTAAAATTCTAAAGTTGTTATTTTCGACGCATGTTGCTAATTCGAAATTCATCTGAATGAACTTCATTCCAAATTGTAGACGGATTAGATAATAGCCATTGTGTTACTTTTCAAGAGTAAGTTGTTATGGCTAATATAAGTAAAAGTAAAGTCGACGGGGCGGCCTAAAGTCGGTATCAGCCAGTCAGCGAGGGAGTCTATCCCCTTTTCAATAGCGCTAGACCAAGGAGATTGTTTTTAGCAACTGAGGTGGAGCGCCACACCTACCATCAGCTCCTTACTTTACCGCACAGATCCCTGTGCTACTCATACGCTGAGTTGGCGGGGACCGGTATCGAACTAGGAACCTTGTGGTTTCTAGCCGAACGCTCTACCGACTGGTATAAAACATGATAAAACGTGTATGCCATGGGCATATGAAATTTATCAGAGCGCCTACAAAAATGCAAACACCATTGACAATAAACAATAAACGTTTTTGTGATTTCTAAATATTTTGGAGACTTTACCTTTAGGATTACCCTCGCATTACTAAGAATCCTCATTTACGTGCAGGGCTGTTATCTAGAAAACGTAAAAACCAGTAACCTTTCAGATAGATAGGAGGTCAAAGATATATTGCATAGAATTTAACTATAGAGGACCGCATGACTGTCCTGTCGGTGGGACTGTAGAATATGCCGACTGCAACGTTGGAGAGAGAGAAGAGCCCCCCCCCCCCAATAAGGCCACCTGTTGGTCGTGAGTCGCGAGCTGTGATTAAGGACATAAACCTGGTTGCTGAGTAGGCAATGAAATACAACATTCCACTTTGCAACTTATTTATGATAACGGACGGTTGGCAATGCCCCTTTCAATCAATCGGCTGGTCACGTCAACCATTAGCACTTATATGATTGTCCTGATGTTATTGCTTTTATGGCGAACACAAATCCTGTTTTATCATATATGGACAACATATCGGTGGTTGAATGTCTTAGTGTCCTGGGTATGACATTAAACTGTCATTATGTTGAAGTTTCAATTCCGGAGCTCTGCGAAGTGTCGAATACTCCTTCATTGCCATTACTCACAGGTTGGATGTGACCGAAGTTATTGGTTAAATAGATGAAAATTATTTCTTAAAATGTTTTAAAAATTAGTTTAAAAAAGAAATGCATATGCTAAAAGAATGATTAAAACAAAATAAAGTCTTCAGCATAAAATAACCCAAAATCTTACGGCATGTCAATGCGTAAAATCCGACAAACTAAACCCAAACTATTAATTACAACAACCACAATAAACTCTTCCTAATAAACCCACTCTGGGAGAATGGAACACAGCCTTAAGGAAGTCTAGAAAGGAACAAGTCATTGCGTCTCGATTACGCATTGGCCCCGCAAGACTAATGCACTCCTATATATTCAAACAAGAACAACAACCACAGTTTGAAACATGTCAAACATATTTGACTGTTAAACACTTATTCATGGAATGCAGGGTTGTTGCTCTCATCGGAAACCGTTATTTTAATGAAAACAATATGAACGATGTATTTGAAAAAGTCAACATGGAAGACATTCTGTCCTTTTTGAAGGAAATCAAATTATACCATAGAATATAGACATGGACCTAATCAATACCATACAACATGATCCCCGATGATGCTAACACATTGTTAAAACCAGTTACTACAAAAGTGTAAATATAGATACACAACATATACTTCCTAACCGATAGGCATGGCATAACCCCAAACGGGTTGATATGCCGTTAAAATTAATCAATCAACTAACCAACTAATTATTAATGACAGATAAATTTATCATTTATTAAAATCAAAATGCGTGACTGACTGTTTTGATTATCTGTTCAGTATACCCTCACCCATTCACGGCGTCGATCTCAGGAGACTTTCCCCCATGCAATACCTGCCCCCTTGACTTAAGGGGACAGTGCTGGGTTTATTGCCCAGCGCCTGAGGCGCCCCCTTGAGGGTAATGCCGACGGATCGACGCAATTTTTTCCACCTACCACCCATATGCTTGGATTGTGGGTGGGCTCACATTAAAATGTCCTTGTGTCACGCCCTCATAAGTGGGATGAGCGGCAAATACCATTACCCTCACCCATTCGCGGTTCACCGTTCGCAGCCCCGCATACACGCGAATTTTGGTAACTAAGTTTTTTTTTCATAATTTCGGCAATTTTGTGAATTTCTTAGGCCGTTTTTTAGCAGAAAAACACTCACATTCACCCTAACTGGTAAATGATTTAAAAATAACAATGTCAGTAAATATAAAATACATTATTACTGTATTAATGAGTAAGACTGTCTTTAGAATGTGTTAGGAAGCATATTTTAGCGTATATAATATCATACATAAACGTTTTAAAACTGCATCAATAATTCGCGGATTTTCGGGATTCGCAGGAGGGGAAGGAACGTAACGCCCGCGAATGGCGGGGGGATACTGTGCTTCCCTTCTTATTCAGACGTGACACCAAAGGATTTGTCGGCCTAAAATGCCGGGTCCTGCTGTCAAGTAAATTCAATTTACAATTTATCTTTCGACTTCATATTTTTTCTCGTTTCTTTTCAAGGCTGTTAAAAAAAAGGGAAAAAAAGAGCGTCCCAGGAAAGAAGGAAAGAAAGAAAGAAAGAAAGAGCGGCGTGCTGTCCACGAGCCGTTGGTTGCCGACCCCTGCGGTAAGGCATATTTTTAGATACAAATAGATAATGTCATAAGTGATAAACTCAACGGTGTTAATGGTAGTTATTTTGATGATATAATTTTACGTAATACGCAGGTGCACGCACATGCGCACACACGCGCAATTAATCTATACAGTTAAGATCTAGTTAAGACTTCCATTCATATATTAAGTAATAAGATAAAATTATTGACATCGTTTGGAGGCATAAAACTCAGTATGATAAGATCCTCTTCTCTATTACTTAACTTGTGATTTTTGGAAGAAAACAGTTTTTGGGTTTTGTTTGGTTTGTTTTACGGCATATCAACCTCAGTGGGTCATTTAATGCCGACAAAGTTTTGAAATAGATTCATTCTTAATGGATACTCTATCTTTTGTATAAATACTTTTTACTATTTAACCCATAGATGGGAGCCTAACAGGTACTACCACTCCAGGTCAGTGGACCTGGGAGCAATGGTGATGAAGGAGTGCTCCACATTCCCCAAAACATCCAGAACTGGAACCTCACCATCAGATAGAGTTTAACGTCATTCCCAGGACAGGAAAACCCTCAGCCACCGCCTTTTAGCACCCATATGAGAAAAATGTTGGACCTTGCCATAAGGGCAATAGGGTTGGTACAAACATATAGGTTCTAGAGCTTGATCTGATCTGAGGGGGCTCTCCAACCGCCCGTCTAACCTAAGTAAGGGCCTCGTGGAGTGTTTCATGTCATGACCTGCTCAGAAACCATGATTCCATCCTTAAGCATCACGGGTCACCATCCACGGCTAACAGGTGGCCTCGTGTGGTTTTACTCCTCTATCGAGGTGCAGTCGGTGTATTCTAAAGCCGCAGCTGACAGCGCTGGAAAATGGGTTGGGGGTTAATTTCTTGCTATGCACATTTATTATACCCTTGATAATACTTTACTGTAAAGAAAAAAAAAAGAAAGATGAATATAATGGGAACAAAGGCATCTTCCTCACTCCCCAGAGCTCCGTAATTGAAGCAGTTTAGGTTCATAGCCAGAACATTTTTACCATGGATGCTGATCCCTAAATGCGTATGTTTGATTGTTGTGGACTAGCCTATCGTACCTTTTGTAGAAAGGCTGGGTTTATTGCCCAGCGCTTGAGGCGCCCCCTTGAGGGGTAATGCCGACGGGATCAACACATTTTTAGTGCCTACCCCTATGAGCTTCTGCCTGTGTGTGGGCCCACATAAAAACATCCTTGTATCATGCCCTCATAAGTGGGATGAGAGCCAAATATCCTTGAGCCTGCTTCAGAGCGCTTAAGCCTCTGGAACGGCTAAGTAAAATTACCAGCGTTGATTCCAGGGGGCTTTCCTTCAGGTAATACCTACCACCTTGATTTACAGGGGCAAGGCTGGGTTTATTGCCCAGCGCCTGAGGTGCCTCCTTGGGGTGTAATGCCGACGGGATCAACGCATTTTTTGTACCTACCCTCATGAGCTTCGGCCTGTGGGTGGGCCCACATAAAAATATCCTTGTATTATGCCCTCATAAGTGGGATGAGAGCCAAATACCATACTCTGACTGTAAAGGTTGCGCGAACCGTCCACCCCGAGGTTTTAGCACTTTTTTGCAAGTTACTATATGTCTGGAGCACATGTAGTTAAATGTACTAGTATACAGAATACTGTATGATACAGTATGCAACATTCATTTTTGTCTTTTTCTTTCACTTCTAATACAAAAAAAATAATATCCTAATAAGATATCCTAAGGTGATTTGAAAAAAATAAAATACGTAAAACAAAATATACAAAATGTGAATGTGTCTGAAATTTTCAAATGAGGCTTGATATGCATTTTTTTCGGGCTATTGTCCTCATCTTTATTCTAATATATAAAATCACAATTTTTTGGTCGTTGTATCTTCTGACGTTCTTCCTGTATCCCTTGTTTGCTCAACAGTCAAACTATTCAAATTGATTTTACAAGTTGAATCATTGCTATGATTGGATATACAAGGAACACCTAAAGAAGAACTGATGGTATAACCGCCGAAACATTGAGTTTTGATATATCACAATAAAGATGAGGACAATAGTCTGAAAAATCAAAATAATACGTAAAATATGCAGATGAATAAGGTATTATTTCGACGAGTACAAAACTGAATATACCCTAAAACATGAATAAAATATAAATACATGAAGGTTATATTTATTTTTAAACTTAAATTTTAGTTCTTATGTAAAATACTTAAGATGTGTCAGAAACATAAGATGTGTCAAAAACAATATGGTGAACTTAGATAACACTTTGATATTAGCAGAAATTACACAACCATATTAAATTTGTTCGTTCTGGTTTATGTATAAGAGTATTTAACCAACCGGTTTGCAAGGAGTTGCATTTGACACTAGGTCGCAAGTATGGAGCACCCATTACACCACAATAGGACGCTCTGCTTCATGTATAGGTAAGATTATGCATGTTGGTTTGTTGCTTGATCGGATTTTACGGTATGTCAACCCTTCGATTTTTTATGCCAAAGACGTTATAATGTTATTCACTCTTGTTAGGCATTCAATTTTTTAAGAAATTATTTAACACATTTTTCAAAATTCATCTTTTGAACCCATAGACCAAATACCCCTTCTCCGGATCAGAGTGGAGCTATGAATAATGGCGGAGAAGGGATACTCCCCACTCCCTAGAGCTCCAGAATTGGAACCTCACCAACTGATGCCGTTTAACGTCATACACAGGATACTAAACCCCTTAGAACCCGCCTTCTAGCACATATAGGATCAAAAGTTATTTTTTGTTCCCATAAGACCCATTTGGTCCAGACAATCATATAGATGCTAAGGCTTGATATGTCTAGCCGGTCGAGACCAAATAAATGCCAAAACATAGTGCACCATGTCAAGAACAGACCAGTCACATAGTATTTAAGTATCACAGATCGTCACATACAGGTAGTAGGTGGCCCCATTGGGGGCGGACTCACCCCCTCTGTAAAGTACACTTGGCGTATTTTACAGCCCCAGTCGATATAGCTTAAAAGTGTGCTTCTGTTTGTGTATAAAGTTGCATGTACTTCCATAAACCATCGCTAATTACAATTTCCCATATGTAATTATGGCTTCAAAATCGATAACACCGTGATTTAGCAAGAAAATTCAATTTCCGATTCGATCTCTTATTTCCCCAATCGATATGGCTAAATTGTGGCCTAATTTGATATAGTATCTACTCTACCACCGGGATAGCCACGTTGAGATTTCTTTATCTATGGAGCTACACGATCCCTCCCAAAAGAATGTCGATGTCTTCTAAACAAGCTAAAAGATTCCTAGCAATTTTATAAGCGCAAAAATCAATAGACAATAACGAAAGTCTTCCACATGCTTAATTAAACAAAGATATGGACAGGTCCCCAGAGTATAAGTCATTAGACTTCCTTATGCACGTCTTCTAGACAGACGCAATCATCAATGATACGCAAAACCACTGAAAAATAGAATTCAAGCAGATTGCTCTTTTTTCTTTACTCTCCCAAAGGTTTGTCTTGATTAGACATAGACTTATTGAATTATTCTGAATCATTCTTCAATTGAATTTACTTAGCTTTTGGAAATGGGAAGGTGATATATCACACGGGAAAGATAAGGAGATATTTAACCCTCTTAGGTACGATCATTATTTATCAATATTTCTTATCATTATTATGTTTTACACATTGGGTCTACCTATCAGTGATATGTAGTGACTTGAGATAAAATGGTTCAACGACTTGTCAGTATTCTAACCAACAGTTTATATATATATATATATATATATATATATATATATATATATATATATATATATCGGCATACTGGCCCTCGCCAACTCAGCGTATGAGTAACACAGGGATCTGTGTGGTAAAGTAAGGAGCTTATGGTAGGTGTGGCGCTCCACCTCAGGTGCTAAAACAATCTCCTTGGTCTAGCGCTAGTGAAAAGAGGATAGACTCCCTCGCTGATTGGCTGATACCGATTTTAGGCCCCTGGACGACTTTACTTTTTAAAATATTATATATATATATATATATATATATAATATATATAATCATAAGATATTCATATATATGTGTAGATATATGTATATATACATGTATATGTATATATATATATATGTGTCATTATATATGTATATATGTATATATGTATATATGTCATTATATATATGCCATAGGTTGGCAAAATATGTGCCGTAGAGGAGTTGAGAGGCTCAATATCGAGATTAAGAAGGTAGCAGAATGGCGACGTCTTCGTCGTCATGAAGCACGAAATGCAGATGGGAATTCCCCTTGCAATGTGTATGACCACATCTGCAAGTTCGAATTGGACTAACTAGCAACCAGAGTGTCCACAACTATTGAAGACATTGAGTTAAGTCGTTGTGATCTGCAACTTCTAAAGCAATATATATATATATATATATATATATATATATATATATATATATATATATATATATATATATATATATATATATACATATATTCTTATATGACTATACTTACATGACTATACTATATGAAATTTTGTAGATAATACTAGGATGTACCGTTTTTGCTGCCCTAATATTGTACCCGCACAAAATCTGCATTTATATATGTATATATATAACTTTCGTAGTGATATATATATATATATATATATATATATATATATATATATATATATATATATATATATCACTACAAAAGTATATATATATATATATATATATATATATATATATGAAAGTTGATGACAGCTGGTGCACATAAAAATAAACAATAAACAGAGGTTAAAATCTGTTTAATTGTCTTTTCAAAGTTATTACTAACCAATACGAACCTGTTTGTCAATCTAGTTAGAATCTAATAGAATGTACGCATCTCACCTCTCATTTTATCGCTACACCGTAGTAAAGAAGCGAAGTATGAAATCCTAGATTTAGCCGATAAAACATTGGAAAACTTTCAAAGAACTCTTGGAAATCATGGAAGTTATTGAACAAGATAGTAAAGGTTGGATTCCAAAATAAGAAGAATAAACATTTTGTTTTGTTAACTTAGATGAAGAGTTTGATCTAAGAAAAAAAAAATAGTCTTTTTTCTGGGAGAAATCTTTATTTTCGCTTCGTTCTTTGCTGTTATTTATATTTGTATTGGGTCACGTTCCGTTAATGATCTCTGAAGGCAATTCTTTTTTTATACTTCTAGAATTGGAATCCGTGTTGCCAAGTCTCTCTTGTTTCCAACGTAGTTTATTGGCACCGTTATGGTAAGCCGGATCCCTTCGGGCGAATGCCCTTTGGAGACGAACTGCGATGCAGTGGGATAAGAGGAAAAACAGAAAGTAAGAGTTCGAGAAAAAAAAAGAAAAAAAGAAAGAAAGAAAGAAAGAAAGAACTAGAAGGATAAACAGGATTATAGAAGAACAGTAAGATGTTTAAATTGGAGTAAATAAAACTTAACTAAACGAAATGGCTTATTGTCGGTATCAGCCGAAATGTTAGGAAGTATTTCCCCTTTTCATTAGCGCTAGACCCAGGGATCGTTTTTATATAAATGGAGTGACACACCTACCAACAGCTCCCCAAATTACCACACAGATCGAACCTGTGCTATTAATTCGATGCGTTGATGAAGGCCAGTATCAAATCCGAAACCTTGTACCTAGGAAGACGTTCTACCGACTTAGTGAAATGGAAAGAAATATAAATGTAATTTGTTTAAAAAATAGTTTAAAAAATAGTTTAAAACATAAAAATGCGACACGTATTAACCTAATAGAAAAATACACAAAAAGAAATATTTTTATTGACATGTCAACCTTCGTGGGTTATTTAATGCCAAAGGCATCCGTGTAGAATAAGGAAAGTGGTACTATTTAACCCAAAGCTGTAGGGATGAGTGTATTAATAACTTTCCCAATGTTATTGGTCAGAAAAGGGAACGTCATAGCGCGAATGGAATTCAAACTCGCCTACGACGTTGTCGTCGTTCAATATCTGAACCATTATACCACGAGTAAATAAAGTTGAAAGAGAGCACAATAAATAATTAATAACCTTAGCTTAGTTTGGTTTATTTATTTAAGGGTATATAAACTCATAATGCCTGAACTGAATTTATCTATAAATGTTCACCAGTAACTTTTACTATATTTTTTAATTAATTCTAATATTTTTTCGATTGAAACATATATATATATATATATATATATATATTATATATATATATATATATCTTATTATAATGGAGATTGTGTGTTTTTCTGTCTGTAACCGAAACTATATTACTAATCGAGTCACAATTAACATAGTTATTTACATCACATTCTTCATGATTTTATTTATATTTGAACCTCAATTATTGATAAAATTGCTTCACCTTTTTATTAGTGTTGTCCATATCTACATACTAATAACATGCTATTGTATTTATATATACAAAAAATAGTGGTTTGCAGTGTGAATGCATATTGATATTAAAAATGTGATTTTATTAAATATGTGCTTAGTATTATTGATTTCTAATTGTTTGGTTTTATTTTAATGAATATAAGCAAAAATCTCTCCAATGAATCTTAAATGAAATCCATTAACAAGAAAAAATAAGTGTAATTTTATTCTTTATTTCCTAATTTAACTAAATAGTTAAATAAGTAAAATTCAGCAATGAAAGACGGCAGTGATGGAAGAGTAAGTTTCATTTCTATTTTTCTATTATACCCCCACTCTGTTTCAAATCTTTTTATCTGCATTCTTATTAGACTTTCTAATTTAATACGATATTTCATTACATTAAAACTTAAATACTTGCACCCGGAGGGTGCATATATTTGCTAGTATATATAAATAATAAAATGAAGAAAGAAAGGAACTAAGTAAATTAAACAATGGATACATATAAGTTATACACGCATCATTTCATTTGAGAGGGACGGGGCTCAGTTTTCATTTCAAATTGTTTTTTTTTTTTTACCCCTTTAATAAATATGAGTTTGCTTACTTATGATACAAACCCTCTGACATTAAATTTTTAACTCCACCCTCTCAGGCAACGTCTTTCTAAAATTAATTTTTACGATGCCCGGTGGGTGTTTTCTGTTGTTAGTTATATTAAAGCATGGGATTCAAATAAAAGCAAAACAAAGAGAACCATTTCGACAGGCACCATATGCCCTTTATCGACTAAAATAGGTTAAAGTGGAATACGGACGAGGCATGGCAATGTTTTCACCTGTCCACAAGGAGAATATTGCTTCCAGGACGGCCTAAGCGTGGCACTGACCTTGTGATACGTCTTGTTAGCGCAGAGGATGGATAGATAAATACTTAAGCGATAGAAGCACGTAGAAGTTGTTATGTGAGGTCAAGCGAAGTGACATTCTCCAAGGCGTTTCTAAATTATGGGTTTTTGTTCATTCAACTCGATCGATTGGTGCGCTGAGAATTATTGAGAAGATTCTGTTTGGTTTATTAACCAGATAAAATCCCTCGATAAATTCTGTCTTAAATTGTATTGATTTCTAAAGGCCACAAATAGAGAGAGTCAGCTCAAGCCGATATCTAAGATAGATATTGACAGAATTTTTAATGATCTCAAATCAAATTATCATTTTCCTTTCTTTCTCTAAATCCATTGGATTTCCTTATGCTAGACGTATTGTAATTATTTCATGAAAAATTGTTGAATAAATTTTAATCTAATTTAGGATAGAATCATATAGGAACATTTTGTATGTTCGGTGCAAAAATTTAATTTTCTCTCTTTGTTTTTGACCTTTGGAGTTTTATGTGAAAATATAGAAAAAAAAGGGATCTATGCGGTAAAGTAAGGAGCTGATGGTAGGTGCGACGCTCCACCTCGGACGCAAAAAAATCTCCTTGGTCTAGCGCTAGAGAAAAGAATATAGACTCCCTCGCTGATTGGCTGATACCGACTTTAGGCCACCCCGACGACTACTTATTGTATGTGATCTATGGATAGATAATTAAAATGTTCACCAATTAAACTGAGATCTCTTATATGCCAATCGTTTGTCTAAAGGGGTGTAGACATTTCCAAGACACCCTCAAACTTTTCACAAGTATGGCCACCCCAACGACTTTACTTTATATGCGGCATTCGCTTACAAAATTGACCTTGTGTCGCATCCTGCTCGTGCAGAGGGGTTGGTAAATATATATATATATATATATATATATATATATATATATATATATGCGGCATTTGTATGTTTTTTTTTTCTTTTAATCGATAGATTACTGTTAACTAAGACACTTAAACACATTGCTCAAAGAAATTCTTTCACAACTGAAGAATGTGAACCGTACTTTGTTGACCGTTTTTATTGGCTAAGATCAAACCCTCGCGGCATTTTGTTATTCATGAATGAAGCGAACGCAGACAGGGTTGATCCCTGAAAAAAAAAATGGAAGACTGAGGGAATTAATCATTGCCAGAGATTGCGACTGTATAAAATGTAAAAAAAATCGAAACCATACAGATCGTTTCAGTAATTCATTCCACAAGGGAAGAACGGAATTTCTTTTTCAGTTTCAGGACTATTGCGACTAGAATCGATCAAAAAAACTCTCTTCCGTTCATTGAACCGGTTGTTGGGTCTCCTAAACCTTCCCAGCAAAACGCTAAAGCTAATGATCTAATTTCGTACGTAAGATGATGTCTCTTTTGCACGCACAGAGCAGACGCCACTGTCAATGTATCTGATAGACTAATGAGTTTTTTCCTGATGGAAAGCGCAAACGACTCCAGATGCCCAGTTAAACTGCATCGAATTACAAAGCAATGGGAAGATAACGAGAACGTTTTTTTTTATTTAAACATGGAGAACCATTATCTATATCAGCAGTTGGGAAGATTTTGTTCGTCTGTCCTGTAAAAAAATAAAGTTGTCGGGGTGGCCTAAGTCGGTATCAGCCAATCAACGAGGGTGTCTATTACTTTTTCCCTAGGGCTAGATGAAGGAGATTGTTTTTTTAATCTGAGGTAGAGCGCCACACCTACCATCAGCTCCTTACTTTACCGCACAGATGCATGTGCTACTCATACGCGTTGGCGAGGGCCGGTATCGAACTAGGAACCTTGTGGTTTCTAGCCGAACGCTCTACCGACTTGTCTTGTAAAGAGGCACACATGGCTTGATGTTTGATATTTATTTGTATATATGTTTGGTATGGCTCCATGGGTATATCCGCCTTTTAGTAGATTCTCAGATCAAACTTCAAAAAGTAGATAAGACGCAACAGAATCGTGGAAAAGTATGGAATGTTTAGCGACAGAGACGTTTAATCCAAGAATAACATAACTCAGCCAACTAGCACAAAGTGAGGAAAAAACTAGGCACCTCTGAGTGGGAAAAGTGATCTACTGGAAATTGAGTAAACTGGAGAGATTTCAAACGAGAGGACCTGAACATAAGAAATCAGATGAAGATCTGGGACAATCTAAAGAACAGCATTAAGATAGACTATAATAGTCAGAAGAGTACTAGAGATATGAGGAGTCTTGATGTCCCTCAGACTCCATTGAAAGACCTCCAGGTAAAAAAATGGTGGGAAAAAACTGACAATGAGTGATGTAATAATAATATGAAAAGAATGAAACAAATTAAAACTTTTTTGCTATTAGTTTGAACTTGCAGATGAATTTTCAATTAACTATGAGTATAGTTTAGTAACCCGATAGATCTAATCATCAATTACAAAATGTTTGTGTAAAGGTGATTACAAATCCGAGTAAGTAAAGTTTAGTTCAGTCGGTAGAGCGTTCGCCTAGAAATTGCAATGTTCTTGTGTTCGATAGCGGTCCTCGTCAACTCAGTGCAGGAATAGTACGTCTCGGGTAATCTGGAATACTGTTTGCCTCTTAAACCCTCTTACATGGGGCTAAAGAGAGGCAAACATTATTCCAGTGATGAGGAAGTGAAATCTGTATTGAAGAAGTGGCTCAAAGAACAGCCAACAGAATTTTACGTGGCAAGGATACGTGCTCTCATTCGAAGGTGGAACATTACTATTGAGAGAAATGGTGACTATGTGGAGAAGTAGGGATGTGATCCTCAGAGGACCAGCTTCATTTTGATGTATGATACATGTTCCCGTGTTGGTAATTATACCTGTTCTAAACAAAATGGCATTACTTTTTTTACTCACCCTCGTACATGCTCTCACTCGAAGGTGGAACATTGCTATTGAGAGAAACGGTGACTATGTGGAAAAGTAGGGATGTGATCCTTTTCGGACCAGCTTTATCTTTATGTATGATACATGTTTCTGTGTTGGTAATTATACCTGTCCTAAACAAATTGGCATTACTTTTTGAGACACCATCGTAGTTTGAAATAAAAAGTTAGAATCTTCAAAATGATAGGGAAAAATGGAAATAATTTTACTCAATGTATCGAACTATAAAAATAGAATAAATTTCAGCTTATTTTGTTTTTCTCTTTTTTTTTCTGAGATTGAACAGCATTCTTGGAATTGGTCCCAATCTTCTTCATACACAGTCCGTAATTTTACAGCAGATATTTATTGGTTGTATCTGTTTTGCTATCATTTATTGGTTGTATTTGTTTTGCAAACTATCATTGTTTAGTCTTCAGATTTGGTTTCAATTTATGTAGATTCCATATGTCTATATATAAAAAAAATGTATTTCGATCGAAAACGTTTCATGATTGAAAACGATCCACTACATACGCAACTGGTAAATTGGCTACACTTTGAGTTGATATTATCATGGGTAAAACTAAAAATAAAATGGCAAATATTTTTCAATCAGCAGAATTTCGCAGTGCAGGCAAAAAATTGTTATTTGCATCTGATTCCAACGTTAAATTGAACTCTGATTAATGTCAACACGCAAAATGCAGGGTTTTTTTTAATACCGAGGTCAATTTCTATAGATTGCTTCTTTTTCTCATTTGTAAATGTTCGAGTGAGTACGTATGTATTAAATAAAAGTTAAATAATATTGTAAAAAAATAAACACTGAAAATTAAGATAATAATAAATACATCATAAATTATTCATTCAGTGCAATATATATATATATATATATATATATATATATATTATATATATATATATATATGAAAATGGAAGTGAATCCGACAGTATGTTGAAAAGAGAAATAAAGGAAAGAAAGTATTGAATGGAAAAATAGAATATTTTAATTAATTTAACTTACACGTGTTTCGGTCAGGAGTTTATCCATGGGTACATTATTCAATCTATTATTATTTTTAAATAACAAAATGAAATGAAATAATAATATTCCGCGCACAAAGAAATATCGACCTTCCTCAGAGTAAATCCTTATTTTTTAAAAATAAATTCGTTGGAACGCGTAAAATTTTTGAAATGTTCGAAAAAAGAACTTTTTTAAAAATCACGTGAAGAGAGTGTTCAAACGCGATCGAAAAAGAACAGTTATAATGACGTCAAGTCGCATGATATATATATATATATATATATATATATATATATATATAATATATATATTGATGATATACTATGCTATATTCAAAAGTAAATAGTGCGCAATGCCATTAATAGACCATCTGCCCACTGGTAGCTTGAGCTCATTAGAGGGGATTTTGCTGACGGCTGCAGATTACCCATATTAAATTGTAAGCCGATTACGCATGTTAAATAGTACCACTGATGCTGTTCTACAGGGCTAGCTTTAGCATTAAATAATCCACAAAGGCCGATATGCAATTAAACAAAGAAACGAAAACATCAAGACTTAGTAGAATTAGAAGAATTTTGTCTGCCACCGTCAACATTTTTTTTTCGTAAAATGAATAAATAACTACATAAAAAAAGCAGAGCACTCTGATACATAATTGTATGCATGGTAGTGTAGTTAAATCAATGTAACAGTTTCGTGGAAAAATACTGGGAATTTTATGGACAAGATATAACTCTCTTTTTGACCCATCTTCACTGATTGAACAAGCCAACCAGAGAAAGTTAATTTAGATAAATTTGGCTGGGTGACTGGACGAGTCAGACGGCCGACGGTGTCTCTCATACAAATAGCCATTTTCTCACATGCGTTTGTCTTGGGTTCTATAGTAAAATAAATGAACTCTAAAGGAAAAAATGAAGTCTTGTGTTCATTAATTAAAAAAAAAACAATAGACCAAGACCCAGAAGACTTCCCATTATCATGAGAAATAAAATCTACAAGAAACTCAAGCAAGCTACCAAGATCAGAACAGTCCAAGGTAGATAAAAGATAGTAGAATCAACAGATTGATTCAGCTACACAGATAACTTATAACAGCTACCCAGGTCCAGGGAAGAAGATAAGTATACAAGATGAGTATATAAGTATACGCTCACGGGTATACACTACAATACACTGTAAGATACGTCTACAAACGTCTAATATAAAATGAGTATGAAACAAGCTAAACACAAAGTGCTTAATCTTCATGCTTGTACACATCTCGTAAGTTGAGCCAACTCGTATTTACAGCGTCCGAAATGTAATAACATGTGCTCGATTGTTGCTATTGTTGGACTCTATCAAAAGCGAGAAATACGTTCCACTCGAAGCGAAAACACCCAGCTGCATAAACGTCACTTTTATTGAGTAACACTTTTTTATTTTTTATTTTTTATTTGTCCACTTTTTTTCACCATTCGTTCCCGAGCCAACGAGAACCGTCTAAAACTTCCCGAACGCATGAACACCGTGCACATTCATACAGATGCATGCTCTCTTTTCTTTTCTTCTCATTCTCCCTAATTATATGATTTCTTCATTCGAGTTTTTTTTTCTCTCTGTAAAACTCATTCAATTCAACTCAACAAAGTATTACATGTTATAATGTAATCACGGCCTCGCCAGATGCTAATTCATTCAGTCACGGCTTGATGGGTTATTCTGTGTATTTGTTGGCGCTGTGTGTGTGCCGGGTGAATCACCTTCCCAGATCATGTTAAATGATTGTAGCTACAAGACCAATAGTCACTTCTGTATTAGCCGAAGGCCATTCTTGCATTTAATGAAAACGAAGAGTGTGGGGAGTAAATAGTTAAGATGCAGATATAGAGCTGATGTTATTTCCTATAAATCTAACATAAAAAAGGGGAACCACTGCTGACTGATAAATTATTTATTTATTGATCTACTAGGAAAAAGGAAGACGGGGATAGAGTTAGGGTTAGAGTTTAGGTTCAGGTTTAGGGTTAGGGTTTGGGTTAGGGTTAGTTTCATGGGAAAATAAATAAATTATTTATCACTCAAGAGTGGTTCCTATTTGGTTATGTTATACTTATAGAAAATAACCAGAGTTGAGTACAAACACATTTGTTCTACACGCCCCCACACACCCACCCATACACACATACACACAGACACACACACAAACACACAAAAAGCATGTAATCTCAGGAATACTAACAAACGGGCTCATATCAAATCTTTATTAAATTGTCATGAAAATAATCTTGAATATACTAGTGTAATCTAAAAAATAAGGTCTCCCAAATATTTAGAAATCGCAGAAACGTTTATCTTTTTTATAGTCAATGATGTTTACAAAATTTGATATTTATACATGTATCTACTTTTCTATATAATAAACATTTCGATAAATGTATTTTTGTAGGTGCTGTGGCAATTTTTGTATGCCGATGTTATACCAGATCGCCGCCATGTCGTTGAGGAAGCGGAAACCTCGTCGTCGTTGCAAAAATCCCTAATTCACTTGCAGACAGTTTTGACAGCCATGCGCCATTCGTCATACACTTTCGTTAATTGGCGATGAATTACAATCGGTTTAATGCTTTTTTGCATTCTAAAACCGAATATTGCGCGGACTTCACACTTGTCGGTGGCGTCAAACCAAAATTGTACGTGGCAGCGGGGCGTGCGTGAGAGCAGTCAAAGTTGCATGGACAACAAGCACAACATTGTTCCCAATAGCAGTAGGAACAGTTTCTTTGAGTCCCAGCGTAAAAGAGAACTTATTTTGGGGATTACCCATTTATATATAGTCACAAAAAATAGTCCCCGCCCTGTCGGATGGGGCATTAGAATGCACAGACTGCACCTCTTCAGAGGGGTAAGACTCCCCCAATGGGGCCACCTGTTGGCCGTGGGTGGCGACCCGTGATGCTTAAAGATAGAACCCAGGTGGCTGAGCAGTCAATGAATTGCAATACTCCACTTTGGCTCAATTTTGGGCTAGATGGGTGGTCGGAGAGGCCCCCTCCGATCAATCGGCTGGTCACGTCAAGCCCTAGCACCTATATTATTGTCCCATTTCTTTTGCCCTTATGGCAAGCCCCAACCCCTTCTTATCATATGGGTGCTAGAAGGCGGTGGCTGAGGGTCTACATGTCCTGGGAATGACGTTAATCTCTATCTGATGGTGAGGTTCCAGTTTTGGAGGTTTGGGGAATGTGGAGCACCCCTTCATCACCACTGCTCCCTGGTCCACTCGTGGTAGTACCTGTTAGGGTCCCATCTATGGGTTAAATAGAAAAACAGGAGTTGATAAACAACATTTGTTATCCATTAAGAATGAATCTATTTCAAAAACTTTATCGGCATTAAATGACCCACTGAGGTTGATATGCTGCAAAACAAAACGAACCAAACCAAACTTAGTCCAAAAGGACGCACATGTACACATATTTATACACGTTCATACGTGTTGAAGTGTTGAATATGTATTTCTGTTCAGATTTAATGCACATAGGTATCTGTCAAGATATTTATATCGACAAATATATACTTACTTGGCCATAAAATTATGCCCTGTCAGAGAAAAATTGCTTGGCACTGATATTAAACCATTAAATGTACAATAGATATATATCAGCCAGAAAGGGAAAAATAATAGTATGTAATAAAAGATCATGTTATATATAACTTTAAATTATCTATGAATAAGTATTAATACAAACATGTATATACATGTGTGTATCTCATTCTCTATTTGCCCCTTTCTCTCTCTCTCTTTATATATATATATATATATATATATATATATATATATATGATTATACACACACACACACACACACACATATATATATATATTCATACTGAAAAACATATAACCTATACGATCCTATATATATATATATATATATATATATATATATATATACAGAGAGAGAGGGGAGAGAGAGAGAGAGAGAGAGAGAGAGAGAGAGAGAGAGAGAGAGAGAGAATTTCTGTAATTGTGCGTGTATATAGAGTCAGACCAGAATACAGGTGTTTAAGATATAAAGATCTATATCCGTACATAAGTATCTGGATTTTATATCCATCTATCTCTCTCTCTCATTCTCTCTCCTCTCTCTTTCTCTCTCTCTCTCTCTCTCTCTCTCTCTCTCTCTATATATATATATATATATATATATATATATATAATTATGTATGTTATGTTCTTGTGAACGTTGTTTTTTGTCTTTTGAAGCCTTGTAAAAAAGAACAAAAACAAGAAAAACAGAACAAAAACCAGACTTTTAATATTCAATTGATGTTCCTGGTTTGATCAATTCCGATATTTCGGGTGAACTTTTACCCTTTTTCAAAGTATATGAGACGGTCTGGAGAAAAAAGAGGAAATGCTGTATATGAGGGCAAAAAAGTAATTAAATGAATAAATAAATATATATATATATATATATATATATATATATATATATATATATATATATATATATATAAATGTATCGATTGGCTTATATTTATTTCAGAGTAATGTTTCTGATGTTATGATATCGCTTCTCGTGTTGCAGGTAATCAAAGAATGGAAAATTGGCTTCAGTAAAATAGCAAATCGATGAATATATTTCGTTGACTTGTTTGACTCTTGTGCTCTGATTCACGAAGAAGAAAAAATCGAAACACTAAATGTGTATCTTCCTATTTACCGTTGACAAAACGTTGCCAACGTTGCCATCAGAAAAGCCACTGACTCTCGTCTCACAAATCGACATCATATCGACTATTCGATAAGTAATTTCGCTAATTATTCATTAATAATTATTGATTTTCTAATCAACGTCAAACTGTAAGAGTTTTTCGAATAAGGAATTTTCCCCGAAGACAATTTCTTGTCTATATTTCTTTCATTTCAACACAGACTCATTTGGAAAAGGAACAGACAAAAAATCAATGACCTATTTAGGATGATTAGCATAATTCTTAGTTTGATTTGGTTTGCTTTACGGCATATCAACCTCGGTGGGGCATTTTGTTGAGAATTTTCTCATATAAGGTGTGTGATGGATCCCGGCTCCTACTTATAGACTACGCCGGAATCATGTGATCTAACTTTTGGACCAATCACTGGCAGTCCTCTGAGGTTGATACAATACTTAACCAACCATACTGGTCATAATTATGCAGACATTCTTTGATGGCGGACATAGGATTGAATCACTGGACCTTTACCAATACGCAGGATAGGACTTATACGCTCACCAAAGGATTCCATAACACAAGACTTTCTTTAAGACCTTTTCAACTGGCCAAGGATGGCATTTAAAAACTTTACAGGTTATGGGCCCAGGTACGCTCGGATCTTCTTCAATGGTGACGAGTCGAGTTACGAAATTTGGTAGACAAAGTTCCATGGGTATCTGATAACCCTTCCATTGCATGACATAATCAATGCACCATCGGACCAACCCAAGGACCCACTTTTCGTGGACAAAAATGCAACAATGTATGTAGAATTAATCCAGTGCTTGGATGACCGGAGTCTCTCACTCGTAATGCGTGAAGCGAGAGATAATGGCAGAAGGGCACTGGAGATATTAAGGACTCACTACTTGTCGAAAGGCAAGTCTAGAATTGTAGGGCTATATCGCCACTTAAGTTTTTGAATAGAACAGATTATGAAACGATAACTGATTACATAATACAAACTCAGAGTATTGCAAGCTCATTAAGGTAGGCCGGGGAGATTGTTAGTGATGGCTTATTAATCGCCAGGGTATTGAAGGGCTTGCCCTCAAATTTCAAACCCTTTGCGACAGTAATAACCCAAAGGATTCCATAACACAGGACTTTCTTTAAGCCCTTTTCAACTGGCCAAGGATGACATTTATATGTGAAATAAATTCATTCTTAATACATAATACAATTTTGTTTATAAACTCATGTTTTTCGATTCAACCCATAGATGGTACCCTAACAGGTACTACCACTCCGGTTCAGAGTGGACCAGAGAGCAAGGGTGATGAAGGGGTGCTCCATATTCCCCAAACCTCCAAAACTGGAACCCCACCATCAGATAGAGTTTTACATAATTCCCAGGACATGTAGACCCTCAGCCACCGCCTTCTAGCACCCATATGATAAGAAGGATTGGGGTTGCCATAAGGACAGTAGGGTTGGAGCAATCATATATGTGCTAGGGCTCGATGTGGCCAGCCGATTGATCGGAGGGGGCCTCTCCGACCGCCCGTCTAGCCCAAGACAAGCCTAAAGTGGAGTATTGCAAGTCATGGACTGCTCAGTCACCTGGGTTCTATCCTTAAGCATCGCGGGTCGCCACCCACAGCCAACAGGTGGCCCCATTGGGGGAGTTTTACCCCTCTGAAGAGGTGCAGTCGGTGCATTCTAACGCCCCAGCCAACAGCGCAGTAGCATGATTTTGTTCAACTTTAAATACGTTATATACTAGATATTTAATAAAACATGAAAGTTTATTTGAGTCTTACTAGATTCCCAGTACTTCTGGTCTTGGGCTAAGCTTACATAAGCTTACATATAGATAAAGCATAATGTCTTCTTAACGTTCAAATAGAAACATAAATACAAATTCTGTGGAGGTGCGTAATGTAATGGAAAGTCGTAGAAAATGGATTCGACGAGAGGAGTTCAAATCCTGGACGAGTCTGTTCGCATTCCATATAGTATTTTTTCCCTTGGGATAGGCATTAATTCAAATGTTCCCCCTTCAGTTATGGGTAAATAGTAGGACAGTCTGTGCTCTAACCTTGGTTAGGTAACCAGTTTAGGAGAAGGAAGACCTGTTAAACACCGCTTAAGAAACTTGTGTCGCCTACTGGTGCGGAGAGATTCGTATATATATATATATATATATATATATATATATATATATATATATAATATATATATTATATATTATATATGAGGAAGAATAAATAAAGAAAAGAAAGAACAGAATGGATAATAAAATATGAATTTAATTAATATCACTTACACATGTGTTTCGGTCAGTTCATCTGTGTGAGACACATGTGTAAGTGATATTGATTAAATTCATCTTTTATTATCAATTCTGTTCTTTCTTTTCTTTATTTATTCTTCCTCATATTGTCGATTCATTTCCAATTTCCATTTATATATATATATATATATATATATATATATATATATATATATGAAGGAAGGTGGATGGGTTTAGGATCCGACGATATGCTGTAGATAGAGGAAAGTGGTCAAGAAAATGAACAACTCAAAACAAGTCACAGGGTGATACGTTTCGTCTGTATTCACAGACGTCCTCAGTCATTTGTCACAATGCGCGTGCGTGTGTGCGCGTGCGTGCGTGTGTGTGCGTGTGTGTATATATGTATGTGTGTGTGTATTATTTAAACACAAACATATTTGGAAAAGGTGCTAAAACATCAATGCTTTTAATTAGGAAAAATTTGAGAATTCCATTCAACATTTATTATTGTATATATCTTAACAGATACTAGGCTGTCTTTTAACTTTTGCACCTGTAAATTATTGGCATACCAGTTGGCCTAGGCATAGCGTTAGCCAACTATTTACACACACAAAGTTTGTATCTCACATATCGTGCGATCCTTATAACAAGGAAATAAAATGTAGGTCGAAGAAAGTAGCATAATACCCGAATATATATTGTAGTTTTTGCGTTATATCACAAATTTACTGATGTTCAGCGCGAACCCAGACATCCCAGAGTATTCGTTCATTTAAAAATAAGAGAGGATATCGCCAAATATCGTTTTGAAAAATACCAAAATTTACAAGAAAATATTTTTAGCTGTACTGGATTTCTAAAATGAGAATTTTACTCTTAGTTACTATCCTATTGTTTGTAACTTCGATTCTCATTGATAGTCACAAACAGAGGAAGATAGATAACTCTAGAAAACAGACGAGAGCAAGAAAAAGAGCGAGCGAGAGAGAGAGAGAGAGAGAGATTGATAGAGAGAGAGAGAGGGGGGAGACAGACAGACAGAAAGAGAGAGAGAGAGAGAGAGAGAGAGAGAGAGAGAGAGAGAGAGAGAGAGAGAGAGAGAGATATGCTGGAATAAGAGAGAATGAGATACAGATGAATATAGAAAACAGACTGGAGACAGACATACAGACAGACAGATAACTATAGAAAACCAATCTGGAGAGAGAGAGAGAGAGAGGGGGGAGACAGCGAGACAGAGAGAGAGAGAGAGAGAGAGAGAGAGAGAGAGAGAGAAGAGAGAGAGAGAGAGCTATAGAAAAACAGATTTTTGGAACGAGAGAGAGAGAGAGAGAGAAAAAGGGAGAGAGTGAGTAATCCTGAGAGAGAGACAGTGGTTAGAGTCAGCTATAGAAAAATAGAACGAGAGAGAGAGAGAGAGAGAGAGAGAGAGAGAGAGAGAGAGAGAGAGAGAGAGAGAGAGAGAGAGAGAGAGAGAGAGAGAGAATATCGTTTTATTTAATTCTGTCTTATAGGCTGTAGCATTGTAATTAATCATTACTATTAATTTTGATGAAAACCTTTTTTTTCACTTTATATTCGCTCTTTATCGTAACTCACTCGGGATAGAAACATGAGTTCGCAATAAAAAAAACGTCATGAAATAAATGGTATTCAAAATAAATAATCAAAAAAGTTAATTTCGTAAATGAAAACACAAAATATATTCCGACAAATGTATGGAATCAGGAGAAACCCTTCACTTCAATTCATCAAACTTTTTTAAAACCATATTACTTTTCCTCTTACGGAATTTGTTTGTCTTTTATAAGATTCCATAGATTCTTTTAACGCTAAACTGCTCAGTGATGCCTTAACAATTTATTAGATTTCTGACAGAAAATTTCCAACATTATATAAAATACTAAAATTAAAAAACAGTATCTGATAGATTAATTTGTAAAATTCAAGATTTCATAATGGCAGTTTTTCAGAGAACGTTGATTTTCTTCTTTATCTTTCCGCGTATCAGCTCTGTCAGCTAGAGCTTTAGAATACACCGACTGCACCTCTGCAGAGGGGTAAGACACCCCTAATGGGACCACATATTGGCCGTGGGTGGCGACCCCTGGTGCTTAAGGACGGAATTCTGGTGGCTGAGCAGTCAATGACATTCAACACTGTACTTTGGCGCTTACTTTGGCTAGACGGGTGGTCAGAGAGAACCCTCCAATCAATCGACTGGCCCTGTCAAGCCCTAACACCTACATGATTGTCCCAATCCTATTGTGCTAATGGCAAACCCCAACACTTTTTATCATATGAGTGATAGAAAGCGGTGGCTGAGTGTCTTCACGTCCTTGGAATGATGTTAAACTCTATCTGATGGTGAGGTTCCAGGTCTGGAGAATGTGGAGCACCCCTTCATCACCATTGCTATCAGGTTCACTCTTACCCAGACTGGTAGTACCTGTTAGGGTCCTATCTATGGGGTAAATAGAAAATGTGTTTACAAAAAATAATTGAATTTTAAAAAATGTCTTCCAAACTATCACTACGAATCTTTCAAAACATTGCCGGCATTAAATGACCCACCGAGGTTTATATGCCGTTAAACAAAACAAACAGACAAACAAACAATCCGCGTATCAATCTATTTCATTTAAAGAAAACCCACACTAATCTTCACCAGAGAAATATCAACCTCGCCTTTTTAATTTCTCGAGAATCGGTTGTGAGACACAATTGAATGAACCTGTGTGCTGTGAAACTATCGCAATGTAATGTCCTCAAGAATGTTTGTCTTTCATGGCATATCAACCCTTGTGGGTTATTTAAGTTTGTTAATATATTTTTGTTTAATTTCATGAATAATAATATATTGGTAGAAATATTTCTTAATATGTTAAATTTTTCATTTAACATATATTTATATGTAAATGGTGATAACATTTCTAATTTTTCAGAAATTATGTTTTTTAAGTTTATTATCTATTACTATAAGTAATGTTTATTTATAAACATATTTATTTATGTTTATTATAAAAATATTTATTTATGGTTATTTTCTTACTTATAAGTTTATTATCTATTACTATTTTAAGTTTATTATCTACTTTTTAAAATTTTTCCTCAAATTCATGTGTATGGATTAATCTAAGTAGTATTGTTGTTTTATTTAACAGCATATCAATCCTTGTTCAATGTCAAATCCTGTTGTTGTATATATTATCTGTAAGCAAATAGTTTGTGGGTAAATATTTCTGGTTGGGTTGGTTTTACTAACAGGTAGAAACAATTTTCATTAACTGAATGTGTATCAATATATTGGTAGAAATTGAATTTCATGGCAGATTTTTAATTAACTTCATCTGTATTACTTCGACCAATTTATTTCTTTATCCAGAAAAGCATAATTCTGATGTAACATGAAATGAGCGCGAAAAGCTCTGCATAGCAATTACAGATTCACCAGTTTTAAAAAATGTCTTAACAGCAACAGCAAACGCACAATGTGAATCGGACTTATCTGAAAAATGATAGTAAGACCTTAGGTAGATGGAGCAAGAGTTCACTCTTGACTGAGTTTACTTGCACCACAAAGGTGACGGTTTCAAATGTAGGTGTTGTTATGTTGGATATTGTACAAACGGAAATAGGAATTTCCGGTTGAATTAAACAGAGGGGGGACGATGAAGATAACAAAGGACTTTTTCCTGGTGGTAGCGAACAAAGAAAACGCGTAGGCGTTTGAGAGATACAAAAGACAGTCAACGGTCAGTAGGGACAGTCAGAAGAAAGACAGCTGACGAGAACGTGCGTGACCGGCGCGGTCGCGCACCATCGTAGCCAGCGGTCAGTGAGGTTTGTCCATCCCTCTTTGCCTCAGATCCCAACAGTAGTAGTAGTAGTAGTAGTAGTAGTAGTTCCCATTGTTAACGCTCGCCACTCACACGCACCACGAGGGAATGAAAAGAAATAAAAGTCAATCTCCTACTATATACAGCATGCTTTGTGATTTCATTAAGCAGTATACCAGCAAAATATACGATTCAGCGTGAGTTTGAAGATGCCAGTATATAACATGTACGATTTAGTGCCGGAAAAGAAGGCCCTATGCAACAGTTACAGTAGCACCCTGCATTATATACCATGCAAATATGTCTGTGAGCGATTTCGTGTTTCGTAGGTTTTGTCAACATGAATGATGCCTACGGTTTATGTAATGAATATATTTACAAAATAAATTCTACATGAGACAGAATGCAACAGGTTCACGGAAGCCATCTTGTGGACATTAGACACTTTCAGGCATTCACAATTTGCTAAAAGAAAACGCTAACTTTATAGAAAAAAAAAGTAGAATTTTACAGCTGTCGGCACAACATATTTCAAACAATAACGAGATAACTTTAAAGAGATAAATTTCCAACGATGAAACGGCATCAATTAATTGGTTACTAATTGTGAGTTGGCTAAATAGCCGAATATGCCTGTTCCAATCAATGCGCAGACAGAACAAACGTCTATTGAAGAAAACACTGAGTAAAACAAAACTTTATTTATGAGTTGGCGTCAAGTTGGTAATTCTATTTTTAATTGTATTCATGTTGACTTACCTATCACCTCTCCTGCACCTCTTAATATCACTTTACTTCCATTAATCAAATTGCTATGGACAGGAATTAATTACATAGCACATAATTATGCTCTGAATACTAAATAACAGTTCTGTTTTTTGTTAGTTTTGTTTCCCTCTATAAAGAGCGACCCAAACAAGATTTTAAATAGGAAATTGCAGGTTTGAGAGAATTAATGATTTGTAGGTTGGAATTTTCTCTTGAACAGTTAGGTGTTTGGTTGGATTTTATGGCATGCCAACCCATGGGTGATTTTAAGCTAAATATGTTTTTATTAATTCATTCTGGCTGGGTATTCGATTTAAAAAAATCATTTTCTGATCTATTCAAACCCCAACGCTAACAAGTACTACCAATCCGGTCAGAGTGGATCAGAGAGTAAAGACAATGAAGGGGTACTCCACACTCACCAGAGCTCCAGAATTGAAACATCGCCACAAGATGCAGTTTAACGTCAAATCCTGGAAACTAAGACCCTCATCCATCGCGTTCTAGCACATATATGATAAAATGGTTGGGGGTTGCTATAAGATCAATACGATCAAGACAATCATATAGGCCATAGGGCTTGACGTGACGAAACGGTTTATGGAAGGAGGCATCTACGACTATTTCCCCTTTAAAATGCTCTCTAAAGCGCTGCCTCAAAATGGCCACAAAATTCGTAACAGACCGGATGAGAGAAACAAATTCCTCTCCACGTATGCGGTTATGTCGGGCTTTGAAATAAAGACGTCTAAAAAAAAATAAACCTAGTCTTTGTGTTCATCTATAACAACAAGAAGATGTATACGAAGACAAACCTACGAAAAGACATCCATGAATTGCCAAGAAGTCACAGAAAGATCAGGAAACGGAGAAAAACCAGCGCAGATAGCAGCAAATAAGAGATAGAGATAAAATAGAGGATCCGGCCTGCCAAGACGGTTATGTATAAGATAAGTAAGAATATGAAATGAAGTAAGAAGACTTGTTGGAGTTTTTTGTAATATAAAGTGTGCTGAGGTCAACCACTTAAACTTATAGACTCTGCGCGGGCCCGTCAATCAAAGCCAGCCAATCATCACGCTCGAATACGTGGTTAGTTAACTATTTAATCGCCGATCATGAAAGCCGTTCATTTGCACGTATTCGCCACTGACCGACGGATCTGCAACCAAGAACTCTGCTCAACCAAAGGATTCTACACAACACTAAGGGACGCCGAGGAACAACCAAAGGTTTCTTCAATAAGCATCAGCCTCTGCTTAACACAAAGGATCTTTACTGTAAAGTGCTCTAACCTGAAGCCTAATAATGACCATAAAATTCGTAACACGGCCAAGAAGGTTATAAGATAAGAAAGAATATGAAAAGAAGTAAGAAAGCTCGTTGGAGTTTTTTTTAATAAAGGTCCACCACTTACACTTATAGACTCTGCGTGGGCACGTGCATTAAAGTCAACTAATCTACATATCGAATATGTGGTTGGTTAACTATTTAATCTCCAATCAGGAAAGCCGTTCTTTTGCACGTATTCGCCAATGACCGATGGATCTGCAGCAAATGACTCTGCTCAAATTCTACCCAACACTAAGGGACACCGAGGAACAACCAAAAATGTCTACCCAACACTAAGGGACACCGAGGAACAACCAAAAAATTCTACCCAACACCAAGGGACACCGAGGAACAACCAAAAATTTCCACCCAACACTAAGGGACACCGAGGAACAACCAAATATTTCTACCCAACACTAAGGGACACCGAGGAACAACCAAATATTTCTACTCAACACTAAGGGACACCGAGGAACAACCAAAGAATTCTACCCAACAGTAAGGGACACCGAGGAACAACCAAATATTTCTACCCAACACTAAGGACACCGAGAACAACCAAATATTTCTACCCAACACTAAGGACACCGAGGAACAACCAAATATTTCTACTCAACACTAAGGGACACCGAGGAACAACCAAAGAATTCTACCCAACACTAAAGGGACACCAAGGAACAACCAAAAAATGTCTACCCAACACTAAGGGACACCGAGGAACAACCAAAAAATTCTACCTAACACTAAGGGACACCGAGGAACAACCAAAAATTCTACCCAACACTAAGGGACATCGAGGAACAACCAAAGGTTTCTTCACTGAAGATGAGCCTCTGCTTAACTCTGCTGTAAAGTGCTCTCACTTGAAGCCTAAAAATGGCCACAAAAATCATAAAATAGCCAAGAGGGTTATGTATACGATAAGTAAAAATATGAAAAGTAGTAAGAAGGCTATCCAATATAGTAATAGTAGCTCATCTAAAGATTTAAGATAATATAAAAGTAGATAGCTGCAAAGTAATGAAGCTGTAGAAAGTTCTGTATGAAAAAGATGTATTCGCAAAAACCTAATACAAACAAACAAATGATAAATAAATAAATGTATAAATAGAAATATTTTTTTAAAAATTCATTAAAATACGCGCCATCTGTTATCCTGGTATTCATCCCAAACTTTCTCGTTCCAGATCGCCTCCAGTCGATAAGCACCTTGTTTATCAAACGGCTGCTTCATTTCCCAATTCGTCCACAGTTCGATTGATAACATACAAGCATTTACACATCAAAATACTACTCTCCAATTATCAAACATTTGTTTTTATATTTGCCGACCGTTTGATTTTTTTTATTTTTCTTTCAGTAGTATTTATATTCAAATCGGTGACGCGAAAGTAAAACCTCTGGAAGCAACACTAAAGAACCAATTTATAAGTTGAATCTTTCTATTAAAATCTGGCTAAAAATTCCCAGGACCGTTGGCTTAGAAATTCCTGCATTTAATCGTACTTTGATACAAAAGAAATGAATGAGTATTTTGGAGCGACCACATGTAATGTATCGTTATCAGGTTTATTTTTTTGTTTATATTTTAATGGCAATTTAGCTTGGCAAAATTTTCACAAATTAGTTTCCTTTTACAAAGGATTTTAATACAATTCCCCTCGATTAGATCGAAATTGTGATTCATTTCAATGAGAAATGTTTCCATAATACACCATTTGACGTCACCATTTGACGTCACCATTTACGTCAGGCTGATTTGATATGATAAATATGGAACATTTTTTTTTCTTTGGAAATTTATTCTATTTATTTATTTTTAGATGAAGATTTTCAATCAACATTACAGGATTAAAAAATAAAGAATAAAAATTGAAATTTAAAACTAGGAAGATGGAGAAAATACTAGTTAAATTATAAAATGTAACTGGTATTTTCTCTATCTTCGTAGTTGTGTGGACTTTTTTAAAAAATGGTGCCGAAAAACGGGGACGTGGTTATTAGGTTGGTTTTATAGGTGATATTTAGATATATAATATCATTGCTTTAGTGGCACCGTCATAAAAGTAGCTGTAATATTCAGGAATTATATTCTTGTTAGACATTTACCTCAAATACACCGGCGTAAGTGAACACCGCCTATTGTACGATTGTTATCATGAAACTTATTATTGAATCTGTCATCTTGTGATTTACACGTGTTATTATTTGATTAGCCTTAAGAGTTAAACTGTAGCCATCCTTGAGACGAATTGAAAATATAAGAGTAGTAAACCAGGAATATCTCGATTATTAGAAGAAGGCATGAGTTCAAGTCTCACCGATCATTTATCCTATGTTTGCAATACGCGCTATAATAAATATTAGTATTAGATCCATCATCTTATGGTTTACACATGTCGTTTTTATTTGAAGGCACGTGGTGTAATGGTCAGAATCGTCGGAAATGAACTCGTTGATCCGAGTTCAAATCCTCGCCAAGACTGTTTGCATTTCACATAGCGCTAATATCCCTGAGGAATATATGAATCTATACATTCTCCCTCCAGTCATGGTTAAATCTTAGAGCAGACTGGACTCTTTAACCTTGGATATCTAACCAGTCTAGGAGAAGTAAAACTTTGAAAAGCCTGAAAGTCAGTCGTTGATTTGGTTTGTGACATTCCTTGTGTACCAATTCTTTCCTATCGACTGTACCGAAATGTGCCGATGCTCCAACACAAGCCTTCACCACTATAAACAAAAGACTGTGTGGGTTGTTTATTGGATGAACCCTCATTCCTTGAAATCGACTATAGCGTCCACCATTTATTAGATGGGCCTTAAGAGTTATTGTGTAGCCAATCGTAAGAGAATAGGATATTTTACAGTTACTGGTACGAGAAATCAGACATCCCTCAAGCATCAAAAGAGGGCATGAGTTCAAGTTTCACTGACAATTTACAATGAGTTTTCCAATACGTGCTGTTCCTCAATCTTCTCAAGACAACGACTCGGGTGAGTAGCGATTAAAAAAACATAATTTAGAGGATGAAGGAAAGAGTAATATTATTGATTCACACTATAAAAGCTTATCTTACACAGAGTAAGAAAACATGAAATTAAAAATAAAGAAATAAGGAAATTTGAAAACGGACAAAAGCGCCCATAAAAGATTTTACTATAAAAGAGCAAAAGCAACTGTAATATTCCCAACCAGAGTAGCGAAGCCCAAAAAGAAAGAAAGGGTACAGAAAGAAAAAAATGACTGAAATGAAAAAGAAAAAAAAAAGAAAAATAATTAAAAAAAAGAATGGTATAAAAAGAAAAAGAAAACAAAAAGAGGAAAAGGGAAGAAAAAGAAAAAAAGAAGTTGGAGAGGTTTGCAAGAATGGAAAAAAGATCAAAAGAATGTATAATGATTACGACCAGAGTAGCAAACCAAGAGACGAAAAAAAAAAAAAAGACAGAAAGGAAGAAAGAACGAAAGAAAGAAACCAGAAATAACACATTGACTGGCATGAAAAAATGAAAAAAAAGAGAAAAATAAAGCAAAATAAAGGAAATAAAAAAGAAAGAAAGAAAGAAAAAAGAAAGAAAGAAGAGAAAGAGGGAAATAGAATAAGAAGATCAAAGGAAGATGAATATATTTCCAATAATAAGAAAGTGCAAAAGAAAGTGTAATGATTAAAATCTGAGTAGTGAAGCAAGAAAATAATATAAAGAGAAAGAAAAAATTGACCGAAATAAAATAAAAAATCGACGAAAAAGCAAGAAAAATAATTGGGAACGAGAAAATAAAAAAAGAACGAAAGAAAGAGAAAGTCAAGACAGTTATCTTTGAAGAAAAAAGATCAGATGATTCTCTACGTGCAGAAACAGTTTTCATAGCAGATACGGTCCGATATCTGTTCCCTGTGTTCTGTTCAGGATGTTGTCTTATCAGACAACATGTAACACCCGATGGTGGAGATTGATGGAAAAAAGTATATTATTTTTCTTGGTTCCAAAAAGTCTCAATAAAAATTTGATCACACATAGAAACATGTTTATAATGATATATTTATAAGACTTTGAAAAAATTATAAAAAAGTGAGTTCTTTGTAACGTCAGTGTGAAATTAATATAAAAAAACACATTGCACGACTAAAACCTCTTGTTTTCAAAACGATTCAAAAGATTAGCATAAAGTCACTATTCAGATACAGTTTTCTTTTCACAAGAAACCAGAGGATACAGTACTAACTATTCAGAAATCTAAGGCCAGTTTGTATCTCTCATTACTACAAGTTAACAAAACCATAAAATCAAAATTCAATGAAAAATTGATATTATTCAGACTTCCACGAGATTAGTATCTCTGAAGATACAGAGAATGTTTATATAATTGAGAATTTTCTGTTACTCAATCTCCAATGAGAACCGGTTTGTTCCTAGGGCGAATGTAATTATCATCATCAACGCGTGCCGACTGCACGAATTCCCCTTACTCTCTCTCTCTCTCTTTCTCTTTCTTTCTTTCTCTCTCTATCTATCTATCTCTCTCTCTCTCTCTCTCTCTCTCTCTCTCTCTCTCTCTCTCTCTCTCTCGCTCTCTCTCTCTCTCGGTCATCGCTATTAGTAAGTCTTCTACATGCCATGCAATGTCCGATGAATGTGTTTTTTCCTGGTATATATATATATATATATATATATATATATATATATATATATATATATATATATATCAAGGAAATCATAATATTTAGATGTGTATATGAAATAAGTTTTATAGATTATG
>CM042140.1:105748553-105792572 GCA_023376005.1 Doryteuthis pealeii
ATATATTTGCTAGTTCAAATAACAATAAAAAACTTGCGTGTCATTTCTCTATTCGAAATCCCACATTTCCTAACTGACATAAAGTTACGAGCAATTTATCTAGCTTTCTACCTACTCACGTACATCCATACTCTATTTATTATTCTATATTAGAGAGAGACAAAAGCAAAACAGTCATTTTTAATATCATTTGATACCTAGGGTTCTACTGGAACTTATTAATAAATAAATCAATTATTTCGCATTTTTCTACTCCATCTTGGTTAAGAGGTATATGTTTCTTTGTGGAAATAATAATATAGATGACACTTGTAAAATTATAAGAGTCGCTCTGAAATTATATTGTTTAATAGTTTTTGGTAAACACGAAATTTCTGAACCTGCTGCTTCCGAACTAAGTGATTCTTTCAGGATCCGATTTTGTAACCCAAAGATTTTATTTCAATCGCTAAAATCAGTTTTCTGATAACATTATTGTGAATTGTTCGCACTGAAAACGTATATACATACGCAAAAGTTGGAAGCATGTCGTGTAATGTTTAAAGTCATGGGAAATAGACGCGTCGCCCCGAGTTCAAATGCTGGACATGGAAATTGAATTTTCACTTAGCGCTAATACCCATGGGTAAGGCATGAATCCTACTCTCCTTCTAGCTATTGGGATCTTTAACCCGTCTAGTAGAAGGAAAACTCTGGATTCAAATCTGTTAAACGTTAAAAGTTGGTAAATGAATATGATACACATTTTAGGGGTTTTCAAAAAGCGCAATAAGGTCGGGATATTATATATGTGCGCCAGGGGTTAACGTGACCAGCTGATCGATTGGACGAGGACTCAATGACCCACCGTCAAGTTTAAGCATGGACCAAAGTGGAGTGCTGCAAGTCATGAACTGCTCAGCCACCAGGATTCCCTACCTAAGCATCACTGGTGACCATCTTGTTCGTGTGGAGTTATTGGTAAATACATACATACGAAAAAGTTATAAATATTCAGTCGGAGACTTAAATCTCAACAAAAGCTCAAATTGTCTGCAAGATTACATTCCTTGTGTCCATAATAAAGATATTTGCTTGGCAACTAAGTTCATGCCGTTTTTGTAATTTTGTAATTTATTGCGTTTTTTAAATTTTTAAATTTAATTTTTTTATAGAATTCTTTTTTTTAATCATTTTGAAATCTACTTTTTTTTCGACTTAGTTTTAGTTAATTTTTGTTTATTTTCAGATCATTAATATGGAATATGAAGTTAAAAAAATTGAGCCTTTTCGATATCTTCTTTTTGCTATTAATCAAGGTTCTAAGGCCGCAAAAGCTGCTCTCGACATTTGTGCTGTGTATGGAGAGGGTGCTATAGTTGAAAGAACCGTTCGGAATTGGTATGCCAAGTTCAAAAATGAAAATCTTGACCTCAATGATGTTCTGGTTCTGTCCATCCAGTTCAGTTCAATGAAGAGCGATTAAACCAGCTTTTGCACAAAAATTCTCATCAAACGACCAGGGACTGACAGAGAAAATGTAATGCTTCCACACTTCTATAGAGAAGCATCTTCGCTCGATGGGAAAGGTTTAAAAGTAATTAAATAAAACAAAAACGGCGGGAACTTAGTTGCCAACCCAATAGAAAAAAAAAAAAAAAGTCTTCAGTAAAAATCAAGTGACTCGATAAGCGAATGTAATCTCGTGCTACAACGAATTCGTAACACAACTTTTAAATTTTGTTCTAGCTGGTTGATTCTTCGTAAAGATTGGCAACTTATTCACTTCTATTAAAGTCTATCAAAAATCGCGTCGATCAAACTCTGCGTGTGTTTCGAATGTGATGGTGTGTCAGAACGTTTTGGCGCGTTTGCAAAAACATTGACGTCTCCAAAAAGATGTGTCAAGTGAATGTGATAGATAAAGCGGCTACATCGACGAATCAAATCGCTCTGATCATTTCAGGTGACAGTTAGAAAGTACACATGTTTTTGTAGTCACGTATTCGATTTGATATCAATGACAAAACAAATGAAATATACAATGTCAGAGATGTTCGAGCGGAAGTGTGATAGATGATGGTATAGGCCTGTCCAGAGATAACTAAAAGTCCTGTGTGTATGTCTGAGTTTTCAACAGCTGAGCGCAATGTTTGTTTGCTTTGTTTTGTTTTACAACATATCAACCTCGGTGGGTCATTTAACGCCGGCAAAGTTTTGAAAAATTCTTAGCGATACTTTTGAAGAAAATTATTTAAACTCAATTTGTTGTGGACAAATGTTCTATTAAATACATATATATATATATATATATATATATATATATATATATATATATATATATATATATATATATATATATATAGTTCATCTATCAACTATCAACGCTCTATCCCAGATATTGAGCACTCTTCTAATAACACTGTACGTTGGATTACTATTACTTTTTCTAGAATAACCATACACATTAATAATATATATATATATATATATATATATATATATATATAATATATATATATACTAGCAAATATATGCACCCTCCGGGTGCAAGTATTTAAGTTTAAATGTAATAAAATATTAGATTAAATCAGAAAGGCTAATGAAACTAATTAAGAATTCAGATAAAAAGATTTGAAACGGAGGGGGTATAATCGGAAAATAGAACAACTGAAACTTACTCTTTCATCACTTCCGTTTTTCAATGCTAAATTTTCCTAATTTAACTATTTAGTTAAAATAGGAAGTAAAGAATAAAATTACAGTTATTTCTTCTTGTTAATGAATTTATTTTAGGATTTATTGAAGAGATTTTTACTCATATTCATTAAGATAAAACCAAACAATTAGAAATCAATAATACCAATCACATTTTTATTAAAATCAGTTTTTTAATATCAATATGCAAATTAGATTTACGTTTACACTGAAAACTGGTATTTTGTTGTATGTATAAATACAATTGCATGTTTTTAGTATTTAGGTAAGGCCAATTGTATTAATAATGTCAAACAGTTTTATTATTAATTGAGATGAGATTTAAATAGAAATAGAATCATGGAGAATGTGTCGTTAATAACTAAGGAAATTGTGACTTGAGTAGTAATATAGTTTCGGTTACAGACAGAAAAACACACAATCTCCATTATAATAAGATAAGATATATATATATATATATATATATATATATATATAGAGAGAGAGAGAGAGAGAGAGACAAAGAGAGGGAGAGAGATATTCTATTAAAATAGAACGTTAGTAATAAAGAATAGTCAATTTGTAATAACATTTTTGAAATTTATTCTAGTTATCAACCTCATTCGCTCTTCATCCTCTCTGTCTGTCTCTCTGTCTGTGTCTCTGTCTCTGTCTCTTTGTCTCTCTGTCTCTGTCTCTGTCTCTCTTATTAGGTCTGATCTCCTGATCAGGATTAGGTAATCCGTTTGTATCTCAAAGTTTCAGAGAATTATTATTATTATTATTATTATTATTATTATTATTATTATTATTATTATTATTATTCAGATGTAATTTTTCTAATATTTGTAATGCCGGAAACAAAATACCGAAGGAAATAAAACAATGACTTACCGTATTGTCTAATACTGCTTTGTCTTTTTAAGTCTAGTCCTATCTCTTGAAATAGAACCCAGAAGTAGGAGACCATTTGTTGGCTGGTATAAAGCTTTAAAATGGAGGATAACTTTTTTTTAAACCTGGGAACATCAAACAGTAACGATCCATGTAATTCCCCATAATCTCAGGAACTTATTAAAATAACATAAATAACTTTTATACGAGCTGATATTTACAGAATATACAGGACGAAAAAAAGAGAACGTATAGATTTCTCTCTTTCTGGTCCATGAAATAAATATATTACTCCCTTTTGAATGTTTCAAATATTTTCTTCTGAGAAAACCGATTGTAGTCTTTGAAGTTCTACTAATAATTGAAGCAAGTTATGGAGTGAAAACTATTTAGGTTCTGTGTTGCTTTAAGAAAAAAATGCATTTATACATATTTTAAGATCTTGTCAAAAGATTTATAAAACGTTAGCTTTTGGAGTTGATTTTTTTTCTAAACTGTGGATTCTTATACGAATTTTATTATTGGGTTCCTAAAAATGAATGTCTATAAATTCTTTTGCCAGGAAGAACAGTTTAAAAAGAAAATTAGCTCAGGGAGGGTTTATTATCGTCTTCTAATTCGTATATTACGGATTTAATGAGATATCAGCCTTTGTTTGTTGCTTGTTTGTTGTTTTACGGCATATCAACTCATTTTGCGTTATTGAATGTCTAATCAAATAATTTCTGATAAAACTCAGATTGCTAACATTACATATCGTTGCTTAATTAGTCACCTAATTAAGTACTGAACAGGCTCATCACTGCATAAAGTTGGTGATCTTGTGGAAACTGGTACTTTCGTCCCTTTTGGTTTTAACATTTGGGTATGTAACTGTATAAGGTATAAAAAGAGTAAAGTCGTCGGGGCGGCCTAATGTCAGTATCAGTCAGACAGCGAGGGAGTCTATCCTATTTTCACTAGCGCTAGACCAAGGAGATTATTTTAGTTTCTGAGGTGGAGCGCTACACCTACCATCAGCTCCTCACTTTACCTCACAGATCCCTGTGCTACTCATACGCTGAGTTGGCGAGGGCCGGTATCGAACACGGAACCTTGTGGTTCCTATCCGAACGCTCTAACGACTGAGATATACCGGTCCTAAAATATTTCTGTTATATCTTTATTATATTTCAGCCTTATAAATGAGAAACAACTATTAGTTGATGGCAACGCAATTTCCCAACATAACTCCGACCAAAAATATGGGCGAATTTGGATTGCACCTAATTCTACATGAAAAATAAAAAATACGAGAAATGGTAATTTAAAATACAAAGAGTTTGCTATAAAATAGATCAAGTCTATTTCTTTTCCGCTATTAAAATAACAATGTAGCGATTGTTTACCCCTGCTGGGATGGACTAGTGTCCAACAGGGTTATCTTCCCTTGTCACTAGTGTTTTTCGCCCATAGGTGACACTACTAGCTGGGTATTTAAAAACAGCCCGGGAATTTATCACTCTCTTTTCTCTTAGTCTAGCATTCACAAAAGATGGACTAGACGCGTGGTGTCTCTGTCCATTAAGTGGGGACCATTGCCCCCAACAGCTATCAGTAAGAGACTCTCCTATTATGTATGAACTCTTTCTCACTTCTAAAGGACCTTCATCCTATCTCTTTAGTATCTCGTATTGTATTTTATGCATGTTTATTCTGTACGTTATTGCCGGATAGTATTTTATGCATGTATGTCATTCATCATGTGCTCAGACAATAAAGTGTGCATTGTTATCTTTTACTTCTTTGTTCGGATTTAATTCATATATATATATATATATATATTATATTATTGAAGGTTACTCTGAGCCTTCTAACGTATTATAAGAACACACATTTTATTCTTACAGCAAGAATAAAACCATCATAGAAAGATTTAGTAAGAAGATAAAACACACGCGTATTCTTTTCAAATTTTACTCTGTTTATTCAGCTTCAGAATCACCTAAGCGCCAATCCATATAACCAGCAAGGAATGTGTGCGTACCTTCTTTTTTTCAGTGTGTGATGAAGGCGATATGAATAAACATTGAAATATTAAATTGTCCGTCTTTCTTACAGTTAATTAAATGATCATTATATACAGATATAGATATTTAGAGATAGGATAATGAGTTGGGATTGCCATACGGTGGTGGTTGTGGGAAGGTTGTTTTTCTGCTTCCGTTCATCTTAGAGAACTCTCCACAAGCAAAAAGAAATAATAAGATTAAAGAAAATTATTTCTATTCAACATTATTACCTTATTATTTTGCCGTTAATGAAGTCAGCTCCCATCAGGTAGGAAACGGATGTTGGTTGACATCAAAAGAATATATATATATATATATATATATATATAATATATATATATATAGTTTAAATGTTGTGTATTTTGGCTGCAAGTTATTTTTCAGGCATGTGTTATTGAATAACACGGAGTACTTCTTCATTATTTGAATCTGTGTCTTTTCCAGTCGTCTGGCGATCTTTCTGGTGTTTGGATCGAATTGAAATAGAATATTTCCCATACTGTTAGCCCGAGCGCTTTCGACTGCTTCCTCAGTCGTCATCATGGGGTATATGAGTTGGTTTTATTTCGTTTTTTTAGGTCTGTATCTTTTTTTTTTAATTGAAGATTCTATTTTTTTTTGAGGGGTTGCAAGTTAAGTGTGTTAGTTATTAAAGATAGTTAATATCTTGTGTCCGACATTGAATGCTATTTTATTAATGTTATTTTTTTTATATATTCCATTCTTTTTGTACACTGTCCTATCGGATACGAATAATTTTTAAAAGATCTAATTGGTCTACAGATTGAACCTTAAAATGGACTACCAATACATGCAAGTGGACCAAAAAATCATGTCAATAAAGAAGTGCACTTCACTTCCCAGAACTGGACCCTCACCATCTGATACAGTTTACTATCATACCTAGGTAACCCCGTTTTGGATATAGGTCTTATCCCTCAATACGGAGATGCAGTCACCGTATCTTAAGTCCCACCGACAGGGCGGTCAAATCCATTTATTAACATATTCGTTTATCTACAGCATAAGCACTTCACAACATTTCAGCTTCCTTCAAATTAGCAACAGGGGTCAGACTCATACGCTCTGTTCATCTGCTCCTTTTCGGGGAAATAAACTTTGATTTCATCTGAATTCTTAAATAATTTTCTTTTAGAATGAATAATTCTGGTCATTTTTATAGCTCAATCAGTAGAGCGTCTGACTAGGAACCACAAGGTTCTTGGTTCGATACCGGCCCTCACCAACTCAGCGTATGAGTAGCACAGGGTTCTGTGCAATAAAGTAAGGACCTGATGGTAGGTGTGGCGCTCCACCTCAGACGCTAAAACAATTTCCTTGGTCTAGCGCTAGTGAAAATGGGATAGACTCAGTCGCTGTGTGGCTGATACTGACTTTAGGCTATCCCGACGACTACTTATATCTCATTGAAAGTTTTCAAATTATATCATTGAAAAGAAATAAACAATTCATCGTTAAAAAAGTTTAATGTGGCATATCTGTTGAAAAATTCCCCCAACTAATTGTATTGGGACAGATTCATAGAAATATTCCCAAAACAATCCATCGTAAAAGAAAATTATTTAAGAATTCAGATGAAAAACAAGTTTATTTCCGGAAAAAGCAAATCAAACGTGTATACTAGAGTAGTTTCTCTCAGTTTGTAGAGTGTTCGGCTAGGAATCACAAGGTTCTTGGTTCGATACCGGCCCCCGCCAACTCAGCGTATGAGTAGCACATGAATCTCTGCGGTAAAGTGAGGAGCTGATGATAGGTGTAGCGTTCCACCTTTAGATGCTAAAATAATCTCCTTGGTCTAGCGCTAGTGAAAAGGGGATAGACTCCCTCACTGTCTGGCTGATACCGACATTAGGCTGCCCTGATGACTTTACTTTACTTTATTCCAAAAAAAAAAAAAAAAAAAAGAAACCTGAAAAATTCGGGAGTGCGTATCTTGAAGATAAACACGTATTCGTATATATTTATGGATGACCGTGTTTGTGGTTCTGTTTGTAAATAGACAGTCTTATGCTTAAAAAATGTACCAAGCTCAGGGTTCTTCATTTGCAAGAATAATACGTTTTCCCGCCGAGTAATGTATAAAAAATAACATCCAATGTCTTTCTTAATAGCTTTTATTTTTTATGTTTGTTTTAGTCTTCAGTAATGATGATGTCAACGAAGACATTATTCTCTCATATATATATATATATATATATATATATATATATATATATATATATATATATATATGTGTGTGTGTGTGTGTGTGTGTGTGTGAGTGTGTGTGTGTAAGGCGTGGATACTGCGTGGCATAAATTACGTCGAAGTTCTTTTTCTCCGGTTACTATGGCACTTGTGTGACGAGCGAATCATGACGAAAGTCCACTTTGTTTAAATAAATTCCAGTATGGAAAACATCTGTTCTGGCTGTTGTTTCGTTGAAGAACTTAATATTAGAATAATGTGTCGAAGAATTTGTCTTGAGTTGAAGGCGTTCGAAATAAATTAGCGCATGTCTACTGCGACTAAACTCCTGTTTTTTAAGGCGCGGTTTACTAAAATGCTATTAGTTTTTTTTATTTGAATATAAATTGTTATTTCAAAGTTAAACTTATCTATCCATCTATAAATCTATCTACATCTGCCTCTGGCTGTTTGTCTCCCACCCCCACTTACTCTCTCTTTCTCTCTCTCTCTCTCTCTCTCTCTCTCTCTATATATATATATATATATATATATATTATATATATATATATAAGTTAAAAGAAAGGAAATGAATCCGACAATATGAGTAAGAAAAGGTGGAATGAAAACATCACACAATGCTGTTAAAGAAGAAAACAATTTATAATATAATCATAGCTGATACTGATCAATATTTCGATTTTACAAAAATCATCATCAGAGCTCATTCACTCCCGTAGTTGTTTGGGTCGGAGAGGAAAGTCAAAATGAGTTTACAAAACAAAAACCTTAATACTGCAAAATATTGTAACGTCTTTCGTTTTTTGCAGTATTAAGGTTTTTGTTTTGTAAACTCATTTTGACTTTCCTCTCCGACCCAAACAACTACGGGAGTGAATGAGCTCTGATGATGATTTTTGTAAAATCGAAATATTGATCAGTATCAGCTATGATTATATTATAAATTGTTTTCTTCTTTAACAGCATTGTGTGATGTTTTCATTCCACCTTTTCTTACTCATATATATATATATATATATATATATATATATATATGTAGTATATTAAGAAAAATTGAAAAAACACAGGTTTTTCTTAATATACTACATACCGTCCGATTCACTTCCTTTTCTTCACACATATATATGTATGTATGTATGTATGTATGCATTGTTGAGGAATGATAAGTTAGAGTTAAAATAGGATAATAAATGAGCAATTCCATGTCAAATTATCCAGAAAAGTCAAAATTGTCACCTACCCACTTCAATTTTTCTGAGCGTCCAATTTCAAAATTTGGCGGTGTTTTGTCGATTTTAAGCTCTCCGAATTTGATGGGGTTGGCGAAAAATGGCGACATTTAGTAATCTATTTCTGCATGTAAAATGAATTTTAGAGCTTCCCTACTCCTCAAAATTGATTTATAAAAGCATTTATACCCAAGAAATCCAAAAATGCGATTGAATGAGTCTGAAAGTCAACCAATCTTAAGTTATTGATGATTATTGATGTTTTCCTACCAGATCAATATCCCAATGTGGCACTAAATCTAAAACAACATTTTTTCTATTATTATTTCACAAACATTGAACATTATTTGAACAAAAAAGATAGTTTGCTGTTTGCTCATAATGGAAGCTACAATATCAGTTAAAATTTTGAAAATCAGAAATCATTAATAATTTAAAATTGGTTAACTTTCATAGTTTATATATATATATATATATATATATATATATATATATATATATATATATATATACTTTTTATACCATGTTTGGATCCCATGGGAAAAAATACTTTTATAAACCAATTTTTAGGAGTAGGAAAGCTCTAGATCTCATCTTACAGACAATATATATTACAAAAAGTCGCCATTTTTTGCGACCGACCACCCAAATTTGGAAAGTTAAAAATCGACATAATTCCTCCAATTTTTAGAATTGGAAGCTTAAATTTGGGGGATTGTCTAACTTTAAAATAGTTCACACCTGTACAAAATTTCAAAAAAATTGCAGTCAGGAATTTTAACAAACTTCAAAACAAAATGTTGTAGCTTTGGTTCTGAGCAGAAACCTAACTATCCTGTTGGTACAAATAATGTTCAATAGATATAAAATAATAACTGAAAATATCTTTGTCATAGATGCAGTGCCACATTGGGATATTGATCTTGCTATGAAAAAAAATCATCAATAATTTAAATTGGTTAACTTTCAGACTTTTTCAATAGCATTTTTTTATTCCGCGGGTAAAACGGATAAAAAAAGTTTAATGAAATGCCGAAACACGTGTCGGCATTTCATTAAACATTTTCATCCATTGAACATTTTCTTTCTTTCATTTATTTATTTTTCCCCCCCACCATATATATATATATATATATATATATATATATATATGTGTGTGTGTGTGTGTGTGTGTGTGTGTGTGTGTGTGTTTAATGAAATGCCGACACGTGTTTAGGCATTTCATTAAACCTTTTTTATCCGTTCAACATTTTCTTTATTCCTTTATTTTTTCAACATACTAGCGGATTCACTTCCATTGTTTTCAACTTATAATATATATATATATATATATATATATATATATATATATATATATACTCTCCCATCCTATATATGTACGACATTGTTGTAAGCGATTTTGAATTGCACTCACGCTATTGCATTCACTTTCGTATTAATACCATTGGAAAAGCAATCAACCATCCAAACATTGATTTAATTTAACATTTATTTAATAGTGCCACGAATGTTTTTATACACGGATGGTTTTCGAATCAAATAACCATCGACCGTTGACATACCATGAAACAAATTTTCCAAACCAATCGTAGACCTTCCTTGGGGACATAAAAATGATAGCACCTGCAGTGGAATGTTGCAATCCAGTAACAGGAATAATTTTGTAATATATTCATAAAAGTTCCAGGTGAGTACTGAAAATATTTCAACCCAAACACCACGGAAAGTGGTTAATGTAAAATTATGAAGTTTGCTTTTAAATAATACCCCGAAACAATAAAAAAAAACAACTAATTAGTATAAACATAGTAAGTGTCTATCTCTATTGATAATGGAGATTCGCTGCCGGGTTTTGTCTGTAACAAAAACTACGTCACTGCCTACGTCACACTACCTAAAATCGTCATAACATAGAATAAATACACTCAGAATTTGAGCATGCAATGTTAGACAGTCCTCGTTGTTTTTTTAAACAAGTTTTAATACATACATACCTATATATATATATATATATATAGTTTGTTTTATTTTAATATATATTTAAAGTTATCAGAACTAAGTTTCCATTTCAATTTTTTTTATTTTTTACTCCTTTAATAATTTTTTTTTTTTACTCCTTTAATAAATTTGATTATTTTACTTTACTTATGATACAAACTTTCTGACATTAAATTCTCAACTCCCATCACCTCAGGCAATATTTATTTTACGTCGCCCAGAGGCGTTTTTTTTTGCTAGTACATATAAAAATTGGAAACTGTTTTTTATATGTGTTTCCGGATAAGACGAAGAAAATAAAACAATTACCGACAAATCAAATATACATACGCATTCAGTATCACCAGATCTTGCTTTTTGAGCAAAAATAATGTAGATTTGATTTGTATTCGTGAAGATAACTAAAAAATTAAATTTAAAAGATAAGAGCATTCAATATTTTTTTGAATTCAATATTTTATATTGTAGACATTATTTTTTTCTTTTCGGAGTGGCTGGATCAATGCAAAGTACTTTTTACGTAGGGATTTTTATCCTCCAAGGATGCAAGTCACGATACAGTTATAATGGATCTTCGAGACTAACGTTTTTTTTAAAAAATCCCCCTCTACCCAGGCAAAGCCGGTTAGCCGTTTCTAGTAATAATATACATATAAAAGTACTTACTTTGTTAGACGAATTGTATTGTTGGTCAATTATCTAGTCATTCATGAATCAATGCCCAGGATTAGATCAGTGAAGCCTCTGCTTTGAAGCATTAAATACACCAGTTTAATCTGCTGATACGTAAAATCCACGATTGTACCGGGGCAAATATCTGAAATAAATAAATAAATAAATATATACCTCTTGCATAGTTAAATTCATGGAAAATAAGTAATTTACCCTGTTTGGTCGATAAGAAATAGAACATTTTAGATGAATTATAAAATTACCTGCCATAGAGTTAAAACTTTTAAGTTAAATTTGCAATTTACAAAAAGGAACACAGAAAGTTATGTTTGTGAAGTATTGTATTTCCATGTCCATATTTGGTTTATGAAATTTAGAAATCATATCTGACAAGAATAACTATATATCATATATGATGACTATATAAAAATACATATAATAACTGCATACAACACATACAAATTATATATATAATATCCCGTAAATTTTGCTACATGTATCACTCATTTGCCTGTCCATATTGCTATAAAATGATTCATTATATTTTATATATACTAGCAAATATATGCACCCTCCGGGTGCAAGTATTTAAGTTTTAATGTAATAAAATATTATATTAAATAGAAAGTCTAACGGAACTAAATAAGAATACAGATAAAAGATTTGAAACAGTGGAGTATAATAAAAGATTTAAAACAGAGGAGTATAATAAAAAATGGAACAACTGAAACTTTCCATCACTCTCGTTTCATTGTTATTTTCTAATTTAAGTATTTAGTTAAAAGAGGAAGTAAAGAATAAAATGACAGTTATTTTATCTTGTTAATGGATTTCATTTAAGATTCATTGAAGAGATTTTTGCTTATATTCATAAAATAAAACCAAACAGTTAGAAATCAATAATACTAAGCACATATTTATTAAATTCTAATATTAATATGCAAATTAGCTTTCCCGTTCACACTGTAAACCGCTATTTGTTGTATATATAAATATATTGCATTTATCAGTACGTAGACATAGTTAACAGTATAAATAATGTAAAACAATTTTATTAATAATTGAGGTTAAAATAAGGATAAATTCATGGTGAATGTGACGTCAATTACTAAGGGAATTGTGACTTGAGTAGTGATTTAGTTTCGGTTACAGACAGAAAAACACACAATCTCCATTATAATAATATATATAAATACACACACACACACAACACACACATATATATATATATATATATATATATATATGATACCTGTATAAAACATAATAACTATATACGTACTATATCTCGTAGATTTATCATAATTACGTTCGTTGAAGAGAATTTATTATCTTTATCATAGCCTGTTTTTGGTATTTAACACATCACTCAATAAGTCCCAGGCCTACCTAATAAAAAACAATTTTTAGATAAAATTCGACTTTATTCATCAACATGATCTCCTTCTAGGGTGATACACTGATTCCAGCCAAATCTCTTTCATTGGAGCATTCTTTTGAGGTCTGCAAATAGCCAGTATTCGCTGGGGGCCAGATCTGGAGAATAGGGTGGGTGCAGAAGCAATTCGAAGTGCAATTCATGTAGGTTTGCCATCGTTGCGATCGCCTTGTGACATGGTGCATTGTCTTGGGAAAGAGCACTTTTTTCTTCTTCATCTGTGGCCGTTTTTGGTGATTTCTTCTTTCAAACGCACCAAGAATGCTATATAATATTCACTATTAATGGTTCTTCCTTTCTCAAGGTAATCGATGAACAAAATCCCTTGCGCTTCCCAAAATACGGAGGCCAAAACCTTGCCTGCTGATGTTTGCGTATTTGGTCACGTTAGACGGTTTTCACCTGCTGATATTCACCAGCTGACTGCCGATTTGACGCCGGAGTGAAGTGTTGGTCCATGTTCCATGTTTTATCCATTGTCACATATTTACGCAAAAACTGCTTTTTGTTGCGTTGAAACAGTTGAAAACCACGCTCTGAATCGTCGACGCATTGTTATTTTTGAGCAAACGCGGCACCCACTTTGAACACAGCTTTCTCATTGATAAATGTTCATACAAAATGGAACATACTCTGCCTTCTGATATTTTCAACTTCTCTGCTATCTCACGCTACTTCAATTTACGATCGTCTAAAACGAGTTTTTGTTTTTTTAAAATGTTTTCCAGGACAGCTGCCAAATTTGGGCGACCTGAGCGTTCAGCACCATTTATGTCTGTACGACCATGTTTAAAGTCAGCATACCACCTTTTTACCGTTGTTTCCGACGGAACAGAGTCCAAATTACACTTATCAAGCCATTGCTTTGCATGAACAGTATTTTCTATCATCAGAAAACAATGCTTTATCAACACACGAAATTCCGATTTTTCCATTGTTTTGAAAATTTGCAACAGTAGCTTCACTTAAATAACTGTAATTTGTAAACTAATAATCAGATTGGGCTCAAAATTTTGAAGGTTAGTAATTTATAAAAATATGGATTTATTATTGGCGCCATCTATATGTCAGACCCGGGACTTATCAATTGATATGTTATTAATTATACCCGCTATCTCCCCTATATCAGTCTCTTTCTATCCCTTTCTTTATGTCTATCTAACTGTCTGTCTGTCTGTCTCTCTATATAATTATTGGTAATATATAAGAAATATAAATGATATAATATATATATATATATATATACATATATATATATATATATATATATATATATATATATATACTCAGAAACACACACGTATATATATATATATATATATATATATATATATATATATATATGTGTGTGTGTGTGTGTGTGTGTGTGTGTGTGTGTGGATGTGGATGTTTGTATGTTTATATGTTTATATGTTTGTGTGTGTTTGAAGTTGTTGTAGCTTAACCTTTAATATCCGATCTAAAAAAAATATTTCATATTCCTAATCTGTTTCTATAAACAAACAAAAGATATTTCTAAATAGTTAATCATCGTGTACAATACTCTGGAATGAAAACAAATATAAAAATAATTAAAACTTCTATTTCTATTTTGATAGTTCTCTTTAGTAGTCCTATTTTAGTAGTTTACAGGAATAAATGCATTGGCCAAAGATATTGATATCACGAGAGAATGTAATTGCGAAGAGAAAGCGCGACAGAGAGAAAAAAAATGTAATTTGAACTTCATTGATTTGCATTAATGAAAAATGAAAACCGAAAAAAAAAAAGGCTTTGATGATGCCTGAGTTTAGGTTGGGTCTGTGCCAGCAAGTCTTATTCCATTGAATTATCAATCACACTCTTACCGATGAGAAGTAAATTTGAACCGTCTTTTGGAACTTTATCATAAATAGAAAATGAGCCGAAAGGAAAGATAACAAAATATATATCTGATAAAAAAAAAAGTGGCGTTGTTAATAATAGATTATTTTGGGTAGTATTTTCCTTGCAAATATCTGATACAAAAATATATATATTTTGGATAAATTCCTGTCAACAAAATATTTTTATATACACTTTTCTTCGGTAAATAATTTATTTCAGTATTTGTTATTTGTTCTTTTTGTTTTCTTTTTCGTTTTCTTTTTCTTTTGTTTAACTTTGTTTTTGTTTTTTTCTTTCTCGTTTTTTTTTCTTTTAGTTTATAGTTTTCAGTATAATCTGCCTTGCCACATTTCCCATTCATTCACCATATATTTTTTCTTTCTTTCGTTCGTTTTAGTAACCCGTTGCAAACATAGGAGGTCTAATTACCGTACAACATATATGTTCGGATGTAGACGTAATAAATAAATTACAATATATCTTAAAAGCTAAGGTATGTAATAATAAACTCAGTGAATTGGATTATCAGTCAGTTCTTTTTTAAGGATGATTTCTCAGAGAAGTAAATTTGAACCAATAATAGAAGAATCAGACCGAGAAAACAGATCAACAAGTGAAGATGGCGGCTGAATTAGACGAAGTAACTAGTAAGCAGAATATTAACAAGTAGGAACCATCATCTATCTTCACCCCCCTCTCTATCTCTCTCACTCTCTCTCTATCTCTCCATTATATACCTGAGATGTCTATCTCTCTCTCTCTCTTTCTCTCTCTCTCTCTCTCTCCCTCCCGTGTATGTTCCCGATATGTTATTGGTAATACAATAATAATTTTTAGTATTATCTGCGTTATTACCATACAACATATGTGTTCGAATGTAGACATAATAAATAAATTACAAGATATCTTAAAAGCTAAGGTATGTAATAATAAACTCAGGGAATTGGATTATTGAGAAGGTTCCCGAGTCCGACGAGAAATACCTGAAGAAGGCCGGTCGAAACGTTGTACAAATAACAATGAAGATGGGGATAATAGTCCGAATAACGCAGATAATACTAATCTCCAAGCCTCGTATCAACACTTTTTGCTTTCAAAAATCATCTCACATATATATATATATATATATATATATATATATATATATATATATATATATATATATAATCAATGTTTGTTCTGAAGCAGCTGATATGCTGACACTTCTCTTAATATTAAATGTAGATCACATACGCCTCCCAATCGGCCTGTTGAAAGATTATAAAGTAATCTGCAAACATTTTTCTGAATTTAATAAAGAATTTCTCAACGAGATATTTCATTGTTCTTAATAAAGCCCAAGAGAACTATGCATGAACTCTTTTTAGCATATATAGCTTTTTCGATTCTATGCAAAAAGCATGATGCATTATTTTTGAGAAAAAACATCAAAGAAATTGAATATTTCAGCAGCACACTCATTATATTTATCCGTATACATGTGTGTAGGTGACTCACTTATAACACGAACATGGACTTACCCAAAGGGTATATATTTAACAGAGTAAAGCTACTCAAACGAGTAGTCCCACCCACACCTGTCCTTCGGGACGGGTGTCTGGTGAATTACTAAATTAATAGCGTCGATCCCAGATGCTTGCCTCATTGCACTTAGAGGCTAAGCTCGGATCGACGCAATTTTTCTTCTACCACCCCATGAGTCTCGGCTTGTGGGTGGTGCCCACATAAAACGGCCTTGTGCCATATCATGTACATGTGGGGTGCATGTAAATACCAGTAGTCCCACCCACACCTGTCCTTCGGGACGGGTGTCTGGTGAACTGCTAAATTAATAGCGTCGATCCCAGATGCTTGCCTCATTGCACTTAGAGGCTAAGCTCGGATCGACGCAATTTTTCTACTACCACCCCATGAGTCTCGGCTTGTGGGTGGTGCCCACATAAAACGGCCTTGTGCCATATCGTATACACGTGGGGTATATGTAAATACCAGTAGTCCACCCACACCTGTCCTTCGGGACGGGTGTCTGGTGAACTGCTAAATTAATAGCGTCGATCCCAGATGCTTGCTCATTGCACTTAGAGGCTAAGCTCGGATCGACGCAATTTTTCTCCTACCACCCCATGAGTCTCGGCTTGTGGGTGGTGCCCACATAAAACGGCCTTGTGCCATATCGTGTACATGTGGGGTACATGTAAATACCAGTAGTCCACCCACACCTGTCCTTCGGGACGGGTGTCTGGTGAACTGCTAAATTAATAGCGTCGATCCAGATGCTTGCCTCATTGCACTTAGAGGCTAAGCTCGGATCGACGCAATTTTTCTACTACCACCCCATGAGTCTCGGCTTGTGGGTGGTGCCCACATAAAACGGCCTTGTGCCATATCGTATACACGTGGGGTATATGTAAATACCAGTAGTCCCACCCACACCTGTCCTTCGGGACGGGTGTCTGGTGAACTGCTAAATTAATAGCGTCGATCCCAGATGCCACTCATTGCACTAAAGAGTCGGAACTGGGATTGACGCAATTTTTCTTCTACCACCCCATGAGTCTCGGCTTGTGGGTGGTGCCCACATAAAACGGCCTTGTGCCATATCGTATACACGTGGGGTATATGTAAATACCAGTAGTCCCACCCACACCTGTCCTTCGGGACGGGTGTCTGGTGAACTGCTAAATTAATAGCGTCGATCCCAGATGCTTGCCTCATTGCACTTAGAGGCTAAGCTCGGATCGACGCAATTTTTCTTCTACCACCCCATGAGTCTCGGCTTGTGGGTGGTGCCCACATAAAACGGCCTTGTGCCATATCATGTACATGTGGGGTGCATGTAAATACCAGTAGTCCCAGCTACTCGTCCTTCGGGATGAGGGTCCAGTGAGCTTCGGCCTCTGGACCGGTATGATTCTAAATTAATAGCGTCGATCCCAGAGGCCGTCCCTCCAGGCAATACCTGCCTCATTGCACTTAAAGGGGCAGGGCTGGGTTTATTGCCCAGTGCCTGAGGCGCCTCCTTGAGGGGGAATGCCGAAGGGATCGACGCAAATTTTCTACCTACCACCCGAATTGTGGGTGGTCCCCACATAAAACGGCCTTGTGCCATATCGTATGAAAGTGGGACACATGTAAATAGGAGTAGTCCCAGTTACTCGTCCTTCGGGATGGGGGTTCAGTGAGCTTCGGCCTCTGGACCGGTGGGATGCCTGCCTCATTGCACTTAAAGGGGCAGGGATCGACGCAATTTTTCTACCTACCACCCCATGAGTCTCGGCTTGTGGGTGGTGCCCACATAAAACGGCCTTGTGCATATCGTGTGAAAGTGGGACACATGTAAATACCAGTAGTACCAGATACAAGTTCTTCGTGTAAGCTGAAACAAGGAAACCCTTCCATTGTACGTTGATATATATTGCTGAATACAATCTGTTCCCTACATTTTATACCCGTGTTGAGTTATTATTTATTGACCCTTAAACAGGTCATAACAATGTGTTTGATAGTGCTGTTTGTTTTCTTAGGGTCATGTGGGTAAAGGGATGAGGACTCTAAGAAACCAAACAGGACTGGGAACTCAATTCTGTAGACTAAACTTACACACCTTATTGAATGGCAAATAATTTCTAAAAAATACCAACTCCTTCTAACATTTAAATAAATTTAACCTATGCCTAGAAGAAAACATCTCGAATAATAAATTTAAAAACAGCAATGTGGACGAGCAGATTCCCCCCCCCCACGAACAAAGCGCCTCCGGATATGTTTGGCCTGTGCAAAGGGGAGGAATGTGGCGAGTGACCGCAGAAATTGAACTCGCCACCGACTCGTCGTGAGAAGTGGACGTGTAGTTGAAATACTGCTGAATATAGAATTCCGCACGGGCAGTAGAGAGTGTAAGTAGTTCGGATGTAAAGTTACTGCTTATTTAAGGCCTACCCTTCCAGCCCGGGAGAGAAAACCGTAGTCGGATTTTGCTGTCGAGAATAGAGAAAGAAAATATATTCGGAACTTTTTGGCGGTCGGAGAGGCCCCCTCCGATCAATCGGCTGGACATGTCAAGCCCTAGCACCTATATGATTGCCACAATCCTATTGCCTATGGCAAGTACCCAATCCTTTTTATCATATGGGTGCTAGAAGGGGTCGCGAGGGTCTACATGGTCTGGGGAATGTGGAGCACCCCATATCATTGAATTAACGTAACGAAATATTTTTCAAGTATCATCATCAGAATAAATTCAAACTCATACAAAATGCATATTTATGTATGTTTACCTATATTTATATATACACAAAGTAAATGCGCGCATACGCACGCACAAGCACACACACACACACACACACACACACACACACACACATATATATATATATATATATATATATATATATGAATATAGATAAAAGGATATGAAAACAACACAATATGCTGTTAAAATGAAAACATTTTATATCATATTCATAGCTAATATTGAACAATATTTCGATTTATAAAAATCATCTTCAGAGCTTGTTCAACTCCAGATATATATATATATATATATATATATATATATATATATATATATGTGTGTGTGTGTGTGTGTGTGTGTGTGTGCGTGTGTGTGTAGTGAAAAACTTGTTATTTTTGCGTATGTGTGTTTTGTATATTTTTCTCGTGCATAGAACCCCTGTTGTAAATGTCGCAAAATGTATCCTTATTCTAACGTAGCACTATTTAACACATTTTCTTCTTGAAACTGTAAAGCCATATCTTTTCTTCTACTTTTGTTCATTTTGCAATCGAATCACCTAAGTCAACACCCGAAATAAATCTGTATTTAAATGTATACCTAAAATATTTTTACATTTATATATATATATATATATATATATATATATATAATAAGTCACCCACAGATACGAGTTTCGGCGTTTCAAGCCTCTACAGTGTGGCTAGACACAATATCTATCCCTGGCTAGGATTGAACTCAGACCGACTGTTTACCTATTTGATATCTTATCCCCTCGTCCACTGACAGCTGTAGTGGTACTGGTGTTTTTAAACTATTAAATACATAGGTTTTTTATGTATTTTACGGTCGCCAAGAGATATAGTTTCCAGGGAAACGAGCATTGCTTATATGCTAGTAGGGAGAGTTAATTTAAATTACTAATTAGAGAGCTCATACCAAATTTATGGGAGCATATATTAATAAATATTCTACAGACACGTGTTTCGGCGTTTCACGCCTCTCTATATTTTTATTTATTTTTTTATATATTTCGCTCATTTGTTTCATTTCCTATATATACATGCGACATCGCAGTAAGTGGGTTCGAATTACAGTTACGATATTACGTTCACTTTCGGACTAATACATTTGGGTATGGTATGAAGCCTCGTATCCCCCCAGCTATGATTAATACTACCACAATTGTATTTGTACCTTGGTGGATTTGCCATTAAAGAAACAAACTTAACCAATCAAACACACACATACACACATACACTCGCACACGTACACACAATCAAAACCACGCACAAACACATATAGATTATTATGTATATCATGTTCTATATACTATAATATTATATATACATTAATAAAGGAGCACACATACGGATACTTGCAAGTAGACGTACATGCATATGCCTATGCACATACACACCTCAATCTCCCAATATATATATATATATATATATATATATATATATATATATATTTAACAATTAAAAATATACATAAAAAGAGCCTGTCATATGCAAATAAATGTATAAGTGTGTGTGTATACAAACACACACACTCACACACATATTTACTTGCGTTTATAATCGTTATATATACATATATATATATATATATATATATATATATATATATATGTATAATATATATATTTATATATATGCACGTTTGTATATTACAAGGTATTTTGTATGTGTATTTCTGTAATTCGTATATATATATATATATATATATATATATATATATATATATATACTAGAATTTGAGAGGTTGTTTAAATTGAGATTTGAATCCATAAAACAAAAATTACTTGAGTAGGAGGACATCTATTATTTGAAATAATTTCGGCTTAGCTCCAACATCAAAATGAGATCAAAGTAACCAAGAATCTAACTGTAAGATCCTCATCCATTGCAGTTGGGAAGAAAATCGGTTTGTGTGGCGAACAAGTAATTATATCATCATTTGAACGGAAATGAAAAAAGAACTTAATACCGCAACATATGTAACATAATTTTCTTAGATCAGTTTTAAATTCATATGTTTGTTTCTATATATGTTCATATGTATGTATCAACACATAGATAAAATATACTTATATTTATTACATATAAGCAATTAGGTGGATCAAACAGGAGATCCCTTATTCCATGTCGAGGGTATATAAACGAGGTTATAAAACGTTGACGCATTTGAATACATTTTAATGTATTCTTTTAATTCATATTATTTATCTACGCTTTAGAATATGTAACAACGTCTCGATTCTTTCTTAGTTCATGTACATCATCATCATCATCATCATCTCGCGCTTTCAGCGCGGATTTCCATGACAATCTCTCTCCATCCGTCCCTATCGTTCATCATTCTCAGGAGGTCCTCTATGCAGCATCCTGCATCCGTACAGAGCTGATCAACGTACGCTTTTGCTGGTCGGCCCACACTGGCTTGTCCATGTGCTGGCTTCCACAGGATGACGTCGCTTATGAGTTCGTCCTTGCTTCTCCAGCAGTGTCCCGCGTGTCTTGTCCGTATTACTCGGATGGTTTGGGTGATATGTGGTAAGTGGCCGTACAGCTGTTTTCTCGTGGGGTGTTGCTTCCACGTCTTGTTCAGGATCACCCACAGCATTCTTGTGCAGCTCCCATCTAGTTTATTCTCTAGTCGCTTAGTTAGGGTCCAGGTGGTACAGCCATACAGCAGTACTGACACGACAACGGTCTGGAAGAACTGTCTCTTTAACTTTTCTGTGAGATTGGACCTCCATATGATCGATAATTTATTTATAGCGGTCCATGCATACGTGCATTAACGACGTTTTCTTTGGAGGAAATGTTACTGCCTAAGTATCAAAATTGTTCTACAGAGTTTAGGAGTTTGCCATCGATGGTGAGGTGTCGCTTTTGTTTTTGAAAGACATGAACTCAGTTTTATCAGAGTTCACGTACAGGCCGACATTTCGTACTGTCTTTTCTAGGCTGTGTAGTAACGATTCGGGTTGTGCAGGTGTATTTGCGATATATATATATATATATATATATATATATATATATATATATATATATATTTCAGTAAAAAAAATAACAGAAGATCTAGATTATAGCCTATTTCAGGGAACCTAGAGAGATTCTCAAACATACTAGAGAAATTGTCTAGTATTTCCTATCTGATGAATGTGAAAGAAAGCGAAAAGATAAATAAATACTTGGACCTTGCCTGAGAACTGAGGAAACTGAGGAACATGAAGGCGAAGGTCATACCAATTGTAATTGGTGCCCTTCGAACGGTCCCCAAAGCTCTGGAAAAGAATTTCGGTGAATTGGAAATCAGAGGAAGAATCGAGACCATCCAAACTATAGTTGTTAAGATCGACTCAGAAGGGTCCTGGAGACCTGATAAGACTTGCTGTCACTCCGCCTCCAGTGAACCACCGGCTACGACAGGTGTGAGAACCCCTCATAATAATAATAAAAATTGCCCTTGGAACAGTCCTCAAGGATTTGGAAAAAAAGTCTGGATTAATTGGTAATCAGAGAAAGAATCGAGGCCATCCATGTAACAGCATTGTTAATATCTACTAAAGTACTTAGAAGAATAGTGGAGACATGAGGAGACTTTCTGTCACTCTCCCTCAGTGAAAGACCACCAGCCCAGGCTGATGTGAAAAACTCTCAAGGAGTGAAATTATTGGCGCCTTTGGAACGGTCCTCAAGGGTCTGGAAAAAAGTTTGAATGAATAGGAAATCAGAGGAAGAATTGAGACCAGTCAAACAACAGCATTGTTAAGATCGTCTAAAATACTCAGAAGAGTCCTGGAGACCTAAGCAGGCTTGCTGTCACTCAGCCTCAAGTGAAGCACCCACTAAGGTGGATGTAAAAAACTGTCATGGAATAATAATAATAATAATAATAATAATAATAATATAATAATAATAATTATTATTATTATTATTATTATTATTGAGTTTTTCACACCTGTCGTAGCCGGTGGTTCACTGGGGACTGAGGGAGAGGAAGTAACCTCAGATCTCCAGGAATCCTCTGAGTATCCTAGCCGATCCTAACAGTGATGTAGTTTGGATGGTCTCGATTCTTCATCTGATTTCCAATTCACCCAAATTCTTTTCCATAGTTTTGGTGACCGTTCCAAGGGCACCAATTCCAATTGTTGTGAACGTCACCTTCATGTTCCACATTTTTTTTGATTCTCTGGCAAAGTCCACAGATTGGGAAATTGAGGAAACTGTGTATTATTATTATTATTATTATTATTATTATTATTATTATTATTATTATTATTATTATTATTATTATCTTCCACATTTTTTTCGATTCTCTGGCAAGGTCCACAGATTGGGAAATTGAGGAAACTGTGTAATTAATAGTATTATTATTACATCAGTGTTAGCTGATGGTCTTTCACTGGAGTTTGAGTGACAGCAAGTCTCCTCAGGTCTCCGGGACTCTTCTGAGTCTTCTGGCAGATTGCAGCAGTGCAGTGTTCTGAATAGTTTCAATTCTTCCTCTGGTTTCAAAACTTTCCAAACCCTTTTCCAATCCTTTTGGGACCGTTCCAAGTGCACCAACTATAATTGGTATAAATTTCACTTTCATATTCCATATCTTTTTCAGTTCTCTGGCAAGGTCAAGATATTTGTTCATTTTTTTCATTTTCCTTTAGCTTTACCCTGTAATCTGCTGGAACTGCAAAGTCCTCTGGTTCAAAAACTTTCCAAACCCTTTTCCAATCCTTTTGGGACCGTTCCAAGTGCACCAACTACAATTGGTATAAATTTCACTTTCATATTCCATATCTTTTTCAGTTCTCTGGCAAGGTCAAGATATTTGTTCATTTTTTTTCATTTTCCTTTAGCTTTACCCTGTAATCTGCTGGAACTGCAAAGTCCACCAGTTGGCAAGTTCTTTCTTTTTTGTTTATCAACACTAGGTCAGGTCTTCTTGCTGGGATAAGGTGATCCGTTTTTGTTTCAAAGTCCCAGAGAATTTTATGCGTTTCGTTCTCAAGAACATATTCTGGTTTATGCATATACCATTTTGTTGTATGGTCAAAATTAAGTTTTTTTCATAATTCTCAGTGGATCACCTTCCCAACCCAGTCGTGTCTAGTTTTGTATTCTCGTTGTGCTAGTTTGCTACATTCGCAGAGTATATGGTTTACAGTCTCATCTCTATTCCCGCAAAGTCTACATTTACTATTTTGTTGGGTCCTATCAATTTTCGCTTTGATGTAGTTTGTCCTCATGGCATTATTTTGTGCAGCAATTATTAGCGATTCAGTTTCTCTTTGGAAGTTTCCTTTTCTTAACCATGCCCAAGTCTTTCCATGTGCAACCTCTTCGATTTGTCGTTTGAAGTGTCCATATAACTGTTTTTCTTCCCATTTTTGTTTTCTAGTCTTTGTTGTTTTTCTGTTTGTCCATCTATCACTTCTACTATTGTTGGCCGCCATAAGTAATTTGTATTTGCTCTTTCTTGTGTAATCCTCAAGTTGTTGGATAGTGGTTTCTACGCAGTCCTCTATGTTGGCAAGACCTCTTCCCCCTTCCGTTCTTGACACATACAATCTATCTCTGTTGTCTCTAGGGTGAAGAGCCTTGTGCATGGTCATTAACTTTCTCGTTCTTTGGTCAATTATTATTATTATTATTATTATTATTATTATTATTATTATTATTATTATTATTAGTAGTAGTAGTAGTAGTAGTAGTAGTAGTAGAATTGAAACATTTAAAAACAACTATTCTTTCTATTTTCGTATACAAAAATTGCACTTCCTTTTGTACGAGTGAAGAGAATGTAGGGCATATCTATGTTCACCTGATAAAAATATCGCCAGTTAGATTTTATTTTTGATTCTGTAAAACATGTGCTTGGGCTGGTGAATTTGTCTTCCAAAACTTCAATAATTTAAAATTAAGTGACTCTCTTTTTTAAAAACATTTCAAAGAAAGCTTATATAGTCAGATGTTTTGATTATTCTTATAAAAATAAACATGAATATCTGGATATATTTATACATTAAATTTCTCTTTAATGTTAATGTAAAACATTTGGTCTTCATCTCTAAATGTAACGAAACAAAAACAACCTTTGGGGTAGAAAATAAATAAAAACAATGATTGAAAAAAAGTAGAACAAAATATTTTGGTTGTTTTGCGTGACAAGTGTCAAGGTTAATTCCGTAACATTTTATCTACTCTTCCTTTTCTATTTCTCTGGCCAATTCCCCAATCTATCTCTCCCTCTTCCTCTCCCGCCCCTCTCTCTCTCTTCTCTCTCTCTCTCTCTCTCTCTCTCTCTCTCTCTCTCTATATATATATATATATATATTATATATATATTACATGGATATTTCTGAGACACCGTGTTACATTCAGTGATCCATTTGTCAGATATAATTTGTCAGACGAATGCGTCAATGCGTGCAACCCAGGTTCACACACACACACACACACACACACACACACACACACACACACACACACAGATATATATAATATATATATATATATATATATATATATATATATATATTTAAGGACGCGTAAAAGCATATGCATTATATGAAATAAATTGTTTTTTTTCTTAAAAAGAAAGGAAAGGTACCCTAGTTTTGATTTAAAATCAGAAATGAATTTCTTTTTTTCGATCAATGCTCCTCAGAGAAAAATTTCATTGAAAGATGGTGAAATAATGTAGTTGAAGACAACGGATAAGACAGAAAGCAGTGAGAACACTGTTCTTATTAAATTCTGTACTGTAAATAAACTTTTCATATATATATATATATATATGTGTGTGTGTGTGTGTGTGGTATATATATATATATATATATATATATATATATATATATATGTGTATGTGTGTGTGTGTGTGTGTGTGTGTGTGGTATTTGTAAAAAAGGTGACTTACCGGTGAAACAGATCACAATGGTTAGTTGATGCAAAATTCACAATGATAAGGCAGCGATATAACAAATATAAAGGGCTCAGTACGTTGGTAGAGTAAATTTATTATGATAATGGTACACGGTAATAACCTACTCGATGTTTCACCATAAGGATCTTAATTGCAGTTAATTGCAGTTGATTGCACGTGTGTATTTTTTTTGCAATCGCAAAAAAATACACACGTACAATCAACTGCAATTAAGCAATATCTTGATTAATCCAGAGGATTTTACCCTGAAGATCCTCATGGTGAAACTCGAGTAGGTTATTACCGTGTACCATTATCATAATATACATATAAACACACACACACACACACACATATATATATATATATATATATATATATATATATATGTGTGTGTGTGTGTGTGTGTGTGTGTGTGCATTTGGGCAGCATTCTTTCATTTATACATGTAGAATTAAACAAAAGACACATCTCCTGTTTAACAATTTTATTTTTGATCTTTTCAAGTTTTCTGTCACACTTTTTAAATGTTTGGGTGGAATTCGTGGATAAGTCCACCAATTTTTACAAAACTGGAACACACCACACTTGATGATGGCACTTCGAAGTGCCGAAAGTACTCGAACTTTGAGTACTTGAACTTTGGTGGACTAATCCACGAATTCCACCCAAGCATTAAAGTTGACCAGAAAACTCGAAAAGATCAAAAATAAAATTGTTAAACAGGAGATGTGTCTTTTGTTTAATTATTATATATATATATAATATATATATATATATATATTATATATATATATATATATTATATATATTAATACCCGGCAAGAACTAATAAAAGAAAATGTCTTCGGCATAGAATAACCCAACAAGGGTTGACATGCAGTAAAATCCAACCAACCAGCCAGCCAACCATGTCATTTTCTATTTCAACTGTATACGTGTATTACAAAGTGATTACACACTTTACGCCTATATCACTTTTATATCCCACTTTTAATATAGACAAAGAAAAAACAAATGCAAGGCGTTTTCAAGAGTAGAGATCCTAAATACAGGAAAATATTCTTCGAATAGATGTCGTTACTTCACTTAAACGAATCTTAATAAAAATCTCTAATGGATATTTAATGCAATTTGTTCAAGTAATTTTTTCCCACTACTTTTCACGTTATGTATTTTTACAAATGTTTCCAATTCAATACAGGTTCATTAATAAAATATCATATCAGAATATTCACAACTTTGAACAACTCATGAACGAATGTAAATATCGTTTATGGTTGAGGAACAGTAAAAACATATCTTTTATTTATATTTTCGTAAGGAATAATGATCAGATTTAATAAAATAATGTCATTCACCTCATACTTTACATTAGAAATGGCGTAAATATGACAAAAATATATTCCAATTAGCGTAAACAATATGCGGAAGAATACAATTGTTTTGAAAGCATTGAATAATTCAAATAGTAGTTTAGTCTTAAAATGTAAAAAAAATAATGAATAGAATACAGTTATCTACCTTAAAACTGACGTCTTTTCTGGAGATTTAATGTATTTTTTATTGTATATTAGATAAATGTAAGCTTCTTTTATCTTTAATTTTTGTTATGCATTTAATTCATTTCAATATATTCTTAAGGAAATATCTATTTATTTAACGTCATTTTATTACAACGTATGTGACGTTGCTAAACTGAAAATTGGTCAATAAAAGTGGCATAAATTCAAATTTGACGTAGGCCGAAATAACGTAAAATGAGGTATTAGACTCCTCTGGCAGACAGTGGCGGTTAGAGAAAAGAGATATATTTAAAAAAAAGCATCCCAACGTAATAAGGCAAACCTGACTAACACCAATATAGGAGACCTTAAGAAATTGTAGGTAGAACTAACCAAAACATACAAAAAAGAACAAACAGAATACATCCGAGAGAAAATGAAAATAAAGATTTGACATTAAATAACCCACAAGAGTTGATATGCCATCAATTACTAATAAAAAAAATCTATCACTGAACTCGAGTGGACAGAAACTACAAGATAGAAAAACTTCTCGGGGATTTAGTTACATATTTCCCTCCCACTGTCCTGATTTTCACGTGGGGGGGGGCAGTTTGTACATATTGGTACGCTGTAACAGCATTATTCTTGTAGGTTCCGATTTTACTTGTTAATATCAAAAGAATTGTGAATGTTTGGAGACGTTTCTATTCATAATCGTTGGTAAAAATTGCAATGGAAAAAGAACGAGATAATAACTTTACTTGAAGCTTTATTAAAAATCTAGAAGAACCTACCCACCCTCACCTGGGTAGAAGGAGAGGAACAAGAAAACCTGGTGTATTGATTTGTTGACTTTTGATTTTTACAAATGCTGGACATTTTTAAGTGGAATTTTAATGTTATTTTATTGTAAATTTAATTTTTAATGTCTTCAAAAATACAGATCAAATGTTCATAATTATTGGCACAGAAATGAAGATCTGGTATTAGAGAAGGTGTATATATATAGTTACTTTATTGTTAATTTTTTTTTCCTCTAAATATACCTAATACATTTACTTGAATCTTTATTTAAAAAAATCTAGAAAAGGCTACCCAGCGTCACCTGCGTAGAAAAGGAAGGGCAAGAAAATCTGGTGTATTGATTCGCTTACTTTTGAGATTTACAGATGCTGGACATTGGTTATTTTCATAGTTTCCTCCGGACATACATACACACAACGACCCTTTATAAATGTATAAGTAAGTAAACATTGGTCAATTAGCGTTGAGCTTTTAATATATATAATATATATATATATATATATATATATATATATATATATATGTGTGTGTGTGTGTGTGTGTGTGTGTGTGTGTGTGTGTGTGTATGTGTGTCTGGAAAACAGAAGTGAAGTTGAAGACTTTGATATTGACGAAGATTTTACTTGGCTGGGCAAAAACATTTGACATGGCAGGTTCGTTAATCCCACAAGTTTCCGAAGCCAGTGTAGCGGAAAAGCTGCGTCATGCGCATGCGTAACAACGACAACTAGAACGCGACTAATGCACACAGTTTCTCATAGACACACGAAACTTCTCTGCTAGACATTATTCGCTCTGTCAGTTGGTAGTCTTCTAAACTACGTAGGAATTTTTCACCGTAAACACATTTGCAAACACATTTGACGACAATTATTATCCAATTTAAAAGAAATTCGATTTAGCAATTTGCCAGAAAATAAAACCGAAATATTCCCAAAACAAATACCCCAGTGATATTTTTTTTAATCGAGACTTGTCTGTAAGATATATTAAATTCATGCGCTAAAATGAAAATGAGAATTTTTTCTTAATTAAATAATCGGAAGTTATTTTCGTTTGTTGTTTTTATATAGCTCAAATAAAATGGTTTCGCGAGTATAAAATATATCTACCAAGATTATATCAGAATTTTGTCACTGAAAAGATGGACGCGTCTCTTCTAACACATTTCCCTGCCCGGATTGTAGTCTCTTGTCAAACACTTAAAAAAATATTTTAATATTGTTTTAAAACTTTCTAAAAACAAATTCTTTAACAAGAAATTTTTTCCTAAGGTCAAAACTAGTTGAGAAAAATAAACAACATAAAAGAAATATTCCTTATTAATATTATTAATATTTTGTCTAATCAGTTTTTGTTCATCTTATATATATATATATATATATATATATATATATATATATATATATATAAGTAAGTAAAGTCGTCGGGGCGGCCTAAAGTCGATATCAGCCAGTCAGCGAGGGAGTCTATCCCCTTCTCAATAGCGCTAGACCAAGGAGATTGTTTTTGGCGTCTGAAGTGGAGCGCCACACCTACCATCAGCTCCTTACTTTACCGCACAGATCCATGTGCTACTCATACGCTGAGTTGGCGAGGACCGGTATCGAACTAGGAACCTTGTGGTATATATATATATATATATATATATATATAAGATGAACAATAAGTGATAAGACAAAATATCAATTATATTAATAAGGAATATGTCTTTTATGTTGTTTATGTTTCCCAACTTTTGACCTTAGGAGAAAATTTATCGGTTTCTCTATATATATATATATATATATATATATATATATATATATATATATATATATATGTGTGTGTGTGTGTGTGTGTGTGTGTGTGTGTGTGTGGTATTGTATGTAAGTATTTAACAAACACTTTCTGCACGGGTGGATGCGACACAAGCTCAGTTTTTAAGCGTATAACTACTTGGAATTTTCAGGTTTCGTTCTAGACCATTTGACATACAAAGGTTAAAGTGCCACGCTTATTCTACTACTTACCCATAACTGGAGGGATATTACTTGTATTTAAAACTATATATTAAGAAATTTGAAAAACGAAGTGTTCCAAAAATAAGATGAATTTATTTATCGACGCTTAAACGTTTCGGTTTATTTAAACCTACATCAGGATAGATTATGGGGTGAAGAAATTGATGGATGTTTTGTAGATGACATGAGTTAGAGAAATATTTATAAAAAGTTTGTAACTGTATTTGTTCAGCGTTGTATTTTTTGAAAGATGATCCGCGATCCGTACACGCGAAGATGTCATGACGCGTGACGTAACTCGAAGAAATGCATTCAGCAAAAGACAAGAAAATGTATTAATGGACTGATTTCCATATCTATAATTCTTTATTTCTATCTTGGTAAATACAGTTTAAATTGTGTACTTTTTTGACATACCTTGTCCTCTGAAAAACAACGTTCGATTCATTTTTCGTTTCAATCTTGATAAATACAGCTCCAATCTCGATACGTTTTTGACAATCTTTGTATATTTGTGTAAACATATACAGACTTATATCGATCAATTTAAAATAACTTCGTGCAATATATATATATATATATATATATATATATATATATATATTATATTATATGGAGAAATATGGAAATTAAATCCGACAATATAAAGAAAATTTGAAAAAAAAAAGTATTCCGAAATGGGATGAATTTAATAATCGATGTTTAAGACATTTCGGTTACATTGAACCTTCATCAGGATGTCTCTTGGGGTGAAGAAAATGATGGATGTTTTTATATGTGACAGGAGATGAAAATCTTTTTAGTTATGTAACTGTATTTGATCAGCGTTTTAATTTTGAAAGGCAAGTCGCGATCTACTCACGCGAAGGTGTAATTTCGGAATACTTGTTTTTTCAAATTTTCTTTTATATATATATATATATATATATATATATATATATATATATATATATACCCTTTTTTAAAGTTCATATTGACATATAGAAAGAATCGGTTGAGTTCAATGCATCATAATTATATGACTACATACAACACAAATTTACACTTCTATATTAAATTTTAAAAAAAAATTAAAAACCGGTCATTTTGGTTTATTATAAAGATCTTCAACGAATGTTATTTCAACAAACTCCTTCTTGTTTTTGGCTATCTGATGATCCAGACTTTTCTTAAAATGGAATTTGTTGAAATAAATTCATTAGCCAAATTGACGGGTTTTTAATATTTTAATATACATACAAATACACGCACCCACACACATACAAGGTGTGTCGAAAAGTATCGAGATTTTCGGTACTTTTTGACACACCTTGTATTCTGAAAAATTAAAGTTCCATTCATTTTTCATTTTTATCTTATCTTGTAAATACAGCTTCTACTTTTTTACTTGAATTCTGTGAAAAAATTAGTGTTACATTTATCGTTCATTCCTATCTTGATAAATATAGCTTCAATCTCAATACTTTTTTTTGGGACAAGCTTACACACACACACGCGCGGGCGCGCGCACACACACACCACACACACACATACATATATATATATATATATATATATAGATAGATAGAGAGATAGAGAGAGAGAGAGAGAGAGAGAGAGAGAGAGAGAGAGGGGGAAGGATGTGTTATAAGGAAGGAGATGATTCTGATAATTGAAAGAGTTTTTTTGTAACAAATATAATTTCATGTTCAAAGGAAGAGACAATTGAATATAAAACAATTCATGAAATTAACATATAGGCCAAAATATGAAAGGTACTTGTCTAACACTATAAAGATAATACACCTTATATATATGCCGTTGTTTACTCTTGTTCCTCGCATTGAATCTTTTGAACTCGAAATTCTGTAATTGAACGATTACCCTGCGGATTATTAATATTTACTGAATCCTCAGTCAGAGACATTGAGGGCTTATTGTTATGTTTCAATAGACACAGCACACAAAAACCGATTATTAAGACAAACCTCCCGAACAACAGAATGGTTAATTAGATTGTACTCTTTGATAAGAGAATGGTAACGAAATAGTCATGTGTTTGGATGGAAGATTAGGGCGCAGCTGTTATTCCTGGAAGCATATTGCAGATTACCTTCATTTTGCTGGCTTGTAAAAATATGAACTTATAGACGTACACAAACGTCTATTCGGATATTAAATCGAGGATTGCCTTTGAGCCCCGCCTACATATATATATATATATAGAGAGAGAGATTTACCAACCCCTCCGCATGAGCAGGATGTAACACAAGGTCAATTTCTTAAGCGGGGCTTACCAGGTTTTAATTCAGAGTTTTCCTTCTCCTAGACCGGTTGCACAACCATGGTTAAAAATCCCAGTATGCCCTATTTGCCCATAGCTGGAGGAAGAGTAAGATTCATACGTTTCCCAAGGGTATTAGCGCTAAGTGAAATCCAATTACCAGGATTTGAACTAAAAGGTTGTTTATTGTCTGTTGATGTTTGCATTTGACATAAGACCACTGCGGATGATTTATTATTAGATTACGTCATTAACGATACTCGAGCAAATGTAGGCCGGACCATGACTTTAACCCTTACACCACGCGCTTCCTACTACACCCCGCCTACGTATAGGTGTGTAAATAATATATGTTTTGTTTGCATGCGTGGGGAGGGGCATTCAAAAGTTCTCACGGACTGCCTTGAAATGTGGCTATGAAACATTTGCATATATTGACCAACCCCTCCTCCCTAGTAGGGTGTGACAAAAGGTAAAAACTAAATTATTGTTATTTCTCTGATTGTTTGAGATGAGGATTATATGAATAGTATTATCTGCGTTATTCGAACTATTGTTCTCATCTTTATTGTTATCTGTACGTTTCGGACGATATGCCCTCCGGCCTTCTTCAGGTATTTCTTGTCGTAGTCGGGAACCTTCTTTTCGGACTCTGGAACTTTCTTGTCGTAGTCGGGAACCTTCTTGTCGTAATTGGGAGCCATCTCGGAACTTTGAACCTAACCCTTTATTCAGTCCTCGGGGGTATCCTGTTCTCACTCCGCTAACCATAGCTGGGGTAGGAGTGTAACATAATGGCTGTGTCTACACCTATATTTGTGGCCTTGTGCCAACTCAGAGAAGCCTTTAAAAAATGTACTACCGATTCTCTGATATTACTGGGTCGCCTTTGAAGAATCGGCCGAAAAAGAAATAAAATCTTTTAAAGAGATTTCGGCGACGTGGGGTCTACGTTTAACGAAAACCTAGTATTCGTGACGGTCAGTCGTCCTTTGATCTAAAAGGTCGTGAACTCTATTTGACCAGAATGATTCGAAAGAATGGAATATTCTATTCTTTCTAGAAAGAACTGGATGGTTCCAGAAAAAGATTTTTCTGGAAAATTATTTTGAGATAGTATATAAAGAACCCGACTGGGAACCGGGCAGTCAGTTAGAAGAGTCAGAGGAGATCAGAACCAATGGGACAGTCGATCGAGGGTTAGTCGAGGCAGTCGGAGTTTGGCAAACTGGTGTCGCTGAGACAAAAAAGGAATGGCCTGTGATTGTTAAGAAAGGTTGTCACCGCGAAGTTTACTAAGGGCTGAAACCCTAAGTTGAATCCAGTTAAAATACACTTCTTGTATGCAGATATTATTAGGGACCCTCTCTCTCGCAAAAGTTGCAGTGAAGATTTTATTCTAATAAACTTCTAAAAAAATAAACCCGGTGTTATCAGTCTTCTTTACAACGACGAAAAATACTACGACCGTATTGTGAATGGGACGACCACTTTCTCCACTCCGTGGAGAAAGTCAATTGGCCGTAACGAAGGGCACGCGGTGTGCGTAAAGCGATACTTCCTTGACCTGCCACTAACGACCAAGGACTGCTGGATATAGTAAACAACCGAAAGTTTACGCGTAAAACGCCACCGCCACATTATTGTTATTATTGGTAGTAATGTGAAAAGGCGCTACGTTACCTATACGATTTAGCATCGTATGAAAAAGGCATAACGTAACATATATCGATTTAGTGCCGTGCATTTTGAGGCACTGAAAGACGCGGTGAAAAACTCACTACGTTACAGGAGTTCTGTTAATCATTTTCTATGTTACTGCCGCCACTCGCTACACTATTGTTGTTAAGAATTGTGTTTGGAAAAGATAGATGACGGCTATACAAACAAACCAATGAACAGAACGAGTTCAGCAAAATGGAAATAATAGAGGAAATGCAGGTGTAGTTAATTAGTTTTGACAGAAAATACAGTTGCAATTTGACCAGGTTATATTCAAAATTGTATCACATCGAAACAACGTTGTTTGATTGGATTAAGCATTAAACACTGTAGACTTTGATTTATGCTTGTTCATTTTTATGTGCAGAAAAAAAAAACTTAGAGTTGATTCGCATGAAAACTTAAAGGTTAAAGGAAAAATAATAAATTCAGAAAACTGGGAATATCATTTTATTATTTGCTTATTGTTTGCTTCCTGTTTGAGAAAGTCATATTATAAATAAACTTATGCGATATGAATGCATTGCTCTCATGGACATTGTAATATTTTACAGTTTGTATGCATTTTATATCATTTCAATATTACACACACACACATACAGAAACACACATACACATACACAGAAACACACACACACACACACACACACACACACACACACACACATATATATATATATATATATATATATATATATATATATCCTGTATATATATATATATATATATATAATATATATATATATAACAAATTATATTATAATAAATTATATATATAATATATATATATATATATATATAAATATATATATATATAAAATATATATATAACAAATTATATATATATATATAATTATATATATGTAACAAATTATATATATATATATATATATATATATATATATATATATATATATATATATTATAATAATTATATATATATATATATATATATATATATATATATATATATATATATATATATATATATATAAGTCATTCACAGACACGTGTTTCGGCGTTCCACGCCTCTTCAGTGTGACTAGACACAACAACTATCCCTGGCTAGGCTCGAATTCAGACCGGCCGTTTGCCTGTCTGATATCTTACCCACTCGTGCACTGACAGCTGTGTGGGACTGGTGTGTTTAAACTATTAAATACATAGGTTTGTTTATGTATTTTACGGTCACCGAGAGATGGAGTTTCCGGGGAAACGATCATTGCTTATATGCTAGTAGTGAGAGTTAATTTAAATTACCAATTCGAGTGCTTATACCAAATTTACAACAAGGTTAGTTGATTTTCGGAATTATCCTAAGCAGGGCCTTTCTTGATATCGAGATATTAAAATTCGTATTGTCAATAATGATAGCTCAATGCACAATAATTGACTAAGGCCGGGTTAACTCAGTCGGTAGAGCGTTCGGTAGAAATAAATTTATAGCTGTTAATATGACCCGTATGTCATATATATATATATATATATATATATATATATATATATATATATATATATATATATATATATATATGGATAGTATCAAGTGTTTCCTTAATAGGATTACAGCAATATTGATATCTTAAACGTACATATAATGATTGCGTATATATATATTTTTTATATCTATGAAGCAATTATAAAGAAATGCATTATAAAATACCTTAGTTCAGATATAAATTTATTTCACCTTTTTTTTGCCTATTCCAGTCTGATTTCTGCTAATTTTAAGATTTTATGTCCGGTCATATTCCTATGATTTTCCCATCCCACTGATTTTGATTTTCAAATTTCCTTCCCCCTGTTTGTTAAATACAGTAGCTCACGGGTACGCGCACACTCACAATTTCATGAATTTTTATGGTTTGCTCGTGTTGGTCATGTTTCTGACGTTGCAGTTTTAAAATTTGATGTCTATACTTGTGGATATGCATGTTCTAACTTCATGTATTTAAAAAAATATTTTCAGAATATTCTAAACATTAATAAAATCATTGAAAAAATCAGAATTAAAGAGGTAAGACATGCCGAAATAAATTTACATTTTATTTCAAAGTTGAATCGAGGCAAACTTTTTTATGTTACAATATGTTTCTGTTTGCAGAAGTAGGTATGTACTCAACCTGTTCGCCACGGGTATGATGTAACACAAGGTGGATCGAACTCGTCATTCAATAGTAATGAAATCCGAAATCAGCTTGTTAACCATAACACAACAACTGAATGCCTTAACGACTGTGGCAAGTAAGATGATAACTTCTTCAATTGCTTTATACATGACTCGGTCACAAACGTTGAGAAGAACATTTACAATAATATATCGGACTTATCTCGTATTATAAACACGAATATCACCCAGCGAGGATCGAACTCGCAACTCAGTCTGAACATATTTGTGACATTAGCTTGCTCACCATGACACCACGGTGGGACGCCATTGCTAGAGGAAGAAAGTATCTTAAATGGAGTTAACGAAAGTTATACAACAGGTTTCTACTAAGATTGAATTTTTTCTTTACTTGTGTGTAGGCATGTTCTAACTTAATGTATCTAAAAAAATGTTTTCAAAACTTTCGAAACATTAATTGTAAAATCAGAATTAAAGAGGCAAAATATGCCGAAATAAATTTACACTTTATTTCAAAGTTGAATCAAAAATCAGTCGTATGTCACAGTATGTTTCCGGTCGCAGAAGTAGTTATTTATCCAACCCATTAACCACGGACAGGATGTGACGCAAGGTCGCAGGTGTGGGTCATCTAGCCAGGATCGAACTCGCAACCCAGTTTTATCATATTTGCGATACTCTCTTGCTAACCATTACACCACGGTGGGACGCCATTGCTTGGGGAGAACGTATTTTAAATGGATTTCAAGAAAGTTATAGAACAGGTTTCTACTAAAATTAAACATTTTTTGAAGATATTTCACTGATATTCCATTGAGATTGCATTAGTGCTACAACGGAGCCGGAAAGAGGTGCATAGAATGGCTTCCCCATTTCAGGAAATGTTGCTCATTTAACTGAAAAAAAAATCCCGTAAAATTTCCATTAGTGGATTTGGCTCATATCACCTAATTTACTGAAACTGAAATTCTAAAAGCCTTGCTTTTAATTTCTCACTCTTGAACTGTTGAGTATATCACAATAAAACACCCTAAGTAATTGTTAGTTTGCACGCATGTATATATTTAATTATCTATTTAATAATGTCATTTTGTATCTGTTTTATGATAATGCAGAGAGCATAACATTTCACATTGTGTTTTTTTGTTTGTGTCAACATGCTATAACCAAGAAAATAAACAATTCTGTATCCAATTTAGAAATTGATAATAATAATAATAATAATAATAATAATAATAATAATAATAATAATAATAATAATAATGTGGGGTCTGGATTTTGTATCTCTGTTACGATAACACAGTGGGTATTACATTTCATATTGAGATTTCTTGCTCTTGTCAACATGCTATAACATAGAAAATAAATAATTGGTGTAGTGACTAACCTGTTGGTTACACATAGTATACACAGGGATTAGGTCGCAAGGCATATGTGGCCTATATAAGGCTTGAAAAAGGGTTATGGTCTAATACCAGCATTACCCATAATACAAAATTGAAGGTTTATAGGTCCTGCGTGCTGAGTGTTCTATTGTACTCCTCGGAAACATGGACATTGTTTCGAAGACATTTCAAAATTTTTGGACACTTTCATCAGAAATGTTTGAGGTGCATTCTAAACATCAAGTAGAATTCCAACACACCTAACACAGAAGTCCTTACAAAAGCAGGATGCACAAGAATTTAAACTCTCATAATAACGGCCCACATGCTATCGGCTGGTCATGTTGTGCGTATGAATGATGTTAGAATATCAAAGCAACTCCTTTAAAGTTAGCTGCATAATGACAAAAGGCCACAGCATAAGCCTTGGAAGAGGTATAAGGATTGCTTAAAAAGTAACTTTGTAAAAATAAAAACAGATCCTGACAAATAAGAAAAGCTGGCATTGAGGAGAACTGACTGGAAAATTCATGTGGATGATTGCTGTACCAGTTTTGAGGGTCAAAGAATTGAGCATGAAAATCTCAAGCGTCAACTTCAAAAGGGATATATCTGTCATATTGGAGAGAACATGGAGGGCTGGAAATGTCAAACACGTGGTTGAATTCTACTTTCTAATGCTGGACATGTCAATCATAGGGAATCTCATCGGGGACAAATCATGCAAACTCCAGAAACAAACAATGTGTCTTGTGCAATCTGTAACAAAGTCTGTAAGTCAGCTTCTGGTCTTAAGAAACATATGGTGGTGCATATGCGTCAGGTTTTATCATCTGATCCATCTAATACAACGGGAAGGACGTCCTTCCTATGTCATATTTGTATCAAACTTTGTTCATCTGCAGTAGGTTTGATGAGTCATTTGAGGGCTCATGAGAGGAAAGGTTCTGGTAGTGGGGTTATAGGATTGTGAGGGATGGCAGTGATCTGTAAAGATTATGCTATTGCCACACAGGGATTAAGTTAACATTAAAAAATGTAAATGTCCAATATATTTCTAATGATGATTCATGGGAATGGGCGTTCTTCAATTTAAACAAATATTTTATTACTTATTCGGACTGTTACGTTGATAAGAACTGATAAGAACAAATTTCAATGCTTATTTATAGTTCAATCACTGCTGAATGTTAGAAACGGGTTTCCTACAAACTTACACCAACATTCCTCATGGCTCGGTGTATCGAGTGGTCTAATATTTAATGAGCTTAGGTAAACCATTGTAATTCATTTTGATTATCACTAGGTGATCCATGTTTGTCTTTACATTAAACTAGGCTGATAATAGTAAAGGATAAACAGATAGAAAGATATAAATATTAATAGACTGAGATAGATACATATATTAATAGATATATATATATATGAACAAGGTAATATATACAACACTATCTATGAATCTATCTGTTCATATATTATATATATATATATATATATATATAAAGGGTGGCTTACCAGTGAATATGGGCACGATCGTTGGTTGTGCACAGGATCCAGGGGTTAAGTCCGTGATAAAACAAATACAAAGTGTTCAATACAAAGTAGAGCAAATTTATTAAAGAAATGGATACAATAGAAACCTACTCGAGTTTCATCATTAGAATCATCAGGGTTTAAATCCACTGAATTAATCGGTAACTCGATTAATTCAGTGTATTTAACCCTGATGATTCTAACGATGAAACTCGAGTAGGTTTCTATTGTATCCATTTCTTTAATATATATATATATATATATATATATAGCTTGTTCAGGAGAAATTCGACAGTTTCATAAGGAAAAAGAAAAAGTGCTTGGTAACTACACAATTTAATGGATTTTAAAGAAATAAAACAGGCACGGAAACTCAAAATAACCGCCCTTAGCGTCGATCACCGCCTCAATCCTTCTCCGGAACCTAGAGCAAGCTGATATTACAGTTTCCCTGGAAAGGGTCTCAAAAACTACTTTAGTTCTGTCGATTAACTGGGCTTTTGTAGTACTGACACGGCGATTGGTCTCTTTCTCAACAGTGCCACATGCATAATAATCAATGGGGTTAAGATTCCCAGGCCAAACAGACTGGTGTAGTCGTAAAAATTCGCCGACAATCATTTTTTATTTTTCACAGAGGTGTGGCAGGGGGCCGAATCATCTCGCCCGAACGGTGGAAGTAATGGAACAATTAGTACGTATTGACGGTTCGATAATGTTCTTGAACATTCCACAACGGTATGAAACAATTCTAGATTCTTCTAGAAAATTTCTCTTTGAAATGTATATATATGGGGGCCTGATGGGCTGAATTTTGGCCGGTGTCGGTCGTTGCGAATTGGTGAATTGGTGAAAGCATCTGATGTCGCTGGGGACGAAAAGGCCCGCTTAGTATAATTACGGACTGGAAGAAGTTTTTGCCATCCAAAGTTTACAGAAACTCGAAGTCGACCATATAAGAACATTACTCATTATTGAAGCTGACTCCTATCTCTCAAAATTAAGAAAACGGAATTGAATTAAATAAATTCATGAAAGAAAAAAGGTTCGTGTTACCGTCTTCATGCTACTACGAAAGGAAACGTAGAAGAGATGTTATGAATGAAAAAAAGCCTAACGTAAACAACGAGATTTCCCTGACCCCTAGGTAACCCGTGGAGTTAATTGACCGCAACGAAGAGCACGCGGCTTGTAAGGTGATACGCCCTTGACTGACACCATCCGCTGACCGACGAAAGGACTACTAGAACCCTGTGGGTGTTGTAAACAGAAACCCCAAAACGTTCGCATGCGCGCCGAACGAAGTTAGTGACTTGTATAATTTTTAATAGTGCCCACGGAGTGCACGGTGTAAAGACCCCATTGTTCAAAACCCCACAAACTTTACAGCTGCTCCACTTGGACTTTACTGAAGCGACTAGAGAATAATCTACTACACACAAATGCTGCATGTGATATTGAACAAATCATGAAAACAACACCCTACAAGAAAGCAGATTTACAACGTCCCTATCACACAAACCATCAGGGTGAGACGTACGAGACATGCTGGACTCTGCTAAAGAGCAAGGATGAACTCATAAACAACGAACTCTTGCGTAAACCAGCACATGAACATGTCAGTGCGTGCCGTTCAGCAAGAACCTACATTGATCTGCTCTGTGTGGATATTGGATGCTGCACAGAAGACCTCCGGGGACAATGAAGGATTACGAGTGATTGTCATGGATATCCGTGCTAGTTTACGCAAGAGTTCGTTGTTTATGAGTTCATCCTTGCTTCTTTAGCAGAGTCCAGCATGTCTCGTACGTCTCACCCTGATGGTTTGTGTGATAGGGGACGGTTGTAAATCTGCTTTCTTGTAGGGTGTTGTTTTCATGATTTGTTCAATATCACATGCAGCATTTGTGTGTAGTAGATTATTCTCTAGTCGCTTCAGTAAAGTCCAAGTGGAGCAGCTGTAAAGTTTGTGGGGTTTTGAACAATGGGGTCTTTACACCGTGCACTCCGTGGGTGCACTATTAAAAATTATACAAGTCACTAACTTCGTTCGGCGCGCATGCGAACGTTTTGGGGTTTCTGTTTACAACACCCACAGGGTTCTAGTAGTCCTTTCGTCGGTCAGCGGATGGTGTCAGTCAAGGGCGTATCACCTTACAAGCCGCGTGCTCTTCGTTGCGGTCAATTAACTCCACGGGTTACCTAGGGGTCAGGGAAATCTCGTTGTTTACGTTAGGCTTTTTTTCATTCATAACATCTCTTCTACGTTTCCTTTCGTAGTAGCATGAAGACGGTAACACGAACCTTTTTTCTTTCATGAATTTATTTAATTCAATTCCGTTTTCTTAATTTTGAGAGATAGGAGTCAGCTTCAATAATGAGTAATGTTCTTATATGGTCGACTTCGAGTTTCTGTAAACTTTGGATGGCAAAAACTTCTTCCAGTCCGTAATTATACTAAGCGGGCCTTTTCGTCCCCAGCGACATCAGATGCTTTCACCAATTCACCAATTCGCAACGACCGACACCGGCCAAAATTCAGCCATCAGGCCCCATATATATACATTTCAAAGAGAAATTTTCTAGAAGAATCTAGAATTGTTTCATACCGTTGTGGAATGTTCAAGAACATTATCGAACCGTCAATACGTACTAATTGTTCCATTACTTCCACCGTTCGGGCGAGATGATTCGGCCCCCTGCCACACCTCTGTGAAAAATAAAAAATGATTGTCGGCGAATTTTTACGACTACACCAGTCTGTTTGGCCTGGGAATCTTAACCCATTGATTATTATGCATGTGGCACTGTTGAAAAGAGACCAATCGCCGTGTCAGTACTACAAAAGCCCAGTTAATCGACAGAACTAAAGTAGTTTTTGAGACCCTTTCCAGGGAAACTGTAATATCAGCTTGCTCTAGGTTCCGGAGAAGGATTGAGGCGGTGATCGACGCTAAGGGCGGTTATTTTGAGTTTCCGTGCCTGTTTTATTTCTTTAAAATCCATTAAATTGTGTAGTTACCAAGCACTTTTTCTTTTTCCTTATGAAACTGTCGAATTTCTCCTGAACAAGCTATATATATATATATATATATATATATTAAGAAATGGATACAATAGAACCTACTCGAGTTTTCATCGTTAGAATCATCAGGGTTAAATACACTGAATTAATCGAGTTACCGATTAATTCAGTGGATTTAAACCCTGATGATTCTAATGATGAAACTCGAGTAGGTTTCTATTGTATCCATTTCTTTAATAAATTTGCTCTACTTTGTATTGAACACTTTGTATTTGTTTTATCACGGACTTAACCCCTGGATCCTGTGCACAACCAACGATCGTGCCCATATTCACTGGTAAGCCACCCTTTATATATATATATATATATATATATATATATATGAACAGATAGATTCATAGATAGTGTTGTATATATTACCTTGTTCATATATATATATATCTATTAATATATGTATCTATCTCAGTCTATTAATATTTATATCTTTCTATCTGTTTATCCTTTACTATTATCAGCCTAGTTTAATGTAAAGACAAACATGGATCACCTAGTGATAATCAAAATGAATTACAATGGTTTACCTAAGCTCATTAAATATTAGACCACTCGATACACCGAGCCATGAGGAATGTTGGTGTAAGTTTGTAGGAAACCCGTTTCTAACATTCAGCAGTGATTGAACTATAAATAAGCATTGAAATTTGTTCTTATCAGTTCTTATCAACGTAACAGTCCGAATAAGTAATAAAATATTTGTTTAAATTGAAGAACGCCCATTCCCATGAATCATCATTAGAAATATATTGGACATTTACATTTTTTAATGTTAACTTAATCCCTGTGTGGCAATAGCATAATCTTTACAGATCACTGCCATCCCTCACAATCCTATAACCCACTACCAGAACCTTTCCTCTCATGAGCCCTCAAATGACTCATCAAACCTACTGCAGATGAACAAAGTTTGATACAATATGACATAGGAAGGACGTCCTTCCCGTTGTATTAGATGGATCAGATGATAAACCTGACGCATATGCACCACCATATGTTTCTTAAGACAGAAGCTGACTTACAGACTTTGTTACAGATTGCACAAGACACATTGTTTGTTTCTGGAGTTTGCATGATTTGTCCCCGATGAGATTCCCTATGATTGACATGTCCAGCATTAGAAAGTAGAATTCAACCACGTGTTTGACATTTCCAGCCCTCCATGTTCTCTCCAATATGACAGATATATCCCTTTTGAAGTTGACGCTTGAGATTTTCATGCTCAATTCTTTGACCCTCAAAACTGGTACAGCAATCATCCACATGAATTTTCCAGTCAGTTCTCCTCAATGCCAGCTTTTCTTATTTGTCAGGATCTGTTTTTATTTTTACAAAGTTACTTTTTAAGCAATCCTTATACCTCTTCCAAGGCTTATGCTGTGGCCTTTTGTC
>CM042140.1:105792672-105826472 GCA_023376005.1 Doryteuthis pealeii
GGGAGAGATTTATTTTCATGAAAAAATTTGGGTTGAATAATTTTAATTCTATTTAGGATAGAAGCATATAGGAACATTTTGTATGTTTCGGGTGCCAAAATTTAATTTCGTCTCTTTGGTTTTTTGGACCCTTTTGGAGTTTTATGTGAAAATATAGAAAAAAGGGATCTATGCGGTAAAAGGAGCTGATGGTAGGTGTCGACGCTCGACACCTCGGACGCAAAAGAAATCTTCCTTGGTCTTAAGCGCTAGAGAAAAGAAGATAGACTCCCTCGCTGATTAGCTGATACCGACTTTTAGGCCACCCCGACGACTACTTATTTGTTATGTGATCTATGGATAGATAATTAAAATGTTCACCAATTAAACTGAGATCTCTTATATGCCAATCGTTTGTCTAAAGGGGTGTAGACATTTCCAAGACACCCTCAAACTTTTCAACAAGTATGGCCACCCCAACGACTTTACTTTATATGCGGCATTCGCTTACGAAAATTGACCTTTCGTGTCGCATCCTGCTCGTGCAGAGGGGTTGGTAAATATATATATATATATATATATATATATATATATATATATATATATATATGCGGCATTTGTATGTTTTTTTTTCTTTTTAATCGATAGATTACTGTTAACTAAGACACTTAAACACATTGCTGCAAAGAAATTCCTTTCACAACTGAAGAATGTGAACCGTACTTTGTTGACCGTTTTTATTGGCTAAGAATCAAACCCTCGCGGCATTTTGTTATTCATAGAATGAAGCGAACGCAGAACGGGTTGATCCCTGAAAAAAAAAAAATGGAAGACTGAGGGAATTAATCATTGCCAGAGATTGCGACTGTATAAAATGTAAAAAAAATCGAAAACCATACAGATCGTTTCAGTAATTCATTCCACAAGGGAAGAACGGAAATTTCTTTTTCAGTTTCAGGACTATTGGCGACTAGAATCGATCAAAAAAACTCTCTTTCCGTTCATTGAACCGGTTGTTGGGTCTCCATAAACTTCCCAGCAAAACGCTAAAGCTAATGATCTAATTTCGTACGTAAGATGATGTCTCTTTTGCCCGCACAGAGCAGACGCCAGCTGTCAATGTATCTGATAGACTAATGAGTTTTTTTTCCTGATGGAAAGCGCAAACGACTCACAGATGCCCAGTTAAACTGCATCGAATTACAAAGCAATGGGGAAGATAACGAGAACGTTTTTTTTTATTTAAACATGGAGAACCATTATCTATATCAGCAATTTGGGAAGATTTTGTTCGTCTGTCCTGTAAAAAAATAAAGTTGTCGGGGTGGCCTAAGTCGGTATCAGCCATCAACGAGGGTGTCTATTACTTTTTCCCTAGGGCTAGATGAAGGAGAATTGTTTTTTTTAATCTGAGGTAGAGCGCCACACCTACCATCAGCTCTTACTTTACCGCACAGATGCATGTGGCTACTCATACGCGTTGGCGAGGGCCGGTATCGAACTAGGAACCTTGTGGTTTCTAGCCGAACGCTCTACCGACTTGTCTTGTAAAGAGGCACACATTGCTTGATGTTTGAAATATTTATTTGTATATATGTTTGGTATGGCTCCATGGGTATATCCGCCTTTTAGTAGATTCTCAGATCAAACTTCAAAAAGTAGATAAGACGCAACGGAATCGTGGAAAAGTCTGGAATGTTTAGCGACAGAGACGTTTAATCCAAGAATAACATAGCTCAGCCAACTAGCACAAAGTGAGGAAAAAACTACGCACCTCTGAGTGGGAAAAGTGATCTACTGGAAATTGAGTAAACTGGAGAGATTTCAAACGAGAGGACCTGAACATAAAGAAATCAGATGAAGATCTGGGACAATGCTAAAGAACAGCATTAAGAATAGACTATAATAGTCAGAAAGAGTACTGGAGAATATGAGGAGACTTGATGTCCCTCAGACTCCATTGAAAGACCTCCAGGTAAAAAAATGGTGGGAAAAAACTGACAATGAGTGATGTAATAATAATATGAAAAAAGAATGAACAATTAAAACTTTTTTTGCTATTAGTTTGAACTTGCAGATGAATTTTCAATTAACTATGAGTATAGTTTAGTAACCCGATAGATCTAATCATCAATTACAAAATGTTTGTGTAAAGGTGATTACAAATCCGAGTAAGTAAAGTTTAGTTCAGTCGGTAGAGCGTCGCCTAGAAATTGGCAATGTCTTGTGTTCGATAGCGGTCCTCGTCAACTCAGTGCAGGAATAGTACGTCTCGGGTAATCTGAATACTGTTTGCCTCTTAAACCCTCTTACATGGGGCTAAAGAGAGGCAAACATTATTCCAGTGATGTGGAAGTGAAATCTGTATTGAAGAAGTAGCTCAGAGAACAGTCAACAGAATTTTACAGGGCAGGGATACGTTCTCTCATTCGAAGGTGGAACATTGCTATTGAGAGAAACGGTGACTATGTGGAGAAGTAGGGATGTGATCCTCAGAAGACCAGCTTCATTTTGATGCATGATACATGTTCCTGTGATGATAATTATACCTGTTCTAAACAAAATGGCATTACTTTTTGACACACCCTCGTACATGCTTTCACTCGAAGGTGGAACATTGCTATTGAGAGAAACGGTGACTATGTGGAGAAGTAGGGATGTGATCCTCTTCGGATCAGCTTTATTTTTATGTATGATACATGTTTCTGTGTTGGTAATTATACCTGTCCTAAACAAATTGGCATTACTTTTTGACACACCATCGTAGTTTGAAATAAAAAGTTAGAATCTTCAAAATGATAGGGAAAAATGGAAATAATTTTACCTAATGTATCGAGCTATAAAAATAGAATAAATTTCAGCTTATTTTGTTTTTCTCTTTTTTTTTCTGAGATTGAACAGCATTCTTGGAATTGGTCCCAATCTTCTTCATACACAGTCCGTAATTTTACAGCAGATATTTATTGGTTGTACCTTTTTTGCTATCATTTATTGGTTGTATTTGTTTTGCAAACTATCATTGTTTAGTCTTCAGATTTGGTTTCAATTTATGTAGATTCCATATGTCTATATATAAAAAAAATGTATTTCGATCGAAACCTTTCATGATTGAAAACGATCCACTACATACGCAACTGGTAAATTGGCTACACTTTGAGTTGATATTGTCATGGGTAAAACTAAAAATAAAATGGCAAATATTTTTCAATCAGCAGAATTTCGCAGTGCAGGCAAAAAATTGTTATTTGCATCTGATTCCAACGTTAAATTGAACTCTGATTAATGTCAACACGCAAAATGCAGGGTTTTTTTTAATACCGAGGTCAATTTCTATAGATTGCTTGTTTTTCTCATTTGTAAATGTTCGAGTCAGTACGTATGTATTAAATAAAAGTTAAATAATATTGTAAAAATTAAACCTGAAAAATTAAGATAATAATAAATACATCATAAATTATTCATTCAGTGCAATATATATATATATATTATATATATATATATATATATATATATATATATATATATATATATATATATATGAATGAAAATGGAAGTGAATCCGACAGTATGTTGAAAAGAAGAAATAAAGGAAAGAAAGTATTGAATGGAAAAATAGAATATTTTTAATTAATTTAACTTACACGTGTTTCGGTCAGGAGTTTTATCCATGGGTACATTATTCAATCTATTATTATTTTTAAATAACAAATGAAATGAAATAATAATATTCCGCGCACAAAGAAATATCGACCTTCCTCAGAGTAAATCTTATTTTTTAAAAATAAATTCGTTAGAACGCGGAAAATTTTTGAAATGTTCGAAAAAAGAACTTTTTTAAAAATCACGTGAAAGAGTGTTCAAACGCGATCGAAAAAAGAACAGTTATAATGACGTCAAGTCGCATGATATATTATATATATATATATATATATATATATATATAATATTGATGATATACTATGCTATATTCAAAAGTAAATAGTGCGCAATGCCATTAATAGACCATCTGCCCACTGGTAGCTTGAGCTCATTAGAGGGGATTTTGCTGACGGCTGCAGATTACCCATATTAAATTGTAGCCGATTACGCATGTTAAATAGTACCACTGATGCTGTTCTACAGGGCTAGCTTTAGCATTAAATAATCCACAAAGGCCGATATGCAATTAAACAAAGAAACGAAAACATCAAGACTTAGTAGAATTAGAAGAATTTTGTCTGCCACCGTCAACATTTTTTTTTCGTAAAATGAATAAATAACTACATAAAAAAAGCAGAGCACTCTGATACATAATTGTATGCATGGTAGTGTAGTTAAATCAATGTAACAGTTTCGTGGAAAAATACTGGGAATTTTATGGACAAGATATAACTCTCTTTTTGACCCATCTTCACTGATTGAACAAGCCAACCAGAGAAAGTTAATTTAGATAAATTTGGCTGGGTGACTGGACGAGTCAGACGGCCGACGGTGTCTCTCATACAATAGCCATTTTCTCACATGCGTTTGTCTTGGGTTCTATAGTAAAAATAAATGAACTCTAAAGGAAAAATGAAGTCTTGTGTTCATTAATTAAAAAAAAAAACAATAGACCAAGACCCAGGAGACTTCCCATTATCATGAGAAAATAAAATCTACAAGAAACTCAAGCAAGCTACCAAGATCAGAACAGTCCAAGGCAGATAAAAGATAGTAGAATCAACAGATTGATTCAGCTACACAGATAACTTATAACAGCTACCCAGGTCCAGGGAAGAAGATAAGTATACAAGATGAGTATATAAGTATACGCTCACGGGTATACACTACAATACACTGTAAGATACGTCTACAAACGTCTAATATAAAATGAGTATGAAACAAGCTAAACACAAAGTGCTAAATCTTCATGCTTGTACACATCTCGTAAGTTGAGCCAACTCGTATTTACAGCGTCCGAAATGTAATAACATGTGCTCGATTGTTGCTATTGTTGGGTTCTATCAAAGGCGAGAAACACGTTCCACTCGAAGCGAAAACACCCAGCTGCATAAACGTCACTTTTATTGAGTAACACTTTTTTATTTTTTATTTTTTATTTTTTATTTGTCCACTTTTTTTCACCATTCGTTCCCGAGCCAACGAGAACCGTCTAAAACTTCCCGAACGCATGAACACCGTGCACATTCATACAGATGCATGCTCTCTTTTCTTTTCTTCTCATTCTCCCCTAATTATATGATTTCTTCATTCGAGCTTTTTCTTTCTCTCTGTAAACTCATTTCAATTCAACTGAACAAAGTATTACATGTTATAATGTAATCACGGCCTCGCCAGATGCTAATTCATTCAGTCACGGCTTGATGGGTTATTCTGTGTATTTGTTGGCGCTGTGTGTGTGCCGGGTGAATCACCTTCCCAGATCATGTTAAATGATTGTAGCTACAAGACCAATAGTCACTTCTGTATTAGCCGAAGGCCATTCTTGCATTTAATGAAAACGAAGAGTGTGGGGAGTAAATAGTTAAGATGCAGATATAGAGCTGATGTTATTTCCTATAAATCTAACATAAAAAAAGGGGAACCACTGCTGACTGATAAATTATTTATTTATTGATCTACTAGGAAAAAGGAAAGCGGGGATAGAGTTAGGGTTAGAGTTTAGGTTCAGGTTTAGGGTTAGGGTTTGGGTTAGGGTTAGTTTCATGGGAAATAAAAATAAATTATTTATCACTCAAGAGTGGTTTCCCATTTGGTTATGTTATACTTTATAGAAAATAACCAGAGTTGAGTACAAACACATTTGTTCTACACGCCCCCACACACCACCCATACACACATACACACAGACACACACACAAACACACAAAAAGCATGTAATCTCAGGAATACTTACAAACGGGCTCATATCAAATCTTTATTAAATTCTCATGAAAATAATCTTGAAATATACTAGTGTAATCTAAAAAATAAGGTCTCCCAAATATTCAGAAATCGCAGAAACGTTTATATTTTTTTATAGTCAATGATGTTTACAAAATTTGATATTTTATACATGTATCTACTTTTCTATATAATAACCATTTCGATAAATGTATTTTTGTAGGTGCTGTGGCAATTTTTGTATGCCGATGTTTATACCAGATCGCCACCATGTCGTTGAGGAAGCGGAAACCTCGTCGTCGTTGCAAAAATCCCTAATTCACTTGCAGACAGTTTTGACAGCCATGCGCCATTCGTCATACACTTTCGTTAATTGGCGATGAATTACAATCGGTTTAATGCTTTTTTGCATTCTAAAACCGAATAAATGCGCGGACTTCACACTTGTCGGTGGCGTCAAACCAAAATTGTACGTGGCAGCGGGGCGTGCGTGAGAGCAGTCAAAGTTGCATGGACAACAAGCACAACATTGTTCCCAATAGCAGTAGGAACAGTATCTTTGAGTCCCAGCGTAAAAGAGACCTTATTTTGGGGATTACCCATTTATATATAGTCACAAAAAATAGTCCCCGCCCTGTCGGATGGGGCATTAGAATGCACAGACTGCACCTCTTCAGAGGGGTAAGACTCCCCCAATGGGGCCACCTGTTGGCCGTGGGTGGCGACCCGTGATGCTTAAAGATAGAACCCAGGTGGCTGAGCAGTCCATGAATTACAATACTCCACTTTGGCTCAATTTTGGGCTAGATGGGTGGTCGGAGAGGCCCCCTCCGATCAATCGGCTGGTCACGTCAAGCCCTAGCACCTATATTATTGTCCCATTTCTTTTGCCCTTATGGCAAGCCCCAACCCATTCTTATGGGTGCTAGAAGGCGGTGACTGAGGGTCTACATGTCCTGGGAATGACGTTAATCTCTATCTGATGGTGAGGTTCCAGTTTTGGAGGTTTGGGGAATGTGGAGCACCCCTTCATCACCACTGCTCCCTGGTCCACTCTGAGCCAGCGTGGTAGTACCTGTTAGGGTCCCATCTATGGGTTAAATAGAAAAACAGGAGTTGATAAACAACATTTGTTATCCATTAAGAATGAATCTATTTTAAAAACTTTATCGGCATTAAATGACCCACTGAGGTTGATATGCTGCAAAACAAAACGAACCAAACCAAACTTAGTCCAAAAGGACGCACATGTACACATATTTATACACGTTCATACGTGTTGAAGTGTTGAATATGTATTTATGTTCAGATCTAATGCACATAGGAATCTGTCAAGATATTTATATCGACAAATATATTACTTACTTGGCCATAAAATTATGCCCTGTCAGAGAAAAATTGCTTGGCACTGATATTAAACCATTAAATGTACAATAGATATATATCAGCCAGAAAGGGAAAAAAATAGTATGTAATAAAAAGATCATGTTTATATATTAACTTTAAATTATCTATGAATAAGTATTAATACAAACATGTATATACATGTGTGTATCTCTTTCTCTATTTGCCCCCTCTCTCTCTCTTTATATATATATATATATATATATATATATATATATATATATATATATATATATATATTGATTATACACACACATATATATATATATATTTCATACTGAAAAGCATATAACCTATACGATCTTATATATATATATATAATATATATATATAATATATATATATATATATATATATATATATATAGAGAGAGAGAGGAGATAATGTCTGTAATTGTGCGTGTATATAGAGTCAGATTAGAATCAGGTGTTTTAAGATATAAAATCTATATCCGTATATAAGTATCTGGATTTTATATCCATCCATCTCTCTCTCTCTCTCTCTCTCTCTCTCTCTCTCTCTCTCTCTATATATATATATATATATATATATATATATATATATATATATATATATATTATGTATGTTATGTTCTTGTGAACGTTGTTTTTTTTTTGTCTTTTGAAGCCTTGTAAAAAAGAAAAAAAACAAGAAAAACAGAACAAAAACCAGACTTTTAATATTCAATTGATGTTCCTGGTTTTGATCAATTCCGATATTTCGGGTGAACTTTTACCCTTTTTCAAAGTATATGAGACGGTCTGGAGAAAAAAGATGAAATGCTGTATATGAGGGCAAAAAAGTAATTAAATGAATAAATAAATAAATAAATAAATATATATATATATATATATATATATAAATGTATCGATTGGCTTATATTTATTTCAGAGTAATATTTCTGATGTTATGATATCGCTTCTCGTGTTGCAGGTAATCAAAGAATGGAAAATTGGCTTCAGTAAAATAGCAAATCGATGAATATATTTCGTTGACTTGTTTGACTCTTGTGCTCTGATTCACGAAGAAGAAAAAATCGAAACACTAAATGTGTACCTTCCTATTTACCGTTGACAAAACGTTGCCAACGTTGCCATCAGAAAAGTCACTGACTCTCGTCTCACAAATCGACATCATATCGACTATTCGATAAGTAATTTCGCTAATTATTCATTAATAATTATTGATTTTCTAATCAACGTCAAACTGTAAGAGTTTTTCGAATAAGGAATTTTCCCCGAAGACAATTTCTTGTCTATATTTCTTTCATTTCAACACAGACTCTTTCGGAAAAGGAACAGACAAAAAATCAATGACCTATTTAGGATGATTAGCATAATTCTTAGTTTGGTTTGGTTTGCTTTACGGCATATCAACCTCGGTGGGGCATTTTGTTGAGAATTTTCTCAAGTCACATCAACACAGACGTCCTCAGTCATTTGTGACAAATGACTGAGGACGTCTGTGAATACAGACGAAACGTATCACCCTGTGACTTGTTTTGAGTTGTTCATTTCTTGACCACTTTCCTTCTATCTACAGCATATATATATATATATATATATATGTGTGTGTTTGGGTGGGTGTGCGCGTGCGTGTGTGAGCGTGCGTGCGTGTGTGTATATATGTATGTGTGTGTGTATTATTTAAACACAAACATATTTGGAAAAGGTGCTAACACATCAATGCTTTTAATTAGGACAAATTTAAGAATTCCATTCAACATTTATTATTGTGTATATCATAACAGATACTAGGCTGTCTTTTAACTTTTGCACCTGTAAATTATTGGCATACCAGTTGGCCTAGGCATAGCGTTAGCCAACTATTTACACACACAAAGTTTGTATCTCACATATCGTGCGATCCTTATAATAAGGAAATAAAATGTAGGTCGAAAAAAGTAACATAATACCCGAATATATATTGTAGTTTTTGCGTTATATCACAAATTTACTGATGTTCAGCGCGAACCCAGACATCACAGAATATTCGTTCATTTAAAAATAAGAGAGGATATCGCCAAATATCGTTTTGAAAAATACCAAAATTTACAAGAAAATATTTTTAGCTGCACTGGATTTCTTAAATGAGAATTTTACTCTTAGTTACTATCCTATTGTTTGTAACTTCGATTCTCATTGATAGTCACAAACAGAGGAAGATAGATACTCTAGAAAACAGACGAGAGAAAGAAAAAAAAGGAAGAGAGAGAGAGAGAGAGAGAGAGAGAGAGAGAGAGAGAGAGAGAGAGAGAGAGAGAGAGAGGAGAGAGAGATACTGGAATAAGAGAGAATGAGATACAGATGAATATAGAAAACGGACTGGAGACAGACAGACAGATAACTATAGAAAACCAATCTGGAGAGAGAGAGAGAGAGGGGGGAGAGACAGCGAGACAGAGAGAGAGAGATAGAGCTATAGAAAAACACACTTTTGGAACGAGAGAGAGAGAGAGAGAGAGAGAGAGAGAGAGAGAGAGAGAGAGAGAGAGAGAGAGAGAGAAGGGAGAGAGTGAGTAATCCTGAGAAAGAGACAGTGAGATAGAGTCAGCTATAGAAAAATATTGGAACGAGAGAGAGAGAGAGAGAGAGAGAGAGAGAGAGAGAGAGAGAGAGAAGAGAGAGAGAGAGAGAGAGAGAAAATATTGTTTTATTTAATTCTGTCTTATAAGCTGTAGCATTGTAATTAATCATTACTATTAATTTTGATGAAACCTTTTTTTCACTTTATATTCGCTCTTTATCGTAACTCACTCGGGATAGAAACATGAGTTCGCAATAAAAAAAACGTCATGAAATAAATGGTATTCAAAATAAATAATCAAAAAAGTTAATTTCGTAAATGAAAACACAAAATATATTCCGACAAATGTATGGAATCAGGAGAAACCCTTCACTTCAATTCATCAAACTTTTTTAAAACCATATTACTTTTCCTCTTACGGAATTTGTTTGTCTTTTATAAGATTCCATGGATTTTTTTAAACACTAAACTGCTCAGTGATGCCTTAACAATTTATTAGATTTCTGACAGAAAATTTCCAACATTATATAAAATACTAAAATTCAAAAACAGTATCTGATAGATTAATTTTGTAAAATTCAAGATTTCATAATGGCAGTTTTTCAGAGAAACGTTGATTTTCTTCTTTATCTTTCCGCGTATCAGCTCTGTCAGCTAGAGCTTTAGAACACCGACTGCACCTCTGCAGAGGGGTAAGACACCCTAATGGGACCACATATTGGCCGTGGGGTGGCGACACCTGGTGCTTAAGGACGGAATTCTGGTGGCTGAGCAGTCAATGACATTCAACACTGTACTTTGGCGCTTACTTTGGCTAGACGGGTGGTCAGAGAGAACCCTCCAATCAATCGACTGGCCCTGTCAAGCCCTAACACCTACATGATTTTCCCAATCCTATTGTGCTAATGGCAAACCCCAACACTTTTTATCATATGAGTGATAGAAAGCGGTGGCTGAGTGTCTTTCACGTCCTTGGAATGATGTTAAACTCTATCTGATGGTGAGGTTCCAGGTCTGGAGAATGTGGAGCACCCCTTCATCACCATTGCTATCAGGTTCACTCTTACCCAGACTGGTAGTAACCTGTTAGGGTCCTATCTATGGGGTAAATAGAAAATGTGTTTACAAAAAATAATTGAATTTTAAAAAATGTCTTCCAAAACTATCACTACGAATCTTTCAAAACATTGCCGGCATTAAATGACCCACCGAGGTTTATATGCCGTTAAACAAAACAAACAGACAAACAAACAATCCGCGTATCAATCTATTTCATTTTAAAGAAAACCCACACTAATCTTCACCAGAGAAATATCAACCTCGCCTTTTTAATTTCTCGAGAATCGGTTGTGAGACACAATTGAATGAACCTGTGTGCTGTGAAACTATCGCAATGTAATGTCCTCAAGAATGTTTTTGTCTTTCATGGCATATCAACCCTTGTGGTTATTTAAGTTTGTTAATATATTTTTTGTTTAATTTCATGAATAATAATATATTGGTAGAAATATTTCTTAATATGTTAAATTTTTTCATTTAACATATTTATATGTAAATGGTGATAACATTTCTAATTTTTCAGAAATTATGTTTTTTAAGTTTATTATCTATTACTATAAGTAATGTTTATTTTATAAACATATTTATTTATGTTTAATTATAAAAATATTTATTTATGGTTATTTTCTTACTTATAAGTTTATTATCTATTACTATTTTAAGTTTATTATCTACTTTTTAAAATTTTTCCTCAAATTCATGTGTATGGATTAATCTAAGTAGTATTGTTGTTTTATTTAACAGCATATCAATCCTTGTTCAATGTCAAATCCTGTTTGTTGTATATATTATCTGTAAGCAAATAGTTTGTGGGTAAATATTTCTGGTTGGGTTGGTTTTACTATCAGGTAGAAACAATTTTCATTAACTGAATGTGTATCAATATATTGGTAGAAAAATTGAATTTCATGGAGATTTTTAATTAACTTCATCTGTATTACTTCGACCATTTATTTCTTTATCCAGAAAAGCATAATTCTGATGTAACATGAAATGAGCGCGAAAAAGCTCTGCATAGCAATTACAGATTCACCAGTTTTAAAAAAATGTCTTAACAGCAACAGCAAACGCACAATGTGAATCGGACTTATCTGAAAAATGATAGTAAGACCTTAGGTAGATGGAGCAAGAGTTCACTCTTGACTGAGTTTACTTGCCACAACAAAGGTGACGGTTTCAAATGTAAGTGTTGTTATGTTGGATATTGTACAAACGGAAATAGGAATTTCCGGTTGAATTAAACAGAGGGGGGACGATGAAGATAACAAAGGACTTTTTCCTGGTGGTAGCGAACAAAAGAAAACGCGTAGGCGTTTGAGAGATACAAAAGACAGTCAAGGTCAGTAGGGACAGTCAGAAGAAAGACAGCTGACGAGAACGTGCGGGACCGGCGCGGTCGCGCACCAACGTAGCCAGCGGTCAGTGAGGTTTGTCCACCCCTCTTTGCCTCAGATCCCAACAGTAGTAGTAGTAGTAGTAGTAGTAGTAGTTCCCATTGTTAACGCTCGCCACTCACACGCACCACGAGGGGAATGAAAGAAATAAAAGTCAATCTCCTACTATTATACAGCATGCTTTGTGATTTCATTAAGCAGTATACCGCAAAATATACGATTCAGCGTGAGTTTGAAGATGCCAGTATATAACATGTACGATTTAGTGCCGGAAAAGAAGGCCCTATGCAACAGTTACAGTAGCACTGCATTATATACCAATGCAAATATGTCTGTGAGCGATTTCGTGTTTCGTAGGTTTTTGTCAACATGAATGATGCCTACGGTTTATGTAATGAATATATTTTACAAATAAATTCTACATGAGACAGAATGCAACAGGTTCACGGAAGCCATCTTGGGACATTAGACACTTTCAGGCATTCACAATTTGCTAAAAGAAAACGCTAACTTTATAGAAAAAAAGTAGAATTTTACAGCTGTCGGCACAACATATTTCAAACAATAAACGAGATAACTTTAAAGAGATAATTTCCAACGAAGAAACGGCATCACTTTAATTGGTTACTAATTGTGAGTTGGAATAAATAGCCGAATATGCCTTTTTCCAATCAATGCGCAGACAGAAAAAACGTCTATTTGAAGAAAACACTGAGTAAAACAAAAACTTTATTTATGAGTTGGCGGTCAAGTTGGTAATTCTATTTTTAATTGTATTCCATGTTGACTTACCTATCACCTCTCCCGCACCTCTTAATATCACTTTACTTCCATTAATCAAATTGCTATGGACAGGAATTAATTACATAGAACATAATTAATGCTCTGAATACTAAATAACAGTTCTGTTTTTTTGTTAGTTTTGTTTCCCTCTATAAAAGAGCGACCAAACAAGATTTTAAATAGGAAATTGCAGGTTTGAGAGAATTAATGATTTGTAGGTGGAATTGTTCTTGAACAGTAAGGTGTTTGGTTGGATTTTATGGCATGCCAACCCATGGGTGATTTTAAGCTAAATATGTTTTTATTAATTCATTCTGGTTGGGTATTCGATTTAAAAAAATCATTTTCTGATCTATTCAATCCTAACCCTAACAGGTACTACCAATCCGGTCAGAGTGGACCAGAGAGTAAAGACAATGAAGGAGTACTCCACGCTCACCAGAGCTCCAGAATTGAAACATCGCCACTAGATGTAGTTTAACGTAAAATCCTGGAAACTAAGACCGTCACCCATCGCCTTCAAGCACATATATGATAACATGGTTGGGGGTTGCTATAAGATCAATACGATCAGGACAATCATATAGGCCATAGGGCTTGACGTGACGAAATGGTTTATGAAAGGAGGCATCTACGACTATTTCCCCTTTAAAATGCTCTCTAAAGCGCTGCCTTAAAATGGCCACAAAATTCGTAACAGACCGGATAAGAGAGAAACAAATTCTTCTCCACGTATGCGGTTATCTCGGGCTTTGAAATAAAGACATCTAAAAAAAAATAAAAACCCAGTCTTTGTGTTCATCTATAACAACAAGAAGATGTATACGAAGACCAAACCTAACGAAAAGACATCGCATGAATTGCAAGAAGTCACAGAAAGATCAGGAAACGGAGAAAAACCAGCGCAGATAGCAGCAAATAAGAGATAGAGAGAAAATAGAGGATCCGGCCAGCCAAGACGGTTATGTAATAAGATAAGTAAGAATATGAAAATGAAGTAAGAAGACTTGTTGGAGTTTTTTGTAATATAAAGTGTGCTGAGGTCACCACTTAAAAAATTATAAGACTCTGCGCGGGCCCGTCAATCAAAGCCAGCCAATCAACACGTTCGAATCGTGGTTAGTTAACTATTTAATCGCCAATCATGAAAGCCGTTTATTTGCACGTATTTGCCACTGAAACCGACGGATCTGCACAAGAACTTCTGCTCAACCAAAGGATTCTACCCACACTAAGGGACGCCGAGGAACAACCAAAGGTTTCTTCAATAAGCATCAGCCTCTGCTTAACACAAGGGATCTCCTCCTGTAAAGTGCTCTAACCTGAAGCCTAAATAATGACCATAAAATTCGTAACACGGCCAAGAAGGTTATAAGATAAGAAAGAATATGAAAAGAAGCAAGAAAGCTCGTTGGAGTTTTTTTAATAAAGGTCCACCACTTACACTTATAGACTCTGCGTAGGCACGTGCATTAAAGTCAACTAATCTACATATCGAATTGTTGGGTTGGTTAACTATTTAATCAGGAAGCCGTTCTTTTGCACGTATTCGCCACTGACCGACGGATCTTGCAGCAAAGGACTGCTCAATTCAACCCAAAAATTAGGGACAACAACCGAGGAACAACCAAAAAATGTCTACCCACACTAAGGGACACCGAGGAACAACCAAAAATACCCAACACTAACGGACACCGAGGAACAACCAAAAATTTTCTACCCAACACTAAACGACACCGAGGAACAACCAAAAATGTCCTACCGCAACACTAAGGGACACCGAGAAACAACCAAGAATTCTACCCAAGCACTAAGGGACAACCAAGGAACAACCAAAAATGTCTACCCAAGCACTAAGGGACCCGAGGAACAACGCAAAAATTCTACCCAACTCTAAAGGACACCGAGGAACAACCAAAATTTTCTTACCAAACACTAACGGACACCGAGGAACAAACGCAAAAATTCTACAACACTAAGGGAACACAAGGAACAAACCAAAATGTCTACCAACACTAAGGGACACTGCGAAAACAAAAAAATTCTACCCAACACTAAGGAACACGAGGAACAACCAAAGGTTTCTTCACTGAGGATGAGCCTCTGCTTAACTCTGCTGTAAAGTGCTCTCACTTGAAGCCTAAAAATGGCCACAAAAATCATAAATAGCGAAGAGGGTTATGTAATACGATAAGTAAAAATATGAAAAGTAGTAAGAAGGCTATCCAATATAGTTTAATAGTAGCTCATCTAAAGATTTAAGATAATATAAAGTAAGATAGCTGCAAAGTAATGAAGCTGTAGAAAGTTCTGTGTATGAAAAAGATGTATTCGCAAAAACCTAATACAAACACACAAATGATAATAAATAAATGTATAATAGAAATATTTTTTAAAAAATTCATTAAAATACGCGCCATCATGTTATCCTGGTATTCATCCAACTTTCTCGTTCCAGATCGCCTCCGGGAGTCGACAAAGCACCTTGTTTATCATCGAACTGTGGACCGATTGGGAAATGAAGCAGCCGTTTGATAAACAAGGTGGGCTTTCGACTGGAAGGCGATCTGAACGAGAAAGTTTTGGGATGAATACCAGGATAACAGATGGCGCGTATTTTTAATGAAATTTTTTAAAAAATATTCTATTTTTACCATTTATTTATTTATCAATTTGTGTGTTTGTAAATTAGGTTTTTGGCGAAAATACATGCTTTTTATCCATACAGAACTTTCTACAGCTTCATTACTTTGCAGCTATCTACTTTTATATTATCTTAAATCTTTAGATGAGCTACTATTACTATATTGGAATAGCCTTCTTACTACTTTTCATATTTTTAACTTATCGTATACATAGACCCTGCTTGCTATTTTAATGATTTTTTGTGGGCCATTTAAGGCTTCAAGTGAGAGCACTTTACAGCAAGAAGTAAGCAGAGGGCTCATCTCAGTGAAGAAACCTTTGGTTGTTCCTCGGTGTCCTTTAGTGTTGGGTAGAATTTTTTGGTTGTTCGCTCGGTGTCCCTTAGTGTTGGTAGACATTTTTTTGGTTGTTCCTTGGTGTCCCTTAGTGTTGGGTAAGAATTTTTTGGTTGTTCCTCGGTGTCCGTTTAGTGTTGGGGTAGAAATTTTTTGGTTGTTCCTCGGTGTCCGCCTTTAGAAGTTGGGTAGAATTTTTTGGTTGTTGTCCTCGGTGTCCCTTAGTGGTTGGGTAGACATTTTTTGGTTTGTTGCCTTGGTGTCCCTTAGTGTTGGGTAGAATTTCTTTGGTTGTTCTCGGTGTCCTTTAGTGTTGGGTAGACATTTTTTGGTTGTTTCCTCGGTGGTCCGTTAGTGTTGGTAGAAATTTTTGGTTGTTCCTCGTGTGCCCGTTTAGTGTTGGGTAGAATTTGTTTTGGTTGTTCCTCGGTGTCCGCTTAGTGGTTTGGTAGACATTTTTGGTTGTTTCCTCGTGTCCCTAATTTTTTGGGTAGAATTTGAGGCAGTCCTTTGCTGGGCAGATCCGGTCGGTCAGTGCGAATCGTGCAAAAAGAACGGCTTTCCTGATAAATATTAACCAACCACATATTCGATAATGTAGATTAGTTGCTTTAATGCACGTGCCTAACGGCAGAGTTATAAGTGTAAGTGGTGGACCTTTATTAAAAAACTCCAAGGAATTGCTTTCTTTGGCTTCTTTTCCATATTTCCCTTTCTTATCTTATAACCTTCTGGCCGTGTTAACGAAAATTTTATGGTCATTATTAGGCTTCAGGTTAGGCACTTTACAGAGAGATCCCTTGTGTTAAGCAGAGGCCTGATTGCTTATTGGAAGAAGACCTTTGGTTGTTCCTCGCGTCGGCCTTAGTGTTGGGGTTAGAAATCCTTTGGTTGAGCAGAGTTCCTTGGTTGCAGATCCGTCGTCCAGTGGCAATACGTGCAAATAAACGGCTTTCATGATTGGCGATTAAATATTACATAACCCGTTATTCGAACGTGTTGATTGGCTGGCTTTTGATTGACGGGCCCTGCGCAGAGTCTATAATTTTAAAGTGGTTGACCTCAGCACAACTTTAATATTACAAAAAACCCAACAAGTCCTTCTTACTTCATTTTCATAATTCTTACTTATCTTATACATAAGCCGTTCTTGGCTGGCCCGGATGCCTCTATTTTCTCTCTATCTCCTTATTTGCTGCTATCTGCGCTGGTTTTTCTTCCGTTTTCCTGATCTTTCTGGACCTTCTTGGCAATTCCATGGATGTCTTTTCGTAAGGTTTGTCTTCGTATAACATCTTCTTGTTTGTTATAGATGATACCACAAAGACTGGGTTTATTTTTTTTTTAGTAATGTTCTTTATTTCAAAGCCCGAGATAACCGCATACGTGGAGAAGAATTTGTTTCTCTCTTATCCGGTCTGTTACGAAATTTTGTGGCCAATTTTTAAGGCAGCGCTTTAGAGAGGCATTTTAAAAGGGGAAATAGTCGTAGATGCCTCACTTTCATAGAACCATTTCGTCACGTCAAGCCCTTAATGGCCTATATGTTGTCCTGATGATTGATTCTTTATAGCAAACCCGCAACGTCATGTTATCATATAATGTGCTTTGAAGGCGATGGGTGAACGGTCTTGTTTCCAGGTTTTACGTTAACTACATCTAGTGGCGATGTTTCAATTCTGGAGCTTCTGGTGAGCGTGGAGTACTCCTTCATTGTCCTTTACTCTCTGGTCCACTCTGACCGGATTGGTAGTACCTGTTAGGGTTTAGGATTTTGAAAATAGATCAGAAAATGATTTTTTTTAAATTCGAATACCCAACCAGAATGAATTTAATAAAAACATATTTAGCTTAAAAAATCACCCATGGGTTTGGCATGCCATAAAATCCACCAACACCTAACTGTTCAAGAAACAATTCCAAGCCTACAAATCATTAATTCTCTCAAACCTGCAATTTCCTATTTTAAAATCTTGTTGGGTCGCTTCCTTTATAGAGGGGAAACAAAACTAACAAAAACAGAAACTGTTTATTTAGTATTCAGAGCATAATTATGTTTCTATGTTAATTAATTCCTGTCGCATAGCAATTTGATTAATGGAAGTAAAGTGATATTTAAGAGGTGGCGGGAGGGTGATAGGTAAGTCAACATGAATATACAATTAAAAATAGAATTAACCAACTTGACGCCAAAACTCCATAAAAAAGTTTTGCTTTTACTCAGTGTTTTCTTCATTAGAACGTTTGTTCTGTCTGCGATTGATTTGGACAAAGGCATATTCCGCTATTTTAGGCCACCACAATTAAAGTAACCAATTAATTGATGCCGTTTCTTCGTTGGAAATTTATCTCTTTAAAGTTATGCTCGTTATTGTTTGAAATATATTGTGCCGACAGCTGTAAAATTCTACTTTTTTTTTTCTAAATAAAGTAGCGTTTTTCTTTTTTAGCAAATTGTGAATGCCTGAAAGTGTCTAATGTCCACAAGGATGGCTTCGCGTGAACCTGTTCATTCTGTCTCATGTAGATTTATTTTGTAAATATATTCATTACATAAAGCCGTAGGCATGCATTCTGTTGACAAACCTCGAAACACGAAATCGCTCCACAGACAATATTTGCATGGTAATATAAATGCAGGGTGCTCTGTAACTGTTGCATAGGGCCTTCTTTTCGCGGCACTAAATCGTACTGTTTATTTACTGGCATCTTCAAACTCACGCTGAATCGTAAATATTTTGCTGGTATAACTGCTTAATGAAATCAAAAAGCATGCTGTTTAGTAGGAGATTGACTTTTTATTTCCTTTCAATTCCTTCGTTGCGTGTGAGTGGCGAGCGTTAACATGGAAACTACTACTACTACTACTACTACTACTACTGTTGGAATCTGAGGCAAAGAGGGGTGGACAAACCTCACTGACCGCTGGCTACGTTGGTGGCGCGACCGTTGCGCCGGTCCCGCAACGTTGCTCGTCCAGCTGGTCTTTCTTCTGAACTGTCCCTACTGACCGTTGACTGGTCTTTTGTAATTCTCTCAAGCCTAACGCGTTTTCTTTGTTCGCTACCACAGGAGAAAAAGTCCTTTTGTTAAATCTTCAATGCGTCCCCCCTCTGTTTAATTCCAACCGGAAATTCCCTATTTCGTTTGTACAATATCCAACATAACAACACTTAACAATTTGAAACCGTCACCTTTGTGTGCAAGTAACTCAGTCAAGAAGTGAACTCTTGCTCCATCTTAGCCTAAGGTCCTTTTACTATCATTTTTTCCAGATAAGTCCGATTCACATTGTGCGTTTGCTGTTGCTGTTAGACCATTTTTAAAACTGGTGAAATCTGTAATTGCTTATGCAGAGCTTTTCGCGCTTCATTTCATGTTTACATGCAGAATTAATGGCTTTTCTGGATAAAGAAATAATATTGGGTCGAAGTAATTACAGAAATGAGTTAAATTAAAAATCTGCCATGAAATTCTAATTTCTACAATATATTGAATACACATTCAGTTAATGAAAATTGTTTCTACTGATAGTAAAACCAACCCAACAGAAATATTTACCCACAAACTATTTGCCTTCAGATTAATATATACACAACAGGATTTTGACATTGAACAAGGATGTGATATGCTGTTAAATAAAAACAACAATACTACTTAGATTAATCCATAGCACATGAATTTGAGGAAAAATTTTAAAAAGTTAGATAATACAACTTAAAATAGTTAAAAAAAAAATTTAGGAATTTTAAAATTTAAACTTTAAATAAAGTTTTTTTTTTTTTTTTTTTTAGAAAAAAAAAAAATAAAACCCAAATAAAAAAAAAATTTAAAAATATTTTTATAATAAACATAAATAAATAATGTTTATAGAATAAACATTACTTATAGTAATAGATAATAAAACTTAAAAAACATAAATTTCTGAAAAATTAGAAATGTTATCACCATTTACATATAAAATTATATGTTAAATGAAAAATTTAACATATTAAGAAATATTTCTACATATATTATTATTCATGATTAAACAAAAATATATTAACAAACTTAAATAACCCACAAAGGGTTGATAATGCATGAAAGACAACATTCTTGAGGACATTACATTGCTGATTTAAAAGTAAAAGTTTACAGCACACAGGTTCATTCATTGTGTCTTCACAACCGATTCTCGAGGAAATTAAAAAAGGCGAAAGGTTGATATTTCTCTGGTGAAGATTTAGTGTAGGGTTTTTTTTTCTTTAAATGAAATAGATTGATACGCGGCAATTGTTTGTTTGTCCTGTTTGTTTTGTTTTAACGCATATAAACTCGTGGTCATTTAATGCCGGCAATGTTTTGAAAGATTCGTAGTGATATGTTTGGGAAGAACATTTTTTAAAAATTCAATTATTTTTGGTAAAACACATTTTCTATTTACCCATAAGATTAGGACCCTAACAGGTCATACCAAGTCTGGGTAAGAGTGAACCTGATAGGAATGGTGATGAAGGGGTGCTCCACATTCTCCAGACCTGGAACCTCAACGCATCAGATAGAGTTTAACATCATTCCAAGGAGGTGAAAGACACTCAGCGCACCCGCTTTCCCTATCACTCATATGATAAAAGTGGTTGGGGTTTGCCATTAGCCACATAGGATGGGAAAAATTCATGTAGGTGTTAGGGTTGACAGGGCCAGTCGATTTGATTTTTGGAGGGTTCTCTCTGACCACCCGTCCTAGCCAAAGTAAGCGCAAAGTACAGTGTTGAATGTCATTGACTGCTAGCCACGCAGAATTCCGTCCTTAGCCCAGGTGGGTCGCCACCCACCGGGCCAAATATGTGGGTCCCTATTAGGGGGTGTCTTACCCTCTGCGAGGTGCAGTCGGTGTAGTTCTAAAGCTCTAAGCTGACAGAGCTGATACGCGGAAAGATAAAGAAGAAAATCCAAACGTTTCTCTGAAAAAGCTGCCATTATGAATCTTGAATTTTCAAATTAATCCTATCAGATACTGTTTTTGAATTTTTAGTATTTATATAATGTTTGGAAATTTTCTGTCAGAAATTCTAATAAATTGTTAAGGCATCACTGAAGCAGTTTAAAGTGTTTTAAAAAATCCATGGGAATCTTATAAAAAGCAAACAAATTCCGTAAGAGGAAAAGTAATATGGTTTTTAAAAAGTTTGATGAATTGAAAGTTGAAGGGTTTCTACTGATTCCATACATTTGGTCCGAATATATTTTGTGTTTTTCATTACGAAATTATTTTTTGATATATTTAATTTTTGAATACCATTTAATTTCATGACGTTTTTTTTATTGCGAACTTCATGTTTTCTATCCCGAGTGAGTTACGATAAAAGAGCGAATATAAAAAGTGGAAAAAAAAGGTTTTCATCAAAATTAATAGTAATGATTAATTACAATGCTACAGCTTATAAGACAGAATTAATAAAACAATATTTTCTCTCTCTCTCCCTCTCTCTCTCTCTCTGCTCCTCTCTCTCCTCTCTCTCTCTCTCTCTCGTTGTCTCTCTCTCGTTCGCAATATTTTTCCTATAGCTGACTCTATCTCACTGTCTCTTTCTCAGGATTACTCACATCTCTCCCTTCTCTCTCTCTCTCTCTCTCTCTCTATCTCTCTCTCTCTCTCTCTGCATCTCTCTCTTCTCTCTCGTTGCCAAAAGTGTGTTTTTCTATAGCTCTGTCTCTCTCTCATTCTGTCTCGCTTGTCTCTGCCCCCCCTCTCTCTCTCTCTCTCCCAGATTTGGTTTCTTAATAGTTATCTTGTCTGTCTGTCCCTCAGTCCCGTTTTCTATATTCAATTCTGTAATCTCATTTCTCTCTTTTCCAGTATCTCTCCTCTCTCTCTCTCCTTCGTCTCCTCTCTCTCTCTCTCTCTCTCTCTCTCTCTGCTCTCTCTCTCTCTCCTATTTTTCTTTCTCTCGTCTTGTTTTCTAGAGTTATCTTATCTTCCTCTGTTTTGTGACTATCATATGAGAAATCGAAAGTTACAAACAATGGATGTAACTAAGAGTAAAATTCTCATTTAAAGAAATCCAGTGCAGCTAAAAATATTTTTTCTTGTTAAATTTTTGGTAATTTTTTTCAAAACGATATTTGGCGATATCCTCTCTTAATTTTTAAATGAACAGAATATTCTGTGATGTCTGGGTTTCGCGCTGAACATCAGTAAATTTGTTGATATACGCAAAAAACTACAATATATATTCGGGTATTATGTCTTACTTTTTTTCGACCTAACATTTTATTTCCTTATTATAAAGGATCGCACGTATGTGAGATAACAAACTTTGTGTGTGTAAATAGTTGGCTAACGCTATGCCTAGGCCAACTGGTATGCCAATAATTTACAGTGAAAAGTTAAATAAGACAGCCTAGTATCTGTTATGAATATACACAATAATAAATGTTGAATGGAATTCTTAAATTTGTCCTAATTAAAGCATTTGATGTGTTAGCACCTTTCCAAAAATATGTTTGTGTTTAAATAATAGCCACACCACTACATATATACACACACGCAACGACGCTCACACACGCAGCGCGCACAAACCTCCCCAAACAACACATATAAATATATATATATATATATAATGCTGTTAGATAGAAGGAAAGTGGTCAAGAAAATGACAACTCAAAACAAGTCACAGGGTTGAATACGTTTCCGTCTGTATTCAACAGACGTCCCTCCAGTCATTTGTCACAAATGACTTGAGGACGTCCTGTGTTTTGATGTGACTTGAGAAAAATTCTCAAGAAATGCCCACCGAGGTTGATATGGCCGGGTAAAGCAAACCAAACAAAACTAAAATTATGCTAATCAATCCTAAAATAGTCATTGATTTTTTTTGTCTGTTTCTTTTCCGAAAGAGTCTGTGTTTGAAATGAAAGAATTATAGACAAGAAATTGTCTTCGGGGAAAATCCCTTATTCGAAAAACTGCTTACAGTTTGACGTTGATATAGAAATCAATAATTATTAATGAAATAATTAGCGAAATAACTTATCGAATAGTCGAATATGATGTCGATTTGTGAGACGAGAGTCAGTGGACTTTTCTGTGGCAACGTTGGCAAACGTTTTTGTCAACGGTTAAATAGGAAGGTACACATTTTAGTGTTTCGATTTTTTTTCTCTTCGTGAATCAGAGCAACAAGAGTCAACAAAGTCAACGAAATATATTATCGTTTTGCTATTTTAAACTGAAGGCCAATTTTCCATTCTTTTGATTAACCTTGCAACACGAGAAGCGATATCCAAATTAGACATCAGAATATTACTCTGAAAATAAAATATAAGCCAATCGATACATTTATATATAAATATTATATATATATATTTATTTATTTATTTATTTATTCATTTAATTACTTTTTTTGGCCCTCATATAAGCATTTCAATCTTTTTTCTCCAGACCGTCTCCATAATACTTTTGAAAAAGGGTAAAAAGTTCACCCGAAATATCGGAATTGATCACACCAGGAACAATCAATTGAATAATTAAAAGTCTGGTTTTTTGTTCTGTTTTTCTTGTTTTTGTTCTTTTTTACAAGAGCTTCAAAAGACAAAAAAAACAACGTTCACAAGAGCATAACAATATAATTATATTAATATATATATATATATATATTATATATATATATATATAATAGAGAGAGAGAGGAGAGAGAGAGAGAGAGAGAGAGAGAAGATGGATGGACTATAAAATTCGCAGATACTTATATACGGATATAGATCTTTATATCTTAAACACCTTTAATTCTAATCTGACTCTATATACACGCACAATTACAGACATTATCTCTCTCCCTCTCTCTAATATATATATATATTATATTATTATAATATATATATATATATATATATATATATATATATATATATAAGATCGTAATAGGTTTATATGCTTTTTCAGTATGAATATATATATATTATACGTGTGTGTAAATAGATCAATATATATATATTATACCTATATATATTATATATATTATATTAAATATATATATATAAAGAAGAGAGAGAGGGGGGCAAATAGAGAAAGAGATACACCAATGTATATACATGTTTTGTATTAATACCTTTATTCAATAGATTAATTTAAAGTTATATTAACATGAATCTTTTATTCAATTACTATTATTTTTCGCCTTTCTTGGCCTGATATATATCTATTGTAAACATTTAATGGTTTAATATCAAGTGCCAAGCAATTTTTCTCTGACAGGGCATAAATTTTTTAATGGCGCAAGTAAGTTAATATTTGTCGATATAAATATCTTGAAGATTCTATGTGATTAGATGCTGAACATAAATACATAATTCAACACTTCCAACAACGTAATGGAACGTGTATAAAATTGTGTACATGTGCGTCCTTTTGGACTAAAGTTTTTGGGTTTGGTCGTTTTGTTTTTGCAGCAACAACCTCGTGGCGTCATTTAATGCCGATAAAGTTGTTTTAAATTAGATTCATTCTTAATGGATAACAAATGTTGTTTAATCAACTCCTGTTTTCTATTTAACCCTAGATGGACCTACAGTTACTACCCGCTGCTCAGAGTGGACAGGGGAGCAGTGGTGATGAAGGGGTGGCTCCACATTCCCCAAACCTCCAAAACTGGAACTCACCATCAGATAGAGATTAACGTCTTCCAGGACATGTAGACCCTCAGTCACCCCTTCTAGGCACCCATAAGAATGGGTTGGGCTTGCCATAAGGCAAAAGAAATGGGAGCAATAATATAGGTGCTAGGGCTTGACGTGACCAGCCCGATTGATCGGAGGGGGCCCTCTCCGACGCACCCATCTAGCCCAAAATTGAAGCCAAAGTTGGAAGTATTGTCAATCTGGACTGCTCAGCCACCTGGGTTCTTAATCTTTTAAGCATCCGGGTCCGCCACCCCCACGGCCAACAGGTGGGCCCCATTGGGGGAGTCTTACCCCTCTGAAGAGGTGCAGTCTGTGCATTCTAATTGCCCCATCCGACAGGGCGGGGACTATTTTTTGTGACTATAATATAAATGGGTAATCCAAATAAGGTCTCTTTTACGCTTGGGACTCAAAGATAACTGTTTCATCTGCTATTGGGAACAATGTTGTGCTTGTTTGTCCATGCACTTTGACTGCTTCTCACGCACGCCCCGTGCCACGTACAATTTGGTTTGACGCCACCGACAAGTGTGAAGTCCGCGCATTTATTCGTTTTAGAATGCAAAAAAGCAATTAAACCGTTGTAATTCATCGCCATTAACGAAAGTGTATGACGAATGGCGCATGGCTGTCAAAACTGTCTGCAAGTGATTAGGGAATTTTTGCAAACGACAACGAGGTTTCCGCTTCCTCACGACATGTGCGATCTGGTATAACATCGGCATACAAAAATTGCCACAGCACCTACAAAAATACATTTTATCGAAATGGTTATTATATAGAAAAGTAGATACATGTATAAATATCAAATTTGTAAACATCATTGACTATAAAAGAATATAAACGTTTTCTGCGATTTTTGAAATATTTGGGAGACCTTATTTTTTAGATTAACTAGTATATTCAGTTTTCATGAGAATTTATAAAGATTTGATATGAGCCCGTTTGTAAGTATTCCTGAGATTACATGCTTTTTGTGTTGTTTGTGTGTGTGTCCTGTGTGTATGTGGTGTATGGTGTGGGTGTGTGGGGGCGTGTAGAACAAATGTGTTTGTACTCACTCTGGTTATTTTCTATAAGTATAACATACCAATGGAACCACTCGTTATGATAATATTTTTATTTTCCCATGAAACTACCTACCCAAACCCTAACCCTAAACCTGAACCTAAACTCTACCCTACTCTATCCCCGTCTTCCTTTTTTCCTAGTAGATCAATAAATAAATAATTTATCAGTCAGCAGTGGTTCCCTTTTTATGTTAGATTTATAGGAAATAACATCAGCTTCTATATCTGCATCTTAACTATTTACTCCCAACTCTTCGTTTTCATTAAATGCAAGAATGGCCTTCGGCTAATACAGAAGTGACTATTGGTCTTGTAGCTACAATCATTTAACATGATCTGGGAAGGTGATTCACCCGGCACACACACAGCGCAACAAATACACAGAATAACCCATCAAGCCGTGACTGAATGAATTAGCATCTGGCGAGGCCGTGATTACATTATAACATGTAATACTTTGTTCAGTTGAATTGAATGAGTTTTACAGAGAGAAAGAAAAAGCTCGAATGAAGAAATCATATAATTAGGGAGAATGAGAAGAAAAGAAAAGAGAGCATGCATCTGTATGAATGTGCACGGTGTTCATGCGTTCGGGAAGTTTTAGACGGTTCTCGTTGGCTCGGGAACGAATGGTGAAAAAAAGTGGACAAATAAAAAATAAAAAATAAAAAATAAAAAAGTGTTACTCAATAAAAGTGACGTTTATGCAGCTGGGTGTTTTCGCTTCGAGTGGAACGTGTTTCTCGCCTTTGATAGAACCCAACAATAGCAACAATCGAGCACATGTTATTACATTTCGGACGCTGTAAATACGAGTTGGCTCAACTTACGAGATGTGTACAAGCATAGAGATTAGCACTTTGTGTTTAGCTTGTTTCATACTCATTTTATATTAGACGTTTGTAGACGTATCTTACAGTGTATTGTAGTGTATACCCGTGAGCGTATACTTATAATACTCATCTTGTATACTTATCTTCTTCCTGGACCTGGGTAGCTGTTATATATCTGTTAAGCTGAATCATCTGTTGATTCTACTTCTTTTATCTGCCTTGGACTGTTCTGATCTTGGTAGCTTGCTTGAGTTTACTTGTAGATTTTATTTCTCATGATATGGGAGTCTCCTGGGTCTTGGTCTATTGTTTTTTTTTAATTAATGAACACAGACTTCATTTTTTCCTTTAGAGTTCATTTATTTTACTTAGAACCCAAGACAATCGCATGTGAGAAAATGGCTATTTGTATGAAAGAGACACCGTCGGCCGTCTGACTCGTCCAGTCACCAGCCAAATTTATCTAAATTAACTTTCTCTGGTTGGCTTGTTCAATCAGTGAAGATGGGTCAAAAAGAGAGTTATATCTTGTCCATAAAATCCCAGTATTTTTCCACGAAACTGTTACATTGATTTAACTACACTACATGCATACAATTATGTATCAGAGTGCTCTGCTTTTTTTATGTAGTTATTTATTCATTTTACGAAAAAAAAATGTTGACGGTGGCAGACAAATATTCTTCTAATTCTACTAAGTCTTGATGTTTTCGTTTCTTTGTTTAATTGCATATCGGCCTTTGTGATTATTTAATGCTAAAGTAGCCCTGTAGAACAGCATCAGTGGTACTATTTAACATGCGTAATCGGCTTACAATTTATATGGGTAATCTGCAGCCGTCAGCAAAATCCCCTCTAATGAGCTAGCTAAGTGCCAGTGGGCAGATGGTCTATTAATGGCATTGCGCACTATTTACTTTGAATATAGCATAGTATATCATCAAAATATATTATATATAACTATATATATATTATATATAATCATGCGACTTGACGTCATTATAACTGTTCTTTTTCGATCGCGTTTGAACACTCTCTTCACGTGATTTTTAAAAAAGTTCTTTTTTCGAACATTTCAAAAATTTTCCCGCGTTCTAAACGAATTTTTAAAAAAATAAGGATTTACTCTGAGGAAGGTCGATATTTCTTTGTGCGCAATATATTATTTCATTTCATTTTGTTATTTAAAATAATAATAGATTGAATAATGTACCCATGGATAAACTCCTGACCGAAAACGTGTAAGTTAAATTAATTAAAATATTCTATTTTTCCATTCAATACTTTCTTTCCTTTATTTCCCTTTTCAACATAACTGTCGGATTCACTTCCATTTTCATTTATATATATATATATATATATATATATATATTATATATATATATATATTATATAATAATATATTATATTGCACTGAATGAATAATTTATGATGTATTTATTAATTATCTTAATTTTCAGGTGTTTAATTTTTTCAATATTATTTAACTTTTATTTAATACATACGTTACTGACTCGAACATTTACAAATGAAGAAACAAGCAATCTATAGAAATTGACCTCGGTATTAAAAAAAAGCCCTGCATTTTGCGTGTTGACATTAATCAGGTTCAATTTAACGTTGGAATCAGATGCAAATAACAATTTTTTGCCCGCTGCACTGCGAAAATTCTGCTGATTTGAAAAATATTTGCCATTTTATTTTTTAGTTTTACCTGACAATATCAACTCAATGTAGCCAATTTACCAGTTGTATGTAGTGGATCGTTTTCAATCATGAAAGGTTTCGTCGAAATCATTTTTTTTAATATAGACATATGGAATTACATAAATTGAAACCAAATCTGAAGACTAAAAATGATAGTTTGCAAAAACAATACAACCAATAAATGATAGCAAAAAAGGTACAACAATAAATATCTGCTGTAAAATTACGGACTGTGTATGAAGAAGATTGGGACCAATTCCAGAATGCTGTTCAATCTCAGAAAAAAAGAGAAAACAAAAATAAGCTGAAATTTATTCTATTTTTATAGCTCGATACATTAGGTAAAATTATTTTCCATTTTTCCCTATCATTTTGAAGGATTCTAACTTTTTATTTCAAACTACGATGGTTGTCAAAAGTAAATGCCAATTTGTTTAGGAGGTATAATTACCACACAGAAACATGTATCATACATAAAAATAAAGCTGATCCGAAGAGGATCACATCCTACTTCTCCACATAGTCACCGTTTCTCTCAATAGCAATGTTCCACCTTCGAGTGAAAGCATGTACGAGGGTGTGTCAAAAAGTAATGCCATTTGTTTAGAAAAGTATAATTTACATCACAGGAACATGTATCATGCATAAAATGAAGCTGGTCTTCTGAGGATCACATCCCTACTTCTCCACATGTCACCGTTTTCTCTCAATAGCAATGTTCCACCTTCGAATGAGAGAACGTATCCCTGCCTGTAAAATTCTGTTGACTGTTCTCTGAGCTACTTCTTCAATACAGATTTCACTTCCACATCACTGGAATAATGTTTGCCTCTCTTAGCCCCCATGTAAGAGGGTTCTTAGGCAAACAGTATTCTACCAGATTACCCGAGACCGTACTATTCCTGCACTGAGTTGACGAGGACCGCTATCGAACACAAGAAACATTGCAATTTCTAGGCGAACGCTCTAACCGACTGAACTAAACTTTACTTACTCGGATTTGTAATCACCTTTACACAAAACATTTTGTAATTGATGATTAGATCTATCGGGTTACTAAACTATACTCATAGTTAATTGAAAATTCATCTGCAGTTCAAACTAATAGCAAAAAAGTTTTAATTTGTTTCATTCTTTTTCATATTATTATTACATCACTCATTGTCAGTTTTTCCCACCATTTTTTACCTGGAGGTCTTTCAATGGAGTCTGAGGGACATCAAGTCTCCTCATATCTCCAGTACTCTTCTGACTATTAGTCATCTTAATGGCTGTTCTTTAGATTGTCCCAGATCTTCATCTGATTTCTTATGTTCAGGTCCTCTCCGTTTGAAATCTCTCCAGTTACTCTCAATTTCCAGTAGATCACTTTCTCCCTCAGAGGTGCGTAGTTTTTTCCTCACTTTGTGCTAGTTGGCTGAGCTATGTTATTCTTGGATTAAACGTCTCTGTCGCTAAACATTCCAGACTTTTCCACGATTCCGTTGCGTCTTATCTACTTTTTGAAGTTGATCTGAGAAATCTACTAAAAGGCGGATATACCATGGAGCCATACCAAACATATATACAAATAAATATCAAACATCAAAGTAGATAAGAACGCAACGAATCGTGGAAAAGTCTGGAATGTTTAGCGACAGAGAGTTTAAATCCAAGAATAACATAAGCTCAGCCAACAGCACAAAGTTGAGGAAAAACTACGCACCTACTGAGGGGAAAAGGATCTACTGAAATTGAAGTAAACGTGAGAGATTTCAAACGAGAGGAACCTGAACATAAGAAATCAAGATGAGATCTGGGACAAATCTAAGACAGCATTAAGATAGACTATATAGTCAGAAGAGTACTGGAGTATGAGGAGACTTGATGTCCCTCAGACTCCATTGAAAGACCTCAGGTAAAAAAATGGTGGGAAAAACTGACAAATGAGTGATGTAATAATAAATAGAAAAAGAATTGAACAAATTAAACTTTTTTGCTATTAGTTTGAACTTGCAGATGAGATTTTTTCAATTAACTATGAGTATAGTTTAGTAACCCGTAGATCTAATCATCAATTACAAAATGTTTGTGTTAAAGGTGTTAAAATCGAGTAAGTAAAGTTTATCAGTCGTAGAGGCGTCGCTCTAGAAATTGCAATGTTTGTGTTCGATAGCGGTCCTCGTCAACTCAGTGCAGGAATAGTACGTCTCGGGTAATCTTGGAATAATGTTGCCCTCTTAAACCCCTACATGGGGCTAAGAGAGGCCAAACATTATCCCAGTGATGTGGGAAGTGAAATCTGTAATTGAGAAGTAGCTCAGAGAACAGTCAACAGAATTTTATTCAGGGCAAGGGATACGTCTCTCATGAAGGTGGAACATTGCTATTGGAAGAGAAACGGTGACTATGTGGAGAAGTAGGGATGGTGATCCTCAGAAGACCAGCTTCATTTTGATGCATGATACATGTTCCTGTGATGAATAATTATCCTGTTTCTAACAAAAATGGCATTACTTTTTGACACCCCTCGTACATGCTTTACGTCGAAGGTGGAACATTGCTATTGAGAGAAAACGGTGACTATGTGGAGAGTGGGATGTGATCCTCTCGGATCTAGCTGGTTATTTTTATGTATGATAGCATGTTTCTGTGTTGGTAATTTTATACCTGTCCTAAAACAAAATTGGCATCTTTTTGACACACCATCGAGTTTGAAATAAAGTTAGAACTTCAAAAATGAATAGGGGAAAAAATGGAATAATATTTACCTCAATGTATCGAGCTTAGAAAAGATAAATTTCAGCTTAGTTTGGTTTTTCCTCTTTTTTTTTCTGAGATTGAAACAGCATTCTTGGAATTGGTCGCAATCTTCTTCAACAACAGTCCGTAATTTTACAGCAGATATTTATTGGTTGTACCTTTTTGCTAATCATTTATGGTTGTATTTGGTTTTGCAACTATCATTGTTTAGTCTTCAATTGGTTCAATTATTGTAGATTCCATATGTCTATATATAAAAAAAATGTAATTTCGGATCGGAAACGCTGTTCATGATTGAAAACGATCCACTACATACGCAACTGGTAATTTGGCTACACTTGGTTGATATTGTCTATGGGAAAACAAAAATAAAATGGAAATATTTTTCAAAATCGAGCAGAAATTTCGCAGTGAGGCAAAATTGTTATTTGTCATCGTGATTCTAACGTTAAATTGAACCTCTGATTTAATGTCACGACGCAAAATGCAGTGCGGGGTGGGGTTTTTTTTAATACCGAGTCATTCTATATGTTGCTTGTTTTTCTCAATTTGTAATGTTCGAAGTCAGTACGTATGTAATTAAATAAAAGTTAAATAATATTGTAAAAATTAAACCACTGAAAATTAGAATATAATAAATAACATCATAAATTATTCATTCAGTGCAATATATATATATATATATATTATTATATATATATATATATATATATATATATATATATATTATATGAAAATGGAATGAATCCGACAGTAATTGTTGAAGAATAAAGGAAGAAAGTATTGAATGGAATAGATATTTTAATTAATTTAACTGTACCGTGTTCGGTCATAGAGTTTATCATGAGTACAGTTATTCATTTCTATTATTATTTTTAATAACAAGAAATGATAATAATATTCGGCACAAAGAAATATCGAACCTCCTCTAGAGTAAATTCTATTTTTTAAAATAAATTCGTTAGAACGCGTGAAAAATTTTTGATTTCGAAAAAAGAACTTTTTTAAATTAATCACGTGAAGAGAGTGTTTCAAACGCGATCGAAATAAGAACAGTTATAGATGACGTCAAGGTCGCATGAGTAATATATATATATATATATATATATATTTATATATAATATTGATGATATATAGCTATATTCAAAGTAATAATGCGCGCAATGCCATTAATAGACCATCTGCCCACCTGGTAGCTTGAGCCTCATAGAGGGAATTTTGCCTGACGGCTCAAGATTACCCATATTTAAATTGTAAGCCATTACGCATAGTTAATAAGTACACTGATGGCTGTTCTAGTCAGGGCTAGCTTTGCATTAAATAATCCCACAAAGGCCGATATGCAATTAAACAGAAGAAACGAAAACATCAAGACTTAGTAGAATTAGAAGAATTTTTGCTGCCACCGTCAACATTTTTTTTTTTCGTAATGAATAAATACTACATAAAAAAGCAGAAGCACTCTGATACATAATTGTATGCATGGTAGTGTTAGTTTAAATCAATGTAACAGTTTTTCGTGAAAAATAGCTGAATTGTTATGGAAAGATATAACTCTTTTTTGACCCATCTTCACTGAATTGAACAAGCAACCAGAGAAAGTTATTTAGATAATTTGGCTGGGGACTTGGACGAGTCAGACGCCGATCGTGTCTCTCATACAAATAGCCATTTTCTCAGCATGCGTATTGTCTTGGGTTCTATAGTAAAATAAAGAACTCTAAAGGAAAAAATGAGTCTTGTGTCATTATTAAAAAAAAAACAATAGAGCCAAAGACCCAGGAGAACTTCCATTATCATGAGAAATAAAATCTACAAGAAACTCAAGCAAGCTACCAAGATCAGAACAGTCCAAGGCAGATAAAAAGATAGTAGAATCAACAGATTGATTTCAGCTACACAGATACTTATAAGCAGTCCCAGGTCCAGGGAGATAGATAATTACAAGATGAGTATATAGTATACGCTCACGGGTATCCTACAATACACGTGTAAAGGATACGTCTACAACGTCAATATAAAATGAGTATGAAACAAGCTAAACCAAAGTTGCTAAATTCTTCATGCTTGTAGCACATCTCGTAAGTTGAGCCAACTCGTTTTAACGCGCCAGAATGTAATAACATCGTGCCTCGATTGTTGCTATTGTTGGGTTCTATCAAAGGCGAGAAACACGTTCCACTCGAAGCGAAAAACCACCCAGCTGCATAAACCGTCACTTTTAATTGAGTAACACTTTTTTATTTTTTATTTTTTTTTTTATTTGTCCACTTTTTTTCACCATTCGTTCGCGAGCCACAGAACCGTCTAAAACTTCCCGAACCATGAACACCCGTCCACATTCATAGATGCCATGCTCTCTTCTTTTCTCATTCTCCATAATTATTGTTTCTTCATTCGAGCTTTTTCTTTCTCCTCTGTAAAACTCATTCAATTCAACTGACAAAGTATTACATGTTATAATGTAATCACGGCTCGCAGATGCTATCATTCAGTCACGGCTTGATGGGTTATTCTGTGTTTTGTTGGCGCTGTGTGTTGTGCCGGGTGAACACCTTCAGATCAATGTAAATGATGTAGCTACAAGACCAAGTCACTTCTGTATTAGCCGAAGGCCATTCTTGCATTTTAATGAAAACGTAAGAGTGTGGGGAGGTAAATAGTTAAGATGCAGATAATAGGCCTGATGTTATTTCCTATAAATCTAACATAAAAAGGGGAACCACGCTAACGATAAATTATTTATTATTGAATTCTAGGAAAAAGGAGACGGGGATAGAGTTAGGGTTAGAGGTTAGG
>CM042140.1:105826572-105839072 GCA_023376005.1 Doryteuthis pealeii
CGGTCAAAGTAAGGAGCGACGCGTAGGCTGTGGCGTCTCACCTAGATGCTTTTAAAAATAACATCCTCTCCTTGGTCTACGCTAATTGAAAAGGGGATAGACTTCCCTCGCTGACGGCTGATACGACTTTAGGCCGCCCGACGACTTAGCTTTTATAAAGATATTGGTAAAGGAAAAACTTTATTATTGTGTCAATCCTTACTATATGAAGGGGGCCATGCCTTCATACGTTGAATATGAGTAAGCCCATGGACGATTCGCGCACCTTGACCTGTCACCAGAAACGATACACAGACACACCAGACAAACGACATACGATTGAATATAGTCAAGAGAATCATTGCGTGTGAGAATCTAATGCAAAATCTGTGTTTTATGTAGCGACTAAAATGTTCTTTCAAAAGTTTCTTTAAGCAAAATAAGTTTTACCGAAAAATGCTTTCACTTTTCCTCGACTCCAAACAATACGACTGATCAGTGTTTCCAGAATTAGATGCATTTAAAACGAATTCGATTTATGCCAAACTAGACGTGTGTATGATAAAGACTACTCCCGTCAGATACATCATCAGAATGTCTGATTCATTAAGAACAGACCATACTACTAGTACTGTTATCATGCTTCTAATAATAGGCAAGCCAGCTGAAGGGAATGCTCCACTTGAATGATTAGATACACTGAGAAATTTGTGCAACCAAAGGATTTTGGGTTGCTAGTCTATGTAAAGACAAGCGTACGCACAGTGTGATATGAAACTTATAAGAAATGAATGACAATAACTCAAAAAGATGGATACGCTGGAATTTAGAACGAGGCCTGAACAACACATGCAACTGACTCGTTATAACAGTGGTAAAAAAAGGAGACTTGCATTGTACACGGGGTTGTGCTAGTAGGGTGCAGGTAGAGAGAAAATGGAAGAGAATAGTGAGAAACTGGAGACCGGAAGCTGATTGAAGACCATCAATAGCAGCTTTGTGGATTCGTCAAGTATTCCTTTATCGTAGTCGTGGATAGATCGCTGCAAAAATCGCTCGCACAGAGTAACTATAATAACATCTGTCGTCTAGGTGTGATTTTTGCCGTGGCCGATTTCATTGCGTTTAATCTATACAAACTAATATGATAATGTATATATTAATTGTTGTTCTGTGGTCCACGGGAGATCAAATTCTAATTACTTTATATGATAAAAAGAAGTCCCGCAAATGAGTTTTGTTCTCAGAACAAAAATGTTTTATTTCTTTGTTTCATATTAATATATATTTATATCTATATCTAGTATATATATATACTATATATACATGTATTATATATATAAATATAATATATATCTAGGCAGATTCTATTTTGTCGGCTGGGGTTTTTAAAACGAATTAAATTAATTAAATCTATTTAGTGTTCAGAACTTTTGTCAAAATGGTAAGTAGGACGTAATGATCATCATTAAAAAAAGAAAAAATCATTTTGGGATATGGAGTTTTTATTTTTATAGATTTAGAAGACGATTTGTTTTGTGTCAATTTTCGACGACTCCGCCCATTATGTCCTTTGTTCAATAGTTTAAGCGCTTTGGTTTGGAAACCATTGGCAGACCTTTATATTTCCCTCGAAAATGATATTATTGAGTATTATACCACACACACACTCATATATATAATTTATTTTATATATATTACGTTATATATATAATTGGTGTGAATGTCTGGTGTGTGTGTGTAGATTATTTACGATTCATATTAAACCTCTAAGAAAAATACCCAAAGATAAATCCTTGATATATATAATATCGTGAACGAATTTTGGTTTGAGATGAATCCTAATTAACCTCAATGAATGTAAAAAAATTCACTCGGAAACTGAGAAATAGAAAACCAAGAATGGGGTAATCGCTAGAAATGAAAGAGGGGGTAAAAAAACAAAGAATTCCTTCATGTGATTAGCAGAAAATCATGGGAAAATAGCGGCGAAAAATACCAATATCTGACTTTCTTTGTAGAATGTATTATTGCCAAAATGCTGGATATTCGTGAGAAATATGTTCGCAATTGTAATCACCCATTATTTGAAGGTTAACTAAAAAACAAACAGTTTAAAAAAGGAATGATAGATACAATAAAATTTTATAAAAAATAACAGACGCGACAGAAAGATAAGAGATAATGTTTAGAATAATTTGTCATGATGGTTAATTTTGTATCTTAGTGTACTGTCAGAATACGTACACTTCTCTGAGTGGCAAAGTATTTAACAGTCTAGTGTAATAAAATATACGTTAATTAGGAGCGCAAGAAATTAAATAATTGCAATAAATGCAGACTAAAAATGATCTTTTAAAAAAGAGATGGGGTATTAGATCGATAAAACAGAACAACTGAAATTTACACTTCACATCATTCTGGGGTCCTTGTCATTTGCCGGAAACTTTGTCCAAGTTATAAACTATTTAGTGATAAAATAGGAAGTAAGATACAGAGTATATATACTAGTAATCTCTTTGTTCAGGGCTTTCTTTAGATTGTATTCACCAGATTTTTTGCTACGTATTCATTAGATAAACAGCAAAAACAATTCAGAACATCATAATTCTAAGACCACATGGTATTCATCACACTTCAATTTGTGTAACTCTCTCTCTCATAGCAAATAGCCTTTCGCGTTCACCAGTAAGACAGGCTGATTTTGTTGTATATATATGTATGTATATTTAATGTATATAATGTAATAGTTAGTACGTATATATTATTATATATACAACTTGCGGTATTAGTATGTAAGATAACGGCACTCGTATTTAGTTATGGTAAATGTTGGATAATGTAACATTCAGTGGAGAATTTGACGTAAATAAGGAGTTCCGACTTGATAAGTAATATAGTTTCAATACAGGACAGAAAAAAACACGAAAATCTCCTTATAATTAAGAGATTGGTTGATTTATTTCAAAGTCAGTATTCATTCAGTCAGAACTCGTCTATTCAAAAGATGACTATTTTATGGCTAATCTAGGATGTTTTTAGTGTAAACTAGAACTGGAAGTCTCACCATCAGATGCTTCTAGTGTCATACTCAGGATCTATCTTTTTGTGGGTTAGTGTCTTAGCCATCTGTAGGAATACTGTCAGCGCTCTCTCGCTCGACAGGTGGATCGAACATGAAGCAATAACAGAAAAATTGTGGGCAATGTGTGCAGCACGATAAAGGTAAAGAGGTAAAAGAAGAAGAATCGTATAATATTCAGAAACTCGAAAGGAAACTAGGAAAATTGTTTTTAACAGTGAACGGCGATGTGGTGCCATCATTTTTGGCGCACTTGGACCATGCCAAAACGTAATGGGAATAGAGAAAACCATGAAGTAGAATCAACTGAAGTCTTTGGGACTTTTGGAATCTGCGTGTTATATCCCCGTTCCTCATTGGTATAAAACGGGCAGAGAGTTCTTGAGTGATAGAGATCGCGTGGTTATGGTTAGAGGGTCGTTAGGAAATGTATCCGTCAACCGAGTTCAAATCCTGGACCGAGCGTTGGCACTCCATGGCGCTATTACTTCCACCGATTCCCTCCTTTCCTCCCTCTTCTCCCTTCCTTCTCTTCTCCGTCCTCGCTCGGAACCTCCCCGGCGGTGTCGTCTGCTCTCCTCCTTCCGGCCGTCGCTCTCCTCTCTTCGTCCGCTCCCGGTATTCTGCCGCCGGTCTGGTGCCTTCGACCTCTCCGCGTTTTGTCTTTTCACCTCGCTGCCCCTTCCCCTCCTTCTCTTCACTCCTCTTTCTATCGGTCTCGCCTTTCTCCTTCAAGTCCTTCTCCTCTGCTCCTCCCCCCGCCTCTTTCTTCTTCCTCTTCCCGTGTTCCCCGCTCTCCATCCCCTCTTTCGTTCTCTTCCTGCTCTCCTTTCCCGTCACGTCCCCGTGCCGTTCTTCCTGCCATCACTTCGCATTTCCTTCCTTCTCCGGCTATTTTCGCCATGCCACTCTCGTCCTTCTCTCTCCGTCCCTCTTATTCCCCCTCGCCTCTGTTCTCTTTCGGGTCGTCCATCGACCTGCCGTGTCACGACTCGACCCCTCCATCGCCTTTCCCTCCCCGCCTTTCACCTCATCCCCGTTCCTCTTCGGCCTCCCTCCCCGCACCTCCTCACCCGCGGGACCGGCGACCCCGACACCGCTCACGCCTCAGCCTCCTCTCCCCATCCTTTCCCTCTTGCGGGTTTCGTCGCTTCGCGCACTCTCCACCTACCCTTCCCCCCGCCTCCCCTCGCTTCGCACCTCCTCTCGCCCTTCGACACCCTCTTCCCTCTCCTCCCGTCTCTCCCATCCTCTTTCGTCCCCCCACTCCGTTTCTTCTCCTCAATCTCTCCTCTTCTCCTTCCTTCCCCCCCGCCTCCCACCCGACTCCCGCTCCCGCCTCCTCGCAACTCCCGTCCGCCGCCTCCCACTTCGCACCCATCTCCATCTCTACACTCACTCTTTTGCTGTCATCTCCTGCCTTCCCGTTTCTCCTCCGTCCCACTCTTTTCGCTCTTTCCGCGGTTTCGCGCCTCGCGCTGCTCCCTTCTCACCACCCCTTCTCCTCTCCCCTCCTCGCCTTTCGTCGGTCCCTGGTTCGCGTCCTCGTCCCCTCGTTTTCCGCCTCCGCTCCCTCCTCCCGCTCAACTACTTCTTTTCTGTCTTCTCACTTCCGATCCGTCCTCCCTCTCACCGTTCCGCTCGCTCAGGACTTGCTCCTCTCTGCCGACTCCCCTTTTTTTCCCCCCATACTTTTCCAATTCTTTCCGCCATGTCCTCTCTTCTCTCCGTCCTTACCGGCTCCTTCCCCACACCCTCCAGCTCCCTGCGTTCCTGCCCGCCCGGCCTCGCCCCCACGTTCCTTCCCTCTCCCCCGTTCCCCCCAGCCCTCCCTCCCCTCACACAGCCAATGTATCCTCATTGTAGCAATCCTTCTAGCATCCCATAATGCCCTTCAACAGAGCTCCTCTCCGCTCGACCCGATCTTTCCGCGTCTCAGCCACCCTTCCATCCCCCAGACGTCCCCTCAGCCGTCGTCTCCCCTTACTCCCCAGTCTTTCAACCTCGACCCTCCCTGATCTGACTCCCGCTCTGGATCACACAAGCTCTCCCCACAATCCTGCCCGCCTTCTCCGCCTCTCCTCCTGTTCCCTCGTTCCCATCCTCCCTCGTACTGCGCGATCCCAGTCGCCCCTTCTCCAACTCGCGCCCTATCTCCCTTCCCTCCCAACACTCTCCTCTTTCCTTCCCAGCACACTCCTCTCCTCAGGCATCTCCGCTGTCGCCTCACATTCCCCCCGCGATTCCCCTCTTCCTTCTTGTTCGTCGCCGCTCGTATCCTCTATCTACATCACACCGATCACTCTCACTCTCCTTCTTCTCCATCGCTCCAATCTCTCCTGCAACTTCTCCCTTCATCCACTCCTGCCACCTCTCCCGCCGCCGCTCTCCTTCTCCGTTCCTCTCCTCTCTCAGACCCGCCCCGACTTCCTTGTCTCTCTTCCAGATCCGTTTTTCGTATAGGTCGCCTTCTCCTTCAGATCCCCCGTCGTCCATCGTTCGTCTTGCCCTCTACCTCTAGCCTCGGAACCCTTCCTCTGGTTTTCTCTCCTTCCAACGCTTTCCTCCCTTTCTCACTCCCTCTCCTTGTTCGTTCCGTCCCTGTCCTTCCAGCAATTTTCGACCTATTCCCTTTCGTTGTGGTTTCCTTACCTTGTCCACGGTCCCCCGTTTTCCCCTTATGTCACCGTTTTTTACTACATTTTCGCTCTTGTCTCCGCCCGCAACTTGCTCCTGCACCAACACTTTCCTCTCGAACCTCCTCCCTTTACCCACATCCCCAGTGTGTCTCCCTTGCTGTCCTTGATCAGCAGTATATTACATCCTCTTACCAAATCCATCTCTTTCTCTACTTCCAGTCTCTTGTTCTGCCCTTTTCGGCTCCACTCCCTCCGTCATTGACACCTCGTCCTCACGGTCCCCCGCTTCTCGCCGCCCCTGCCAAGCTTCCGCCTTTCTCTCGTGATCCCGTTGGCCCAATTCCCTCCCCACCCCTCCAACCTTTCTCTCCCCCTTCATCCCTTCACCGCCGCGAACCTGTCCGCGAGTTTCCACGTCCGCCATCGTTTCGGTCCGCCTCCCGCCCCACTCCTCCATCCGCATTTGTCCCCTCCACTCATCCCTAACCGGACTGTATTTCCTGAGTCGGCCTATTACGTCCTCCAGCGCTGCACAGACCCCTCTCTTCCTGTTCGTCCCGCCCACTTCACTCTCCCTCCCTCCGAACACTAGCCTACCTCTCTGGGTGCCGCCGTCGCAATCAGCACAGTTTGTCGCGCCTATACCTACTATCTTCCGTCGTCGTCCCGTCCATCTCTTCCTTTATTTCTCCTCGTCTCCGACCGACCTGCTCTCTCTCTCCTCATGCTCCGCGTCCTGCTGCGCCACGATTGTCCCCCACCTGACCTCCCTCGTTCCTTCCCTCCCTCCCTCTCGCTCTCCGGTGCCGCCCTTCCTTCACCCTCGACCCCTTTTCAGTCTTCGTCCGCCCTCCGGCTCTCTCCTTCCCATTTTTCACTCCACGTCCTCGCGTGGCTCCCGAGGTGCTCTCTTCCACTCTCGTCTCCCTTATCTCCCGGTCTTTTCTCAACTCCAGTCTTTGGGATCTGGATTTGAATCGAAATTCTCCCTCCAGCTATGGGTAAATAGCAGTGTAGACCAGGCTATTTACCTTGACTAGGTAACCAGTCTAGGAGAAGGCAAACTCTGAATTTAAACCTGTTAAACTCCGTTTAAGAAATTGACTTGTGTCACATCTTGCTTGAGTGGAGGGGTTGGTAAATTTATAATGTATAATAGAGAGTCATTTCAGGTATATAACGAGAGAGAGAGAGAGAGACAGACAGACAGACAGACAGAGATGGATTAGAGATAATAGGTGGTCTTACTTGCTACACGTTACTGACCCGTTGCTTACTGTTTCTACTTCTTCGTCTAGGTCGTCAGCCATATTCTCTGGGCTGATTTACGGGCTTCTTTTAAGAGTTGGTCTTCTTCTTTATGCAGGGCTGGTCATTCTTTTTATAGATATTAAATAAATAAGACTTGTTGTTCTTGATAATAAAGCGTTATTTACCCAGCCCATTTGATTCCGCAGCGGGTGAGATGCACCCTGGGAGCTGACAACAAATTCTATGCTCCTTGAAAGCCGGGTCGAACTGACAAACTAAACTTGTTCTCACGCGTCTGTAATCGTCTGTTTCTAAGAGGTCAAAGGTTATTAACCGTCACAACTGTCGGTAGCTTTCCATGGACCCCGTTATTCTAAATATAATGGATCCTAATTTAGATATTCTAACTACAGGTACGCACATATTTCATGACTGCTCGTAAATTATCTAACAATGGGGTATATAGAGAAAAGAGCTGAGGATTAACCACCGGGCATCTTGGCAGTTATTATGCAAATACATGAATAGCTTTGCTACTCATGCGCAGAGTTGGGAGGGCCGGTATCGAACCTGAAACCTTGAGGTTATCTAGGCAGTTGCTCAACCGACTGAGATAAACCGGTCCCTCTGACGCAAATAACTCACACTGAAAGCGTTCTGGACCCATAACCTGTAAAGTTTTAAAATGCCATCCTTGGCCAGTTGAAAAGGGCTTAAAGAAAGTCCTGTATTATGGAATCCTTTGGTAAGCGTATAAGTCCTATCCTACGTATTGGTAAAGGTCCAGTGATTTAATCCTATGTCCGTCGTCAATGAATGTTACAGTAATTATGACTAGTAGGGTCGGTTAAGTATAGTATAAACCTCAGAGTACTGCCAGTGATTGGCCAAGAGATAGATCACATGAATCTGGCCTAGTCTATAAGTAGGAGTGGGCTTTTAACACACACGTTATATGTCAAATCACTCAACAAGATATTACACACAAAGGGATTTCCACATAAATATCTTAGTCATTGTTTAGAAAGACTTTCCTTTTTCTAATTACATGAACTTTTTAAAAAAGCATATTGTGCAGGACTTGGATCAGTATCTTTGACTACTGTAATCTATTTGTTTTAATACATATATACTTGTTGAATTTATGAGTTATTTGTTTTTTTTTGTCTTTATATATGTGACCTTGTGGTGTGTTTGTTATAATTACCAATATATATATATATATATATATATATTATATATAATATATATATCCAGATTCTTCGTTTGTTTTGAACTTATTTATATTCCACTTTTTATTGACTTGCTACACGACAGTATGAGAGTAAGTAAATAAATAATGTGTTTATTTGATATGGCTTTTAGCTGACAATTTTTGGAGGATATGTGCTTAATTGAAGTCATACCTGATTTTGAAAATTAATTAGTTAATAATTAATGAATTTAAGCGGGCATATATGTTCAAATGTAAGGCTAAACAAATCGAGAAAATATCAATGGTATTCCAAATAAATGTCTTCATAACTGTTTCGAAAGCCGACAGAATTGAAGAAAGAACGAACAACTGAATAGATAAGCGCGAACATTTCCCAATATGATGTGCTGTGGCAGCTTTTTTGCCCATGTCATACCAGCACGCCGCCATATCGTTGTGGAAACGTTAAAGCTCATTGTTGCTGCAAATGGTAACAAGGCAGCTGCAGGGACTGGCACAGTCACAATCACAACAAACATAACAGTGTTCTCAATAGCCGCACAAACAGTTTCCCTGCATCACCAGTGCACTGAAGACCTTACTTTTGAGATTACCCACGTATCATTGCTTAAAGATTTGGAGCATTTTACCTCCATATACATTCGTTCATATATATATATATATATATATATATATATATATATATATATATATATTATATAATATATATTTATCAACCCCTCCGCACGAGCAGGATGCGACACAAGGTCAATTTCTTAAGCGGAGTTCAACAGGTTTGAATTCAGAGTTTTCCTTCTCCTAGACTGGTTACCTAGCCATGGTTAAAGAGTCCATTCTGCCCTGCTATTTAGCCATAGCTGGAGAGAGAAATTGGATTCAAACCTTTCCCAAGGGTATTAGGAAATTGAAGAAAGAACGAACAACTGAATAGATAAGCGCGAAACAATATGATGTCTACAGCCGTGTACTTAATCACTTGAGTGCTTGGAACTATCTCGAAATCTCGTGCCAAAAACGCTGGAAGAGTTTGCAATCCGTGAAATAATTGGAGCTATTTCACCGACATCATTAATAACATTGGCAAGCACACTGTGAAGTTTGTTGAAGTTGCCACTTGACCCACAGCGAAAGAAAAAGAGATAATAACGATAGCGAGAGACATATAATAACTAAGTAGCATAAATCTAGTTTATCATTCATTTTTTAATGGATCGAGAGACGTTCCAAAAGTACAACTCACGATTTATTACCTCAGAACATACAAAAGATACAGGGAACGTAACGAAACAGTGGGACTTAGGCTCGTGTAATAGAGCATACGTATAATTGTAAAAAAAAAAAATCCATTACGGACCTTTCCGTGGAACTTAGGCTCGCGTAATAGAACATGCGTACAATTGTAAATAAAACTTTCAATACGGACCTCTCCGTGGAACTTAGGCTCGTGTAATAGAGCATACGTACAATTGTAAATAACAATTTCAATACGGACCTTTCCTTGGGACTTTAGCTCGCGTAATAGAGAATAAATATAATTGTAAATAAAAATTCAATACGGATATTTCCGTGGAACTTAGGCTCCCGTAATAGAGCATACGTATAATTGTAAATTAAAAAATCAGAACGGACTTTTCCGTAGGAGTTAGGCTCGCGTAATAGAACATGCGTATAATTGTAAATAAAATTTTCGATACGGACATTTCCGTAGGAATAATAGAAAATGCGTATAATTGTAAATAACAATTTCAATACGGACCTTTCCTTGGGACCCTAGCTCGTGTAATAGAGAATAAATATGATTGCAAATAAAAATTTCAATACGGACATTTCCGTAGGAATAATAGAACATGCGTATAATTGTAAATAAAAATTTCAATACGGACCTTTCCGTGGGACATTCACTCGCCTAATAGAGTATAAGTATAATTGTCAATAGACATTTTTCAACTTTTTTCAAGATCTTTAGCACTTGACCTATAAATAGCAATTTAAAGTAAAATAAGAAGTAAAGTTGGTAGGGTGGCCTATTGTTAGTATCAGCCGGACAACGATGGAGTCTATCTCCATTTCACTGGAGATTGTTTTTGCTGGGTTGGAGCACCACACCTACTGCCAGCTTCACACTTTACTGCACAGATCAGATTAACTAATCTGTGTCTCTAATGTGTAGAGTTGGTGGTGTCCGGTATCAAACCAAGAACCTTGCGATTCCTAGGTGGGTGGTCTACCGACTGAGCCAAACCGGCCCCTTCATTTAAAACTTTAGCAATTTTAAAGGGTATTTGCCTGCTCATGAGGGCTGGACACAAGGTCTCGTTTTTACGTGGGCGCATAAAAATTGCGTCGATCTGGGGGATGGCTCCCTGGGATCGACGCTATTAATTGTACTCTACCGGTCCAGAGGCCGAAGCACACTGGACCCCCGCCGAGACCGGGTGGATGAGGTAAGAATCAGAGCATTGTAACTGAAACAGATACTATGCTTTGATCCCCCATTTTAGTCCAGGTAAGGGTATTTGCCTGCTCATCCCACTTATGAGGGCTGGACACAAGGTCTCGTTTTTACGTGGGCACATAAAAAATTGCAAGGATCTGGGGGGCATAGCCCCCTTGGATCGATGCTATTAATTGTACTTTAACGGTCCAGAGGCCGAAGCACACTGGACCCCCAGCCGAGGCCGGGTATAGAAGGTAAGGGTATTTGCCTGCTCATCCCACTTATGAGGGCTGGACACAAGGTCTCGTTTTTACGTGGCACATAAAAATTGCGTCGATCCAGGGGATGGTCCCCCTGGAACGATGCCATTAATTGTACTTTACCGGTCCAGGGCCGAAGCACACTGGACCCCCAGCCGAGGCCGGTATAGAAGGTAAGGGTATTTGCCTGCTTATCCCCACTTATGAGGGCTGGACACAAGGTCTCGTTTTTACGTGGGCACATGAAAATTGCAAGGATCTGGGGGGATGGTCCCCCTGGATCGATGCCATTAACTGTACTTCACCGGTCCAGAGGCCGTAGCACACTGGACCCCCAGCCGAGGCCGGGTATAGAAGGTAAGTCTCAAAGCATAGAATCTGGAACAGATACTACACCTTGATCCTCCCTTCATGCCAGGTAAGGATATTTGCCTGCTCATCCCACTTATGAGGGCTGGACACAAGGTCTCGTTTTTACGTGGGCACATAAAAATTGCAAGGATCTGGGGGGCATGGCCCCCTTGGATCGATGCTATTAATTGTACTTTACCGGTCCAGAGGCCGAAGCACACTGGACCCCCAGCCGAGGCCGGGTATAGAAGGCAAGTCTCAAAGCATAGAATCTGGAACAGATACTACACTTTAATCCTCCCTTCGATGTCAGGTAAGGGTATTTGCCTGCTCATCCCACTTATGAGAGCTGGACACAAGGTCTCGTTTTTACGTGGGCACATAAAAATTGCGTCGATCCAGGAGGATGGTCCCCCTGGAACGATGCCATTAATTGTACTTTACCGGTCCAGAGGCCGAAGCACACTGGACCCCCAGCCGAGGCCGGGTATAGAAGGTAAGGGTCAAAGCATAGAATCTGGAACAGATACTACACCTTGATCCTCCCTTCGATGTCAGGTAAGTATTAAAATTTAGCAATTTTAAAGAAAGTAATTTTCCTTTTGATGGATCTAGAAAATTTCAGTACAATCTTTTAATGAATGGCATATAATTGTCATTCTTATCTTAAGAGAAAACTTTAGATGTGGTAATTGGATTATAGGTAATGTAATGTTATTAGTTCCATTTATATTGGGTTTTTTTTACCCACATGGCTGTGAATTTGTACCTGATAGATTATTCACAAAATAGGGGACCATTATTAAATCAAAGCAATATACATAAGTAAATAAAAAAGAAATGATAAAAAATGAATTTTTATTCATATCTACATCCTAAGGAATATCATCAGTAATAGTAAATATATTTGAAAAAAATCAAATTTTCCAAATGAGCCGGTGTATGAGTATGTGATATATATAATATATATATATATATATATATATATATATATATATATATATCGCTATGATTAGCTGATGCAAGTTTCACAAAGATAATATATATATATATACATATTTATGCATATATATATATATATATATATATATATATATATATATAGAGAGAGAGAGAGAGAGGGGGGAGAGAGAGCGAAAGTGTGTGTGTGTGTGTGTGTGTGAGAGAGAGAGAGAGAGAAGAGAGTGAGAGAGAGAAGAGAGAGAGAGAGAGAGAGAGAGAGAGAGAGAGAGAGAGAGAGAGAGAGAGAGAGAGAGAAGAGATTTTTAAAGATTAAATGAAACCA
>CM042140.1:105859072-105875439 GCA_023376005.1 Doryteuthis pealeii
AAGGAAATGAAATCCGACAATATGAGTATGAAAAGGTGGAATGAAAAATCACACAATGCTGTTAAAGAAGAAAAAATTTTATAATATAATCATAGCTCATACTGATCAATATTTCGATTTTACAAAAATCCTCATCAGAGCTCATTCACTCCGTAGTTGTTTGGGTCGGAGAGGAATGTCAAATCAGTTTACAAAACAAAAAACCTTAATACTGCAAAAAAAAAAGAAACGAAAGTCGTTTACAATTCACCAATGTGGGAATTCGCGCCATATATATGTCGGTCATGTCTCTATATATACCTTTTGTCATTCAAATGTAGCGGATCTTTGGTGAAATATTGTAACGACTTTCGTTCTTTTTTTTTTGCAGTATTAAGGTTTTTTGTTTTGTAAACTGATTTGACATTCCTCTCCGACCCAAACAACTACGGGAGTGAATGAGCTCTGATGATGATTTTTGTAAATCGAAATATTGATCAGTATCAGCTATGATTATATTAATAAGTTGTTTTCTTCTTTAACAGCATTGTGTGATGTTTTCATTCCACTTTTCATACTCATATATATATATATATATATATTATATATATATATATATATATATATATATATAAAGTAATCTGCTGACTCGCGTTTCGGGGTTTCACCCCTCATCAGTACAGCTAGACTTATTTTTCAGCAGCTACCTCTGGTCGGGATCGAGACCCGAACGAACTTTCGCTCGTCAAGTCTCTTACCGAATATATATATATATATATATATATATATTATATATATATATATATATATATATATATATATTGTGTGTGTGTGTGTGGTGTAAATGTTAGCCTATGTATAAAATGTTTTCCTAGTTTCTGAAATATACATTGGACATGATATAATAAATTTCCTCTTATACAATCAAATGTATTGACAGGAACGTGTTTATGGACCATCTGAAATATAACGCTATCTAACTATACACCTAGGCAAAACGCCATAGAATTAGAGATATTAACTGTCTGTAAATGCGTGTTAGGTGAAAGGATAAAAAAAGATGACAGGTAAAAGAAGATAAAATTACTTAAAAGTAATTTGCGAGCGTAAAACTGAATTAGGCTTCAATGTGAAGCAAGAGGATTTCTTTCGTTTCCACCAGTCAATACATATAATTTCGACTCGATGCATGGAAATAGACTCTTTTCAGCTGCACAATCATATTTATCAAATCTCAAGTGGGAATAAGTGAATAAATAGTTACATTCTTATTTTTTCATCGTAATAGATTACACAAGAAAACATACTTATATATATATATATATATATAAATATATATATATATATATATATATATATCTTCGTAGTAGATTACGCAAGAAAACATACTTATAATATATATATATATATATATATATATATATATATATATATATATATATATATGTATGTAACAAATTTTTATAGATATATCTGGTGAATCTAGATCTCAAATTTGTCAAATTTGACTTTCCTCTCCGACCCAAACAAATTTGACTTTCCTCTCCGACCCAAACAGACCCAAACAACTACGGGAGTGAATGAGCTCTGATGATGATTTTGTAAAATCGAAATATTGATCAGTATCAGCTATGATTATATTATAAAATGTTTTCTTCTTTAACAGCATTGTGTGATGATGTTTTCATTCCACCTTTTCTTACTCATATTGTCGGATTCATTTCCTTTTTTTAACTTATATATTATATATATATATATATAATAATATATATATATATATACGGCCACCTGCCCCCTATCTCACAAACCATCCGAGAGACGGACAAGGCATGCAGGACACTGCTGAAGAAGCAAGTACGAGCTCATAAGCGACGTTCTCATGTGAAGGCCAACACATGGACATGCTAATGTGGGCCGCCCACTGAGGACCTAATTTGACCAAGTATGCAAGGATGCTGGATGCTGCACAGAGGACCTCCCAGCGACAATGACTGATAGGAAAGGTTGGCTAGAAATTGTCCTGGATATCTGTGCTAATTAAGCGACATGATGATGAAGATGATATATATATATATGTGCGGACACTGCTTGTGAAGTAAAGATAAACTCATAAACTACGTCCTCCAATCGAAACCAGCACATGGACATTGTCGTCCAGCAAAGACATACATAGATCAGCTCTGTATAGATACTGGATGCTGGGCAGAGGACCTACCAAGGACAATGAGTGTTAGAGACGGTTGGAGAGAGATTGTCATGCATACTGTACTGCTGGCGCGACATGATGATGATGATGATGATGATGATATATGCGGGTGTGTATGTGTTCACGTGTATCTGTCTATGTGTGAATGTTAATATATATATATATATATTATATATTATATATATATTATATATTAAATTTACAAACCCTCCGCACGAGCAGGATGTGACACAAAGGTCAATTTCTTTCAGCGGAGTTCAACGGGTTTGAATTCAGAGTTTTTCCTTCTCCTAGACTGGTTTGCCTAACTAAGGTTAAAGAGCCTAGTCTGCCCTACTATTTATCCATAGCTGGAGGGAGAGTAGCATTCATATTTTTCTCAAGGGTATTAGCGCTAAGTGAAATGCATTACCACATCCAGGATTTGAACTCGGGGCAACGAGTCCATTTCCATGACTTTAACATTACACCACGCGCTTCATGTTAATATGATATATATGTATTGCCTGGATTCGTATTTTTTTTAACTGAAATAAATTTTGTGCGTTACCCCCTATCACAGTTGAGAAAATTATATCTGAATTAGTATTTTGAACGAAAAAATCTAGCCATGCAGAATGTGAAAATGCAGTCCAAAAATTAGTACAGTTTCTCGATATGTTCAACAAATTATATATTACTGCTGTAATTTTAGTTTTTAGCAGTTTTATCGCTCATATCATTCGTTCTGATGGATTTATGTTCCACAAGAAATATTAAGTAAATACAAAACTTTTATTCCTTTCATCATTTCGTTGAAATTTGTTTACAACATGAAAAAAATTGTATATGAATGTGTGTATGCATTTAGGGACTTATGCATTTATGTGTGTATAACTATGCATTAATCATTGAATAGTTTACAAGTTATATAACTTTTTTATTTCGTACGCACACACACCACACAACACACACACCACACACACACCGCACACTCACACACACACATATATATATCTATATATATATATATTTTATATATGCATATATGTATATATATATACATATTTATATATATATATATATATATATATATTATATAACACTCATATATATATACGATATATATAAATGTAAACACATTTATACATAATTGAGTTATATATATATATATATATATTATATATATATATTATATTATAAATGTGTCTACATGTATAAGAATTCAAATCAATAGAAATGATATTTCTACGCATTATGGTATCTGTGCGTATGAATTTAAATATATATGAATCAATTAATCCTTGAATATATATATATATATATATATATATATATATATAATATATATATATATATAAGTTTCATATATTCATCTGCATATTTATGAATTAAATTCAATGGAAATGATATCTCTTTGCAATACACGCACCTGTGAGGAACAGGTGTGCACATTTTCAAGAAGTTGATTGAAAATGAACTGGATACATATCACTGAGAACAAAATAAATTCATATCATATGTAACATGCAATAACATATACCCGGGAAATCTCATAAATTTTTCCAATTCTGAATATGCGATCACTTTATCAAACCCTATTTTCACTCTTATTCCAATTTATTCATCATCCTTCGGTGCACGTTAGCATTGAGAATAGAAATATTCGGCAAAATTCAGGAAATTTTCATCTTCATATTAAAATTATATATAGGGGATATGGATACGTGTTGCAATATGACTTGTGTGAGCTAGAACTGCTAATGGAAGGAGGAGGAATAAATAACAAAGGCTTAAAAAATAGTGATGACCCAAAAGAGGAGAGCGATGGTTTTGACCGTAGCGTGACCCCGAACGAAGAATTGAGGGCAAGCGGAAGTCGGGTGTTGACGGAAGTCACGTGGTGACGTGGGGGAAGAAAGAAAGGGTTCAGCCTCTTTTGCCTGCGGATGTCGTAGGGTACGGACCTGACATTGGGTCCCCCATGAGAAGCCCAGTAATCTAGTAGTGTTCTCTCTCTCTCGTTCTCTCTGCCTCCCTTCCTCCCTGGTAGAAGCCACTAGACGAGCACGTTAATAAAGGCTGGGAGTTGTGACGACATGTTTCTCGTGTTATGATTTTTTATCGGAGTTTTAGTACCAAGAAAGAAAAGAGGACTACGGTGCTTGTATCGTTTTAGTACCGTGAGTATTACAACGTAACATACGCCCTTCTTCGCACAAACACGTATAAAAAACTATATGGCGTTAAGATAGCAGTACATATTTATTATTTGGAAGTGAGCAATAATTTCATGAGAATAAGGGATACTACATACATAGCAATAGCATAATCTTTACAGATCATTGCTGTCCCTCACAATCCCATAACTCCACTATCAGAAACCTTTCTTGCATGAGCCCTCAAATGACTCATCAAACCCGCTGCAGATTCACAAAGTTTGATGCAAATATAACATAGAAAGGTCGTCCTTCCCGTTGAATCAGATGAGAAAATGTGATGCTTTGAAGCCGACTTACATACTTTGTTACAGATAGAACAAGACACATTGTTTGTTCCTGGAATGTGAATGAACTGACCCTGATAAGATTTCCTATGATTGACATATCCAGTCTTAAAAAGCATAATTCGACCACATGTCTGACATTTCCAACCCTCCGTGTTCTCTCCAATATGCCAGGTGTATCCCTTTCGAAGTTGACGCTTTAGGTTTTCATGCACGATTCTTTCACTCTCAAAACTACATATATACACGCATGCAGACATACCGTACCGTCGACTAAGCCTTTAGAATATACCGACTGCAGCTCTGCAGAGGAGTAAGATCTTCACCTCCAATAGGATCACATGTTGACAGTGGTTGGCGAACGGTAACGGCTGATGTCGAGATCGTAGTGAGTGAGCACTTCGTGATCCGGTTCCTAAATAGTCACGTGACATGCAACTCCCAACCATAGCCCTTACTTAAGTTTGACGTGTGGCCGGAGAGGTACAAACCAATCATTCGGCTGGTCAGGTCAAGCTTTTAGCACCTACTCGATTACCCCGACCGTATTCCTCAAATTGTTCTTATGACAAACATCCAAACATGTGGAAGCGCGTGGTGTAATGGTTAAAGTCATGGGAAATGGACACGTCGCCCCGAGTTCAAATCCTGGATGTGGTAATTGCATTTCACTTAGCGCTAATACCCTTGGGAAAGGTATGAATCCTACTCTCCCTCCGGCCATGGATAAATAGTAGGGCAGACTGGGCTCTTTAACCTTGGTTAGGCAACCGGTCAAGGAGAAGGAAAAATCTGAATTCAAACCTGTTGAACTCCGATAAAGAAATTGACCTTGTGTCAAATCCTGCTCATGCGGAGGCTTTGGTAAATATATATAACAAACATCCAACCCTTGTTATCATATAGATGCTAGAAGGTGGTGACTGAGAGTCAACTACTATTTTATGAATGTACAAGAAGTTATTTTGTTTTATAATTTATTGATTTAAATGATATCATGATGAATAAATGACAAATCTACCCTAAAATGGTTGTTGGATTATTTGTTGTATACCACTTAAATTTATAGATCACGTGGTTTAAACCTTAGCCAATTAACATCCCGAATACGTGGGTGGTTAACTACCTAATCGCTGATACTGACATATGACCATTTGCAATCATTGGCAAAGGACCTGCAAGACTGAGGGGCACCAAGGGACAACCAAAAGATTCTTCACTAAGGATCGCGCTCTGCTTAACACAAAGGATCTCCGCTGGACAGCACTCTTGTTTGAAACCTAAAGGATGGCCACCAAAATCGTAACAATGGTTTCTACCAATTTAGTGACCTTTAGCTGTGTTTAGCTATTGCTCCCAAGTCCACTCTAACCCGGATTAGGAGTAACTGTTAGTGTCCCATTTATTGGTCAAAAAGATCTATTTGTAAGTTAATTTCTATCAGTATACTAATATATATGATGTTGATTATTTTTTCTGTCAATTAATTAATACACATGAAGTTAATGAAACATCTAGCAAAATACTATTTCTTTCGATATAGAGATACACATTGAGTTTATGAACATTACTTTTATCGGTTTAGAGGTGAAATAGAAAATGAGAAATAAGAAATCTGCTATTAAGCAACACCAGATTATTTGTATTTTCATTTTTGCATGGCATCTTGAACAAATTGGACGCTATCATTTTTACCAGAAGGTGTTGCGGGATTATACCGGACGGAAAATTTAGGAACAAGCGTATTAATATATATATATATATATATATATATATACATATATATATATATATATATGTATATATATATGTGTGTGTGTGGTGCATGTTTGTGTGTGTGTGTGTGTGTGTGTGTGTGTGTGTGTGTGTGGTATAGGTCAGCATTTTTTTATATATGCTTGAATTAAACAAAGACACATCTCCTGTTTAACAATTTTATTTGTGAATTTTTTCAAGTTTTCTGACCAACTTTTTTAAATATTTGGGTGGAATTCGTGGATTAGTCCACTAAAGTTCATGTCCCGAGTTTTTTCGGCACCTCACCACTGAAGATGGCACTTCGAAGTGCCGAAAGTACTCGTGACATGAACTTTGGTGGACTAATCCACGAATTCCACCCAAATATTAAAAGTTGGCCAGAAAACTTGAAAAAAGTCACAAATGAAATTGTTAAACAGGAGATGTGTATTTTGTTTAATTCAACATGCATAAATATATATATATATATACATATATGTATATATAAAGAGCAAGTTAACAAATAAATATACATCTCTGTCCATCTTAGATTGGTGCTAAAGAAATAGATTATTATATAATGAAATGTAATTTCACAGGGTTACGTTTTTGCCTCTTCACACTTCACTTCATTAACTATACTAGCAAATATATGCACCCTTCGGGTGCAAGTATTTAAGTTTGAATGTAATAAAATATTGTATTAAATTAGAAAGGCTAATGAAACTAAATAAGAATACAGATAAAAAGATTTGAAACAGAGGGAGTATAATAAAAGATTTGAAACAGAGGGAGTATAATAAAAAATGGAACAACTGAAACTTACTCTTCCATCACTCTCGTCTTTCATTGTTATTTTTTCTAATTTAAGTATTTAGTTATAAGAGGAAGTAAAGAATAGAATGACAGTTATTTTATCTTGTTAATGGATTTCATTTAAGATTCATTGAAGAGATTTTTGCTTATATTCATTAAAATAAAACCAAACAGTTAGAAATCAATAATACTAAGCACATATTTATTAAATTCGATTTTTTAATATTAATATGCAAATTAGCCTCCCGTTCACACTGTAAACCGCTATTTGTTGTATATGTAAATATAATTGTTATGTTGTCAGTATGTAGACATAGTTAACAGTATTAAAATGTTAGACAATTTTATTAATAATTGAGGTTTAGATAAAAATAAAATCATGGAGAATGTGATGTAAAATAACTAAGAGAATTGTGACTTGAGTAGGAATATAGTTTCGGTTACAGACAGAAAAACACACAATCTCCATTATAATAAGATACTTTAGATTTGGCAATGGTGACTCCAGTCTCTTTCGATATCAACACAGGTCACTGTTTGCTGAAAAGCTATTTTCTGGTACTGAAAATGACACGATGATGCGACGACAAATTTGCCAAAGGAGATCGTGTGCGTTGTTACAATTAACGCCACTGGCCTTGCATGATATTGTATACTTCAAACTCAACGAAAGATTCAGATTACCAATTTGAAAACAATAGTTACTGTGGCAAAAAACGAGAACCGAGTGACCACTGAATGCTTTTTTTAAAAAAGATATTTCATTATTGACATGTAAAATAAAATTCTCTTTGAAACTAAATGTTTATTATGAAACTGTAGTCTTTAATTGAAGAGTAAACACTGAAGTCAGTGTTTTAAAAGAAGTGAGTCGGTAAAACAGAGCTGGAGAATAACACTTACTTTACTACATGCAAAATTATAATATATTACATAAAGAAAGAAAAAAAAATTTAGAAAATATACATAATATTCATATAAAATTTAATCATTTAATATATATATATATATACACAGGTGTGTCAAAAAGTATCGAGATTTTTTTGTACTTTTGAAACAGCTTTTATTCTGAAAAAAAAATAACGTTCCATTCATTCTTCAATTCTAGCCTGTAATACAGCTTTAAAAACTGGTACTTTTTTGACACACCTTTCATTCTGAAATATCCATGAATGTAACATTATTTTTCAGAATACAAGGTGTGTCAAAAGTATTAAAGTATTAAGATACTTTTTTTGACACACCTTGTATATACATATATAAATGTGTGTATGCATACAAAACCACATGCAGGCACAACACACACGAACACACACCACACCACAACACACCACACACACAAACACACAACACCAACCACACACACACACACACACACACACACACACACATATATATATATTTTGTTATATACATTTGTTATATACATTTGGTTATAGGTACAAGAAAATCAAAGGCAATTCTTACCATTGATTTCAAAGCAGCTTACTTGCCTTATCATCCAGACAATGTCAGTGGCTAGTATCAATCTTAAATCAAATGGTAACAATCGGCTTTTAATTGTATCGTACACTAATAACATATAAATACATCTTTTACACCTGTAATCAAGCACTTGATCTTCTTTCTCCAATGCAAATACCTACCTACCTACCTACCTACCTATATATATATATATATATATATTTATATTATATATGTATATGTATATGTATAAAGTCAGATTATGGTGTATACAAGAAGCCGTAACGTCTGAAGCTATTAGTTGCAATGTGTATTTTTAATTCATTCCCTTCTGACAGTTACCAACACCAATTGTCTCATGACTGCATTCACTATCGTATTTAGAAATTTAAACTATATCACTGACACTGAGTAGTCTTTATTTACAAACCAAAAATTATCAAAATATCAAATGTTATATGATATATATATATAATATATAATATAATATATATAATATAATATATATATATATATATAATATATATATATAATATATATATATATATATAATATATATATAATATATATAAATATATAAATATATATATATATATATATATATATATATATATATATAATATATATAATGGAAATACGGTGAGGAAATTATCCGACAATATGAGAAGAAAATATTTTAAAAAATAAACAAACACAGGATGTTATGATCAGGGAACAATTTTTTTGTGTCAATACTTAAGCATTTCGGTATATTGTCCATCTTCAGGACACTGTTAAGTAATGTTTTATGTGAGGGACAAATGAAAGTTGTTAAGTGTATAATAATATGTGAATAATAACATCATATTCACACATTCACTTTACAATTAAAATCTTTCATTTTGTCCCTCACATAAACCATTACTTAACAGTGTCCTGAAATATGGTACATATACCGAAATTCTTAAGTATTGACACAAAAATTGTTTCCCTGATCATAACATCCTGTGTTTGTTATTTTTAGAAATATTTCCTTCTCATATATATAATATATATATATATATATATATAATATATTATATATATATATATATATTATTGGCATTTCAGTCTCGGAAGACTATGATATACTTTTTTTTGTTTTTTGTGCCCCTGAAGTTGCAGCGATCCTGTGAATGAAAAGTCCAATGTCAGAAAAACATTCCCGACCACAGATGTCACATGTGAAGGCTGTCCCTGAAGATGTTGATGTGCCGGTACTATGTTGCCACTGCTTTCTTCTGGACCTCTTTCATGATGTTGCGTCAGGGTAACTTCAGACATGAATAGTCATCTACAGAGAGTCTGCCGCCACCGAGGGCGGTCCTGAGGCAAATTTTCCCAGCTGGAAGGGGCAATGCCAAATCGACTGATCGTTATTGCAGATATCCATGAAATGCAGCTGGGGGCGACCAATATTTTTCTTATTTATCTGTATATTTATTATTTTATATTTCAAGAATACAAGGTGTGTCAAAAAATTACAAGGTTGAAAGCTGTATTTACCAGGATAGACATGAAGAATGAATTGAGCGTTATTTTCTTTAGAATAAAAGGTGTGTCAAAGTACAATATTATATATATATATAATATATATATATATATATATATTGTATATATATGATATATATTATATTGGGTGGGGAATTATGTGCTTAATTAAAGTCATACCTAATTTATTAATTGATTAATTGTAATTAAATGAATTAGGCGTGCCTATCGGTTTAATGTAAAGCGTAAACAATCGAGAAAAAGTTGATCTCTGTATGTTACGATTTGCGATTAGTTTACGCTTTTCATTTAAACCGATATGCACGTCTAATTCATTTAATTACAATTAATCAATTAATAAATTAGGTATGACTTTAATTAAGCACATAATCTCCCCCCAAAATTGTCGGCTATCGCTATTTCAAACACAGATTGTTTGTCCACTTCATATATATATATATATATATATAATTATTATATATATATATTATAATATTGGATAATCAGAAAATACCTAACTAAAAAATAAGAAATAAAAATAGTGTTACATTTTATTTTCTCAATATGCCAGAAGATTTTTTCTCATGTAAACAGATACCCACCATCATTTAAGCGACAGAGCCGTATTTTTCGTGGCCAAGTCCACGTCAAACAATAAGAAATAAAGTAAATACTGGAAGCGCAAGTCAGTGTTTTTTGTCGGAAATGTAAATCTTTTGCACTGCTAGATGAAACGTTATCCCGGCATGTATATGACACAATTAGAGTAAAGTGAGTTTTATTTGTCCAAATCGAGATATCTAAATGGACCTTTATCTACATTTGTTGTGTAATATTTCGACTGGCCACACTCACCATAACCACTAGAGACTCCAAATAAAGACATATACGGATAGCGCTAAAATCCTTTAGCATCTATCTATCTAATCTATCTAAGCAATGTTAGTTTACGTGCTTCACGGAAAATACCCGAAGTTTTTGAGAAGTTTGGTAACGGTACCAGCCCCCTCGGGAGTTTCCGTAATCTACGGCTATCTCAAAATGGGATCTAATGTTATTTTCTTGCGTGATATTCTGCATTTGTACCAGAAATTATATACAAATTCAACATTCCTTTTATAAAATAAATTTCGATTTTTTGTTTTCATTTTTAATATCTATCTATCTATCTATCTATCTATCTATCGATACACATATAAAGGGTAGTTGTGTGTATATGTATTTCCGGAGGAAACTTCGAAAATAAAACAATTAACGACAAAGTAATATATATACATATTGAATATCACCAGAGCTTGGTTTTGAGCAAAAATAATAGAGATTTGATTTATATTCGTGAAGATAATTAAACATGAAATTTAAATGATAAATGCATGGATTTTTTTTTTAAATTTAATATTTTAGATAGTAGACATTAACATTTCTTTTCAGAGTAGCTGGATCAATCAAGGTCTATTTTTTACTTAGGGATTTTAAATGGGGCATCCCAAGAGGAATTCAACTCACCATTCAGTAATAATTGATCTGCGGGATAAATTAAAAATCCTCCTCTACTCATGCGACGCCGGGTAGCCGCTGCTAGTGCTCTATATAAACAGACATACTTAAAATCTGTACTTAATGTAAGAATTCAACATTCAGTGTCATGCAGAAGAAATATATTTATCTTCTTAAATTATTTGCTTATTAAGATATACAGGGAAAAAAATCAATATTACAAATTTTCTTACATAGATTATGAGAAATAAATATATATAGTAGTCCTTAAATGTGTATGATGATCAAAATTAATTAATTTATTAAACTCCTCATGCAGAAAATTAAGCCACGAAGGAAAACATATTTCCTATTCATGTTCGGATAGAGTGATAAATTCGTTCAGTGAAAATGATATTAAAGTGGAATTGAAATAGGCAGAAAGAATATAGATTAGAATACTTTACGAACAAAAAGTGATGGGGATAGCTTTTTTGATTTAGTGCCTACTGGGACGCACAAATTTGCTTTGAATGTGTCCCCGTAAAAATTTATGGTCCAACTTAAATGCGTCTAACTCCTACCGTGAAAACCTATCCTATGTAATTCGTTCTAAAGAAACTATATAAAATGTATTTACAGTTAGCTTGAAATGATGAGAGAAGAAAAAAACAACTGGACCATGGATACGATTTTACTGTATCATTTAGATTTTGGTACGTCAGGGCAGGAAAGTACCTATTAGCAATTAGTATCTCTGAGCAATCATGTAAGATAGGATGCTTGGTTTCACGAGGAAGCAGCAAGTCAAGTTAACGTGACGTGGAGTCAACGTCGGTGGTTACTTACAGTATTCGCGCCCTATACGATCTAAAGTCAAAGTGGAAAAAGGATTCAGTGGTTGAGATATATATGTTGGGGTTCGGTCCTTTAAGGAGGGGATTTGATTAGCCAGACGCTGTATGTATGTATGTATATAGCTCCACGCCGAATCCTTTTCTCATAGGATCTGATAGTCGAGAAACCGTCTGGTAAGCTCGGTAGCTGGTAACCTGATGTCAACGCTACATTAACATGGATATAAATTCTCTATCTATGATGTTGAGCACTGTTTAAATATATCATCCATATTACTCTATAATATAATATATATAATATATATAATATATATTATATATATATATATAATCAATATGTGCCTACATAACAGATTTCCATGACTGATTCTCTCTCCTCTCTCTCTCTCTCTCTCTCTCTCTTTCTCTCCTCTCTCTCTCTCCATTCATTCAATCGCTCTTGCAAGTCCTCAGGACGGCATCTGTATCCATACTAGCTGTTATTGAACCATTACAAGAGGTGGACTGTTCAGTCACTCACACAGCTGCAGATTTAGGGAAAAAAGGAGAAAAAAAAAAAGAAAAGTGACCTACTCCATCGTCTTTAGTAATATTGATATCAATATATATATATTAATATATACACACACAACACACAGACACACATATATATATACTAATATATATCGAGAAGAAAATTTTCATATGACGATTGTTTTCCATTGTATATATATTTACCAAACCCCTCCGCACGAGCAGGATGCGACATGAGGTCAATTCTTAAGCGGAGTTTAACAGGTTTGAATTCAGAGTTTTTCCTTCTCCTAAGACCGGTTGCATAAACCTGGTTAAAGAGTTCCAGTCTGCCCTACTATGTATCCATAGCTGGAGGGAGAGTAGAATTTATACTTTTCCCAAGGGTATTAGCGCTAAGGGAAATGCAATTACACCCAGGAATCGAACTCGGGGCGACGAGTCCATTCCTATAACTTTAACCATTAGACCACGCGCTTCCTGTTCCATGTATAGAACATATATGAAACATTAATCATGAAATGAAAAATATATCTTGATTTAAATTGGTTTTTAAGTTTCTATTTGCTGCCAGTATTCCTAGCAACACAAAGTTTAATTAAAGGGTTTGGTTTGGATTGTTTTACGGCATATCAACCTCCATGTGGAATTTCATACCGACAAATATCTAAATGGATTTGTTAATGGAGTACATACACAATTTTTTTTTAACACATTTTCCTATTCAACCAATAGATTGGACTCTAATAGGTACTAACAGAGCGGGACAGAGTGGACCATGGAGTAATGGTGATGAAGCGGTTTCACATTCTCCAGATATTTGAACTGAACTGAACAGACCCCAGACACCGCCTTCTAGCACGTGTATGATAAAAAGGATTGGGACTTGTCTTAAAATGGGCAATAGGTTTTGTGAAATCATATAGGTTCAAGAGCCAAGATTGATAGGAGGGGGCCCTTTCCAGCCTTAATTAGGGGATACAAGGGATGCTCGATACTACTACACGTAACAATATATTTGGCAATATGGATTATTAAATAATCGCGCAGGGGTAACGTTGCAAGAAAGCAGCATAATCAAGTTTCTATTCAGAATCTTATGTAAATTATCAAATCCACTTGTCGTGCTTTGATTTCAAACTACAAATCTTTTGCGGATACAATTGATTGGAAAATAATATCATGTAATATATCTAACTTTCTCAACGAAAACTCGAGTACTACAGTGATTTTTTATGAACGTACGCCTGACAATCACTAAACAACCAGGCTGAAGTAGAACACGTCTCATCGCAAGCGTTGACGCCGTGCTAAAATCATTAAACGATACCGCACAGAGCACACTGGACAACATTCCAAAATGGATTTTTTTCCGAAGAAAGTTTAGGACGGTTCGAAGTGAATGTTGAGTTGACGCAATCGCAGATAAATTATGGCAAATCAGGTCACGTGGAGAGCTAAAACAATCACTTAATAATTGGATGTGTTTTGTTGTTGTGTTGTTTTTTCCTTCCTTCTATGCGGGGTATGTATTTCCGGATCAATTTTAATGTAATGGATGCAATGCTGCATCGCATAGATTAAAAGTCAAACGTTTTGACATACGAGAACTGTAATCGAATACAAAATTTCAAGTTCTTGTTCTGTTGAATGAAGTTCAAGACAGTTGCCATCAAATAAGACGGTTTTTAAAAAGTGGGTCAAATTGTTGAAAGGTTGACAGACAAGGTATGCATAAATATTTGAGCGGTTATTTTTAACGTATGATCAATATATATATATATATATAATATATAATATATATATATATATATATATATATAATTGGGAGAATATGTTGCTAATTGAAAGTCATAACTAATTTAAAAATTAATTAGTTATAATTAATGAATTAGGCGTGGCATATCGGTTTAAATGTAAGGGTAAACAAATCGAGAAAGTCAATCTCTGTATGTACATCTTTTCTAGATTTCTCTCTGTCTGTCTGGTCTTCTGGTCTGTCTCTCTTGTCTGTCTGTCTCTCTCTCTTTATATATATATATATTATATATATATATATAATATTTTTATATATATTAATGTGCCCAATAGTGATAGAGGTACGGCATTTCAGGAGGTTCAGTATGGCCTTTATATGATTCTACATTGTTATTTGGTGTTCATGTGTCAATCTATTTTTCTAAGCGTTTGATTTGATAATCATTTGGTTAGTGTTAAAGTCTTTGTCTTCAGGACTTGATGGTTGTTTTTTCGTGTGTCGTGTCATCGCTTTGATATTGTCCAATACCATTTTCAAATTTTTTTATAATTTAAATCTTTGTTAAATTCAAGGGCCGCTTGTGACTGAAGATATATATATAATATATATATTATATATATATATATACGTTTTAAAAAGCAATGTTATAAAATCTTCCGACTGCAAATTTCCTGGCCGTAGCAATATCTTCAGGGTTTTATTGCTTAATTTCAGGCCATCTACCTTATTTATATCATTTGTACCCATTCTTAAGTACGTGGGTGTGTCACACCGCCTACATATGCCTGAACCCACAGCATACAAGGGTTTTTGTGCTTACAAGAGAAACTGAAAATAGCGGAATGCATAGACCTCAGATATGATCTGAACTCCGCGAGCAGTTGAATATAAATGTACGCACTTAAACAACATAAACTGTTCCTGGTGGGTTCAAGCTTTAACGTGGGTGGGGTGGCACACTCACGTACTTAAGAATGGGTACACCCGGATATAAATAAGGTAGAATAGCTGGAAATACAATGAAATTCCCTGAAGAACTGCTACGGGCAAGAAACTGCAGTCGGGAATATTTTATAACATTCGCTTTTTAAAAACGTAATTTTAGCTCTTTTTATTGAGCAACGTTTTAAATCGATATTAATTAATCCAGAAGTATTTGTTTGCTTCGATGGATTGGCCAAAGATCCGTGATATATAATATATATATATATATATGTGTGTGTGTGTGTGTGTGGTGTGTGTGAGCGACGCGGCGTTGCAAGAATAACTAAAGGAAAGAAATGTTGAATGGATAAAAATTGTTTCATCATGGCTTCAAAATTCCTCTTTCCTTTATTCCAACATATTGTCGGGATTCATTTCCATTTTTCAGAACTCTCTCTCTCGTCCTCCTCTCTCACACACACTCACATACACACACACACACATACACACAACCACACACACACTACATACATACATATATATATATATTATATATATATATAATATATATGAAGATAGGATAGAATGGGTTTATGAATCCGACCATATGAGGTAGATAAAAGGAAAAGTGGCGAAATGAAC
>CM042140.1:105875539-105913039 GCA_023376005.1 Doryteuthis pealeii
AAGAGAGGGATACATTCATTTGGAGGTTTTTTAAGATTCAATCTCAAACCAAAGTTTCGTTTTCAGCGGATATTCTATATTTATCAAGGATTTTTCTTGGGTATGTTTCTTTAGAGGTTTATATGATGTATAATCACAAGACACACACCAGACATTCACAACAAATAATAATATGATATATATTATATATATATTATATATTATATATATATGGTGTGTGTGTGTGTGTATAAACTAATAATTCATTTTAGAGGGAATATAAAGGGTTGCCATGGGTTTCAAAACAAGGCCTTAAATCTATTGAAAAAGAGGACAGAATGGCGGATTGCGTCGAATTGACCAAACAAATCGGGTTTGTAAATCTATTAAAAATAAAACTCCATAATGAAAGATATTTTTCTTTTTTTTAATGATGACAATTACGTTCCCTCTACTATCATTTTTTAAGACAAAAAGTTTGACCTTAAATAATAGATTAATTAATTTTATTCGTTTTTTAAAACCTAAGCACCGGACAAAATTGAATCTGCCTAATATTATATATTATTATATATATATATATATATATATATATATATATATATATATATAAATAATATATATATATATAAAACAAATAAGAATTAAAACATTTTTTTTCTGAGAACAAAATTCATTTTGCGGACCTTCTTTTTTATAAAAATATTGAATTTTTCTCCCGTTGGAACAGAACACAATTATAATATACATATACTATATATAAATATATATAACGCAAAATCGGAACGTGCCAAAATCAACCTAGACGACCAGTTTATATTTTACTCTGTGCGTGATTTTTGGGCAGCACTATCCAAGACTTATCTAATGAATTCTTGACGATCCGACAAAGCTGGCTATCTGGAATGGTCTCAATCAGTTTCCGGTTTCTCTCAGTTTCTTCTTTCTCCACCTTATTTTCTCTTGCTTTTTCTCTACCCTGCACCCTTCTTAGCACAACCACGTGTACAATGCAATCTCCTTATTTACCAAACATGTTATACGAGTTCAGCTTTCATGTGTTGTTTCAAGCCTCGTTCCTAAAATTCCCAGAGTATCTCATTCCTTTTTATTTATTTATTTCATTTTCTTTAAATTTTCATATCACACTGTGCTGATACGCTTTGTTTACATAGACAAAACCCAAATCCCTTTGTTGCAAAATTTTTCAGTGTATTCTATATCATGTGCATGTGTATACATTCCCCTTCAGTCTGCTGCTGCATTTTTTTAGAACATTGTGTACAGTACTATTTATATCTGTTCTTTATGAATGCGACATCTGATGATTATTTCTGACGTTGGAAGTGTCTTTTATCATCAACACGGTTTTAGTTTGGCATAATTCGATTCGTTTTAATGGCACTTAATTCTTTGGAACACTGTTCAGTCGGTATTTGTTTTGATGAGGAAAAGGTGAAGCTTGTTCGGTAAATTATTTTGTCTTAAAAACTTTTGAAAAGCATTTTATTGCCTCATAAACAAAGATTTGCATTTAGATTCCTCAGCACTGCTAATTTGTCTCTTGATATATATCTAAATGTTTGTGATTTGTCTGGTGTTGTCTTGTATCGTTTTCTGTGAGCGTCCAAGGGTGTCATGTCCATTGGCTTCAGCTTCAACGCTATTAGGCATCGGCCTTCTCCTTCAATAGTAGTTTAAAACAAAAAATAAAGTTTTTCTTTACTTATTCTTTATAAAAAAGTAAAAGTCGTCGGGGCGGCCTAAGTCGGTATCAGTCCCAGTCAGCGAGGGAGTCTATCCCGCTTTTTCATAGGCGCTAGACAAGGAGATTGTTTTTTTTTAAGCATCTGGGTGAAGCGCCACACTACCGTCAGCTTCCTTACTTTATCCGCACGATATCCCTGTGCTACTCATATCGCTGAGTTGGCGAGGCCGGTTAATCGAACTAGGAACCTTGTGATTTCTAGCGAACGCTCTACGCGACTGGCTAACGCCGGTCCCTATTCTTTAATAAGCTTGTACATAACTACTTGATAATAAAATTTCTTCTATTCTATTCTTCTATTGTTTGCTTGACGAAAGTGGCTGTTTTTAAATTGCAAATTATAGAGGTTCTTCGTTTAATTGTATGTTTTACTTTTGCGTATCCATGTTAATGATTCTTCCTATCCAGTCGAGTCTAAGTTTTCTCAAAAATGTCCATGGAAAATGTCCTTTTTTCTTTTCATATATCGTTCCTCGAGCTGTTTTCAACCTCTTTTATAATGTTCCTGTGGTAATTTAACACTCCTCTTCTCCGCTCTGAGCCACAATGTGAAACAAGGTAAAATTGTTAAGTTTGGAGTTTTAATATGAATGAATTAGAGACATTACTCATAGAGAGGATGATTAATTGGATGAATACCTTTTCGCAATGGGTATTAGCTATATGAAATGCAACTAGCCTCTTACAGGCTAAAAAAAAAACAGTCTGCCCTACTATTTACCCATTGTTGAGAATAGAGTCCCATGAAAATTATCCCATGCTTTTCCAAAGTTATTCACGGATGGAAAGCGCACAATCCTCGGTTTAGAATTTCTACGCCAATAACTTTTAATCGACGTGCGCCTGTGCAATTGTGGGCGTTAGGGGTATTTTGTCTATTATGTGTGGTTTCGTTCTTCTTTGCGTGAAGACCATCCCATCAAAGCAGAATCCGTTAGGCAACTTGTCTAACAAATGTTTATTTTGGCTGTGATAAATTCCTAGTTAGCAGTCATTTGCGCAAAGAGAGTTAGAAAAAGGACTATTACAATACAGAATCGCTTAATTAGATACCTATAGCTTGTGACATTTCGCCTGTCAGCCTGTCAGCTTTGAAGATAGGAAAAAGAATACCAATATGTTCTTTTTTCTAAACCACTAAATTCAGCGGCGCTGCGCGTCTACCCATAGACCGTTCGTGGTCTGGAGTTTGCTCCGCTCTCTCCTTGTTTTCTCCTTCAAACTATTCAACTCTTCTTTTACAATTTACCGATAATCAGCTGATTATTTCTTACGTCAAATTTTAATTCAATTGTATATGGTCAGATTGCTACACTGGAAATTTTAGCCAAAAAATCTGACATTTCTCTGGTCGCGTGTTTATAATTCTCCCCGAAAATATTCAACCCCAGCAATTCTCTGATGGAATTCAACAAACACTTAAACAACACATTCCAAATCAATTATTTCTTTCAAAATATTTTTTTTATATTTATTTCCTTCTTTTTCACTCATATTTTATTTTTACTAAAAACTGATCCTTTTTTAATCTTATTATCCAATTTATCTAATTTAACATAAAATGCGTGCATTGTCCTGCCTAATGGGATTAACTGACACGTTTTACCTTGAAGTCCAAGAGAATATTCTGCGTCTTTTTTTTTCAATAAGATATACTGGGTGTTTACTTATACCATTAATCAGCATGTCCAAACTTTAGTCTCTTACACAAGATCCAGTAGAACCACTTTCTCACCCAGCTCATGCCCGCTCTGTGTATTTTTGTAACACTTTATTGCATTCGCTTTTATGAGATTTACTGTTCTCTTCTGTCACCTCCCCCATATCACATAAAATTGCTATTAATGAGTGTATTATGATTTTTTTTACCCTCATCTTCCACAGTTTTCTCAGTTCTCTGGCAAGGTCAAGTATTTTCTCTCTTCTATTATTATTATATTATTATTATTATTATGAAATATATATCCGTCTCTTTAAAGAAAGGTTGAAAAGCTGTAATTGTACCTACACATACATATATACATGCCTTATTTGTCAGTGGTAAGTAAAAATCAATGGTGGCAATTGGGTGCCAGTTAATTAGTCGTAAATCAAAGGTAATTAGCTTTCGTCGTTTACTACTTTTATCCCACAATACAGCTCTCCGTTTTCAATCAGGCATGTGCCCCGTTAAAATCATCGTCCGCAGTTTAGGCCAATGCCATGTTGACCAAATATCATAGCAGCTGATCGCAAATGGGGTGGGGGGTCATATCACTACCAGAAGACATGTGTAGTTGGCATGGCAACCAATACGTCTTTCTGGTTTCTCAGAATATTTTTTATTTCTGTTTTTTTTTCTGTTATCAGCAAAGCTGTCATTTGTTCCAATCTAAAAGAAGACATGTTCTGCTGATTCAATGGAGTTGGGTTAAGAAAAAAATCTCTTCATTGCAATAAAATCTGAATTCTCATTCATCGGTAAGTGAAATGCCGTGGGAACGCCCTTTTTCTCAACGGGCACGGTTTATCTATACTAGCTGAAGTAATCGTCAAACGTTGGGGAGGCTTACGCTCTGGTCACGTTGAAAGCACCGTTTTCTGGTAGACCACTGGTGTTAAGCAGCGATGAAACCTGTTTCAATACAACTACTGTAAGAAACCGAATATCAAACTTCACTTTAATACGGCATTAAATGACCCGAAAAGAGTTAATATATCGTAAAACAAAACAACCCCATGAAAGTAATAAGTTGAGATCTAGATCGTAGGTGTCATTTATTGGAGCAGTGGTTTTCGACGTTAGAAATGAAATTGGCATCCTGTGTTCAAATCCAGGACTAGCCCTGTTAGAGTTTAACATCGTCTAATGCTTTAGGAAAGGTAGGAATCTTTATCCCTCAGCTAATAAGTAAATAGACGGGTCTCCTTTGGTCTTGGCCGGCAACCCATCTAGGACAAGTAAAAGTCCGACAGGGGGGATTTTGCTGTTTGGGCACAAGCTCATCACCCAGGCAACGTAGTTTCTAATTTTTTTAAATGGATACTACTCCATTGTCTCTCGCAGACGAAAGGATGCCACACAACATACACATAGGTAAATAGTTGAACTGGCTGGATTTTTTAGCCCCGGTAAAGAACGGTCTAGTTTAACAAAACTGAATTCAAACCAGCTGTACTCTGCCTTAAATTGATCTTGTGTCGTATCCTGCTCGTGGTAGAGGGTTTGTGTAAAATATTACTAATATCAACTTATAGTGCACACAGTGATAACTACACTAACGAAATCAGCCCATTAGCTTTGTGTGCTAAATAAGTAAAGTCGGTGGGGTGGCCTAATTTCCCTATCATCAACACTGTTAGTTTTGGGCATAATTCGATTCGTTTTAATGCAATTAATTCTTGGAATATTGTTCAGTCGTTATTTTTGATAAAGAAAAGATGAAGCCTTGTTTCAGTTAATTATTTTGTCCTTAAAACACTTTTGAAAAATCATTTATTGCCTCTTATAACAACAGATTTGCATTTAGATTCTCACAGGCTATTTGTCCTCATAAATAATATGGTTATATGTTTTACGTTGTGTGTTTCATGTATCGTTTTCCTGTGAGCGTCCAAGGTGGCCATGTCCATGGGATTAGCTCACGCTATAGGCATGGCTCCCTTCAATAGTAAGTTTTAAAACAAATAAGTTTTTTTTTTTCCTTATATATTTTTTTTAATAATTTGTACTACTATTGATTTAAAATAAATTTTCTTATTTCTATCTATTTTTTCTAATGTCGGTATCAACCTGACAGCGAGGGAGTCTATCCCTTTTCAGTAGTCCTAGACCAGAAATTTATTTTAGCATCTGGGGTAGAGCACCCACACCTACCATCAGCATCTCACTTTAACCGCACAGAATCCCTATGCTAACTCATACGTGAGTTGGCGAGGGCCGGCATCGAACCCAGAATCTTGTGATTCCCCATTCGAACGCTTAACCGACTGAGTTTCCGGTCCTACCATGCCACATGAAAAGACCCATTGAGTAATGTTTCAATTATTAGCATGTGATTTAAAAATAAACAAACAGTATTTGCTATGAAATTATATATTCCACACAACAGAAATATAGCCCCTGTCGGTGGACTTAAAATCCTGATGTATCTTTTGCAAAGAATTAAAACCCATAAAAAATACGGTGTCCCTGGGTAGTACTCCTCCCTCACCAGATCTGAAGATCTGGGGAGGGAGGAGTCACTCTTTCAAATGCAGTTTAATCGGCAGGTCAACTCTGACCCGGAGTGAATAGTTAGGCGTCAATTTAAGGTCAAATGGTTCCTGTTTAGAGTTAATTCCTATTCGATAGGCACCGTGAATCGATAGGTAACCTGTAGCAAAATGAATAAATGAATAAAACTGCTTCGAAGAATAAATGGTACAAAAATGTAAAAACACGACATGAATACGATCCCTAACCTCTAAGAACGGGTTTAACAACGCCGTTAACATAAGCCAATCAATGCATCATGTACGAAATAGCCATCCATCAATTTTATTTGATATCGTCTGAAAAGTTGGACCCACAGGCCAATGTCCAATGATTCTTACATGAGAAGGATTACAAAGTGATTCAAATCAGAGGACTCTTTACCTAGAATCAACTGCCCCTTAAACACTTATCAATGGAGTATTCTTTGTACGTATCTTTAACTTGATAGCTTGTGCCATCGTAGTAAGGGAGTTCGAACTCCAGTCGCGCTATTCATATTCCACTTTCGAACGATGCACTTAGGGAAGGTTAAAAACCTTAATCCTCCAGTGATAGGTTATAGTAAACCACTAGCTGTTATTTTCGACAAGGGGGACTTTGATAATCCATGGACAAAGATACTATAAACTAGCTTAACAAATTTTCCAGCTTTTTTTGTTACTTTTGTATAAGATTTAGTCCTACGTGAGCCATCATGGTTAAACTCCAGCCGGAAAACCCGCAATGCAATTAAATTATGTTTTATTAAATGCAATTAAAATGCATTAAGCATTTAGGATTTTTATTTGTTTATTTATTTTCAAAAATCTATGAAATTTAAATTATTGTACGAATAATAATAACGTATCAAATTTGATATTCTGCTGATATTGCATAATTTTTAGGTCATCTCTTTCTCTCTCCTCTCCTCCCTCTCCTCTCCTCTCTCTCTCCTCTCTCTCTTCTCTCTCTCTCTCTCTCCTCTCCCTCTCAAATTCTTTCTCTCTCTCTTTCTGAGAACATGTCTCATTTTTCTCTCTCTCTTTTAACACTCGCTTCATAATTCTATCTCTGTCTCTTTTTCTAGAAGCATGTTCTCAATTTTTCTCTTCTCAATTTCTCTCTCTCTCTCTTCTCTCTCTCCTCTTTCCCCCTCTCTCTCTCTTCTCTCTCTCTCTCTCTCTCTCGCTCATATTCTATCTCTCTCTCTCTTTCTAAAACATGTCTCAATTTCTCTCACATCACACATTTCACACATCAAACATCCCCCAAAGACAAGGTTTTTTTAAAAAATATATCCTCCTTACTTAGCGACACTTGTACTCAGAAATCATAAAATCCCTTTCCCATAACCATTTTTAGAGATACACTTCCTAACAAATTTGGTAACATACCAAAAACATTCTCCTTTTTTATATATATAGGGTACAAACTTAAAACACATATTTTAGTGGCCAGAAACTTCAAAACATACAATAATGCCAGACCTCTTAAATATATACTACAAAAGGGCAGTCGTCGTGTAATTGTATATGTAATATGTATGGAATGGGTGTAGTTACGAAGGAAGCAACATAAAATAAAACAATTAAATACTAAGTTTAAATAATAATGCACATTCACTATCACAGATCCTTTTCATTTTTGTGTTGAAAAATTAGAGACTGTCTGTCACAGGCTAACCCGAGTTAATACTCCCTTTTCTAAGTGTAACTTATGTTCCCATGAATCACTTTAACAATCAGAGACTAGGTACAATGATAGCGAAAAGGCTAAACCTGTAAATTTACTTTTACGTTCTTTTTCTATATTCCTAATAATGTATTTGATTCTACTCTACCGTACATAACTTAAAGGAAACCCATCAAATTATGTAATAAATCAGCTAAGATACGAGTCCTCGAGAGCTGGGGAGAGATTTCTGTCACTCCCACTTCAAGTAAACTACAATTTAAAGTTATTATACTCACAAAGAACAAATAAGCTCATTATAATGAGATGTGTGTCTGTTAATCTAAAAAAGATATCAAGTACCACAAGCCAAAATTCCGTCCTATATTTACGTCACATTTCATGATTTATATATATATATATTATTAATAAATTGATATATATAATATATATATATATATTTCTGGCCTATCTAACGAACTAATAGAATAAATGCAAGTGTAATTTATGTATACAAAAAAATAGCGGTTTACAGTAAATGGGGCCAATTTTGCATATTGATCGTAAAATAATATATTTATAATGCTGGTATTATTGATTTCTAAATAGTACGGGTTTAATTATAAATAAAATATGAGCAAAAATCAATAAATCTAAAAGAAAAACCATTAACAATAAAAATAAGAATAATTTATTCTTTTACTGCCTAATTTATCTAAATATTTAAAATAGGAATTTATAGAACAATGAAAGACATAGAGTATCGAAGAGTTAGTTTAAAGTTGTCTATTTTTTCGATTTACCACACATGTGTGAATACCATCTGCATTCTTATTAGTTATCAATTAGTATTTTCTATTTTATATATTCCTTAACATTATACTAAACAGTTGCAACCGAACGTGAATATGTTTTGCGAGTGATGATAAATATTAACTAATGATTTTTTTTTTGTCCGTTTCAAATTCAAAAGTACAAAGTAAAAACTGAAAACATGGGCGGTTGGAAGGAAGACATTTTTCTATTTCTAATTCTTAAATAAATGTCAAATAAATATAATTTGCTCCTTCCATGCAAATATATAGATATATATTTACATATGGCACGGAAATTCTTTTTTCTTCGTTTTCATCAACTATTTTAGTCTGAAATAAATTTTAAAAAAATACTGCAATGCATTAATATCTAATATTAGCATGACATGGACAGTTCTTTTAAACATTTTTTTATGACAATCATAACCATATGTCTATTTTATAATGCATCTATAAGAACATTTAACCACACACAACCACACACCCACCACACACACTCACACACACAACACACCCACAACACACACACACACACATTAATATATATTAATTATAAGTCGGTAAAGAATTATTTTCCGCGACCGCAGTTTTCCGGTGGTTACTCCCACCCTCATCAGGGGCGATGAAAGTGAAATTTCTTTCTTTTCGGTTAATTTATATGCCTAGACTTATATCTCTTTATTCTTCCTGAATTTTATCTTAGTAAATCAGTGCTAGTTTGTATTTGGGGTTAAACTCCTCCTTTTGACCATTTTACATAATCACAATAATATTAGCCCTATTGGTATATACTCATATGTTCACATAGTAGTCCCCATAATAATAAATAAATATAAATATATATACACGCGCAACCACAACCCTCACACAAACACCTAAAAATGCTCAATATCAATTCCTGATACACACACACGCACAATAAACACACACAACACAAAAAAACCACACATTAGAGCAGTCAACCGTCTACCTTTTTCAGTGTTCCTTCTTCATTTTATTAGAGAATGAAGACTATCGATCTCGTTAGATGATAAATTTATTATTACTAATAATACCTGAAAAGATCTAATATATTAGATGCAAGCGTCGGCCTAATAACTTACCACTATTATAATTAGATATTTCAAATTATATACTACATACCGTCGATTCACTTCCATCCTTCACAATATTTAATTAATAAATTAACCTCAGTCCCAAATTAAAAGGAGCTCCTCATAATACACAGAGATAGATTGCTGTGGACGATTGAGAGAAAGGCTAGCTTGTAATATAACCTGGCTAGAGAGACGTGAAAAATGAGTCCAACCCATTTAACATGAAAACGGGCTATAGAAAGGGTATTTCCAGTCCAGCAAACATTAAAGTGGAGAAGTTCGAACATGTTAAGTTATGTGGAAGAGTATGTCACTTCAGGTACTGTGATCATCTGAGAAACATAGTGTCAGGATAGACCTAAAATAGACACGACTGATGATGATAGATTGTGATGATATATATATATATTATATTATTATTATAAAACTTCGTATCCGTGTGTGGTGTGTGTGTGTGTGTGTGTGCGGGTAGTGTTGTAATATGTATCGTGTGTGTGTCTGGTAAACATAATTCAGCAAATAAAGTACATCTAAATAGACAAAAATGCAACTTAAACGGAATCTTCTAGCAAATAAAGCCGATTTCCACTTAGCGACTGAAAAATTTCACCGTGTCAACCTTCGTGCTATAACATCATTGTTAATCATCCTTTAATTTCAAATAACGTCGATGACAATTGAAATGCTAATTAGAAATCATCTACTACTTCTTGAATGAACATGCAATATCAACATTGGACCTTTGGTTTCAAGGGGAAGTCAAGAGCACTTGGTCAAGTATTTCATATCCTCAATCATATCACGCAACTAGCACGGATATCCATGACAATCACTCGTAAATCCTTCCATGTCCCCGGGAGTCTTCTGTGCAGCATCCATATCCACACATTGAGCAGATCAATGTAGGTTCTTTGCTGAAGGCACGCACATGAAGTTCATTGCTGGTTTACGCAAGAGTTCGTTTTTATGGTTCATCCTTGCTTCTTTAGCAGAAGTCCAGCATGTCCGTACGTCTCAACCCTGAATGGTTTGTGTGATAGGGGACGTTGTAAATCTGCTTCTTGTAGGGTGTTGTTTTTCATGATTTGTTCAATATCACATGCAGCATTTGTGTGTAGTAGATATTCTTCTGTCCGCTTCAGTAAAGTCCAGTGGAGCAGCTGTAAAGTTTGTGGGGTTTTGAACATGGGTCTTACACCGTGCACTCCGTGGGTGGCACTATTAAAATTATACAAAGTCACTAACTTCGTTCGGCGCGCATGCGAACGGTTTTTGGGGTTTCTGTTTTACAACACCCACAGGGTTTCTAGTATTCCCTTTCGTCGGTCAGCGATGGTGTCAGTCAAGGGCGTATCCACCTTAACAAGCCGCGGCTCTTCGTTGCGGTCAATTAACTCACGGGTTACCTAGGGGTGGGAAATCTCGTTGTTTACGTTAGGCTTTTTTTCATTCATAACATCTCTTCTACGTTCCTTTCGTAGTGCATGAAAGAACGGTAACACGAACCTTTTTTCTTTCATGAATTTAATTTTAATTCAATTCCCGTTTTCTTAATTTTGAAGAGATAGGAGTCAGCTTCAATAATGAGTAATGTTCTTCATATGGTCGACTTCGAGTTTCTGTAACTTTGGGAATGGCACAAACTTCTTCAGTCCGTAATTATACTAAGCGGGCCTTTTTCGGTCCCCCAGCGACATCAGAGCTTTCACCAATTCACCAATTCCAAACGACCGACACCGGCCAAAATTCAGCCCCATCAGGCCGCCCCATATATTATTACATTTCCAAAGAGAATTTTCTAGAAAGAATCTAGAATTGTTTCATACCGTTGTGGAAATGTTCAAGAACATTATCGAACCGTCAATACGTATAATTGTTCCATTACTTCCACCGTTTTCGGGCCGAAGACTGATTCGGCCCCTGCCACCCTCTGTGAAAAATAAAAAATGATGCTCGGCGAATTTTTCGACTACACCAGTCTGTGGCCTGGGAATCTTAACCGCCATTGATTATTATGCATGTGGCACTGTTAGAAACGACCAATCGCCGGTTCAGTATAACAAAAGCCAGTTAATCGACAAGCACTAAAGTAGTTTTTGAGACCCTTTCCCAGGGAACTGGTATATCAAGCTTGCTCTAGGTTTCCGAGAAGGTTGAGGCGGGATCCGACGCTAGGGCGGTATTTGAGTTTCCCGTGCCTTTTAATTTTCTTTAAAATCCCATTAAATTGTGTAGTTACGCAAGCCACTTTTTCTTTTTCCTTATGAAAACTGTCGAATTTCTCCTGAACAAGCTATAATATATAATATATATATATAATTAAAGAAATGGATACAATAGAACTACTCGAGTTTATCGTTAGAAAATCATCAGGGTTATACACTGAATTAATCGAGTTACCGATTAATTCAGTGGATTTAAACCCTGATGATTCTAATGATGAAACTCGAGTAGGTTTCTATTGTATCCCATTTCTTAATTAAATTTGCTTACTTGTATTGAAACATTTGTATTTGTTAATCACGGACTTAACCCGGATCTGTGCAACCAACGTCGTGCCCAATTCACTGGTAAGCCACCCTTATATATATATATATATATAATATCTATATATATGACAGATTAGATTCATTAGATAGTGTGGTATATATTACCTTGTTCATATATATATATATCTATTATATATGTTCTATCTCAGTCTATTAATATTATATTTTTTCTCTGTTATCCTTTACCTATTATCAGCCTAGGTTTAACTGTAAGAACAAACATGGATCACCTATGATAATCAAAATGAATTACAATGGTTTACCTAAGCTCATAAATATTAGACCACTCGATACACCGAGCCATGAGGAATGTTGGTGTAAGTTTGTAGGAAACCCGTTCTAAACTTCAGCAGTGATTGACTATAATAACATTGAAATTTGTTCTTATCAGTTCTTATCAACGTAACAGTCCGAATAAGTATAAATATTTGTTTTAAATTGCAGAACGCCATTCCCATGAAATCATCATTAGAAATATATTGGACATTTACATTTTTTTTTAATGTTAACTTAACCCCTGGTGGCAATAGCATATCTTACAGATCACTGCCAATCCTCACACCTATAACCCCACTACCCAGAACCTTTCCTCTCATGAGCCCCTCAAAATGACTCATCAAACCTACTGCCAAGATGAAACAAAGTTTGATACAAGAATATGACAAAGGAAGGACGTCTCCCGTTGTATTAGAATGGATCAGATGATAAAACCTGACGCATAATGCCCACCATATGTTTCTTAAGACCAGAAGCTGACTTTAACGACTTTGTTACAGATTGCACAAGACACTTGTTGTTTCTGGAGTTTGCATGATTTGGTCCCGATGGATTCCCTATGATTTGACATGCGCAGCATTAGAAAGTAGAATTCAACCACGTTTTGACATTTCCAGCCCTCCATGTTTCTTCATATGACAGATTATCCCCCTTTTTGAGTTGACGCTTGAGATTCATGCTCATTCTTGACCTCAAAAACTGGTACAGCAATCATCCACATGATTTTTCCATCAGTTCTCCTCAATGCAAGCTTTTCCTTATTGTCAGGATCTGTTTTTTTTATTTTACAAAGTACTTTTTAAGCAATCCTTATACCTCTTCCAAGGCTTATGCTGTGGCCTTTTGTCATTCTGCAGCTAACTTTAAAGGAGTTGCTTTGATATTCTAAATCATTCATACGCACAACATGACCAGCCGAATAGCATGTGGGCCGTTATTATGAGAGTTTAAATTCTTGTGCTCCTGCTTTTTTGTAAAGGACTTCTGTGTTAGGTGTGTTGAATTCTACTTGATGTTTAAATGCACCTTCAAACATTCTGATTGAAAGTGCCAAAAATTTTGAAAATGTCTTCGAAACAATGTCCATGTTTTCCGAGGAGTACAATAGAACACTCAGCAAGCAGGACCTTAAACCTTCAATTTTGTATTATGGGTAATGCTGGTATTAGACCATACTTTTTCAAGCCTTATAATAGGCACATATGCCTTGGCGACTAATCCCTTGTGTATACTATGTGTAAACCAACAGGTTAAGTCACTACACCAAATTATTTATTTTCTATGTTATAGCATGTTGGACAAGAGCAAGAAATCTCAACTATGAACTGTAATACCCCTGTGTTATCGTAAAGAGATACAAAATCCGACCACATTAATTATTATTATTAATATTATTATTATTATTATTATTATTATTATTATTTTATTATTATCATTTCTAAATTGGATAACAGAATTGTTTATTTTCTTGGTTAGCAATGTTGACACAAAACAAAAAACACAATGTGAAATGTTATGCTCTCTGCATTATCATAAAACAGATACAAAATGACATTATTAAATAGATAATTAAATATATACTGCGTGCAAACTAACAATTACTTAAGGGTGTTTTATTGTGATATACTCACAGTTCAAGAGTGAGAAAATTAAAAAGCAAGGCTTTTAGAATTTCAGTTTCAGTAAAATAGGTGATATGAGCAAATCCACTAATGGAAAATTTACGGGATTTTTTTTTCAGTTAATGAGCAACATTCCTGGAAATGGGGAAGCCATTTCTATGCACCTCTTTTCCGGCTCCGTTGTAGCACTAAGCAATCTCAATGAATATCAAGTGAAAATACTTCAAAAATGTTTAATTTTAGTAGAAACCTGTTTCTAATTAACTTTCTTGAATCATTTAAAATACGTTCTCCTCCAAGCAATGGCGTCCCAACACCGTGGTGTAATGGTTGCAAGAGAGTATCGCAAATATGATAAAACTGGGTTGCGAGTTCGATCCTGGCTAATGACCCACACCTGCGACCTTTGCGTCACATCCTGTCCGTGGTTAATGGTTGGATAAATAACTACTTCTGCGCCCGGAAACATACTGTGACATACGACTGGATTTTGATTCAACTTTGAAATAAGTGTAAATTTATTTCGGCATATTTTTGCCTCTTTTAATTCTGATTTTACATTAATGTTTCGAAAGTTTTGAAAACATTTTTTTTAGATACATTAAGTTAGAAATGCCTACACACAGTAAAGAAAATTCAATCTTAGTAGAAACCTGTTGTATAACTTTCGTTAACTCTTTAAGGAATACTTTCTTCCTCTAGCAATGGCGTCCCAACCGTGTGTCCATGGTGGAGCAGCTAATGTCCACAAATGATGTTCAGACTGAGTTGCGTAGTTCGATCCTCGCTGGGTGAATATTCGTGTTTATAATACGAGATAAGTCCGATATATATTGTAAATGTTCTTCTCAACGTTTGTGACCGAGTCATGTATAAAGCAAATTGAAGAAAGGGTTATCATCTTACTTGGCCACAGTCGTTAAGGCATTCAGGTTGTTGTTTATGTTAACAAGCTGATTTCGATTTCTTAACTATTGAATGACGAGTTCGATCCACCTGCAACCTTGTGTTACATCATACCCGTGGCGAACAGGTTGAGTACATACCTACTTCTGCAAACGAACATATTGTAACATAAAAAAGTTTGCCTCGATTCAACTTTGAAATAACAATGTAAATTTATTCTCGCATGTCTTACCTCTTTAATTCTGATTTTTTCAATGATTTTTTATTTAATGTTTAGAATATTCTGAAAATATTTTTTTAAATACATGAAGGTTAGAACATGCATATCCACAAGTAATAGACTCAAATTTAAAAACTGCACGTCAGAACATGACACCGAAGCACCATAAAATTCTGAATTGTGAGTGTGCGCGTACCCGTAGAGCTACTGTATTTAACAAACAGGGGGAAGGAAATTTGAAAATCAAAATCAGTGGGTGGAAATCATAGGAATATGACCGGACATAAAATCTTAAAATGCAAGAATCGACTGGAATAGGCAAAAAAAAGGTGAAATAAATTTATTATCGAACTAAGGTATTTTAATAATGCATTTCCTTTATAATTGCTTCATAGATATAAATTTATTCACCTTTTTTTTTGCCTATTCCAGTCTGATTTCTGCTAATTTTAAGATTTTATGTCCGGTCATATTCCCTATGATTTTCCATCCACTGATTTGATTTTCAAATTTCCTTCCCTGTTTGTTAAATACAGTAGCTCACGGGTACGCGCACAACTAACAATTTCATGATTTTTATGGTTTGCTCGTGTTGGTCATGTTTCCTGACGTTGCAGTTTTAAAATTTGATGTCTAATACTTGTGGATATGCATGTTCTAACTTCATGTATTTAAAAAATATTTCCAAATATTCTAACATTATAAATCATTGAAAAAATCAGAATTAAAGAGGTAAGACATGCCGAAATATTTACATTTATTTCAAAGTTGATCGAGCAAACTTTTTTTGTTACAATATGTTTCTGTTGCAGAAGTGGTATGTACTCAACCTGTTCGCCACGGGTATGATGTAACACAAGGTTGCAGGTGGATCGAACTCGTCATTCAATAGTAATGAAATCCGAAATCAGCTGTTTAACCATAACACAACAACTGAATGCCTTAACGACTTGGCAGTAAGATGATAACTTCTTCTTGCTTTAAATACATGACTCGGTCACAAACGTTGAGAAGAACATTTACAATAATATATCGGACTTATCTCGTATTATAAACACGAATATCACCCAGCGAGGATCGAACTCGCAACTCAGTCTGAACATATTTGTGCATTAGCTTGCTCACCATGACACCACGGTGGGACGCCATTGCCTAGAGGAAGAAAGTATCTTAAATGGAGTTAACGAAAGTTATACAACAGGTTTCTACTAAGATTGAATTTTCTTTACTTGTGTGTAGGCATGTTCTAACTTAAATGTATCTAAAAAAATGTTTTCAAAACTTTCGAAACATTAATTGTAAAATCAGAATTAAAGAGGCAAATATGCCGAAATATTTACACTTATTTCAAAGTTGAATCAAAAATCAGTCGTATGTCACAGTATGTTTCCGGTCGCAGAAGTAGTTATTTATCCAACCCATTACCACGGACAGGATGTGACGCAGGTCGCAGGGTGGGTCATCTAGCCAGGATCGAACTCGCAACCCAGTTTTATCATATTTGCGATACTCTCTTGCTAACCATTACACCACGGTGGGACGCCATTGCTTGGAGGAGAACGTATTTTAAATGGATTTCAAGAAAGTTATAGAACAGGTTTCTACTAAAATTAAACATTTTTTGAAGATATTTCACTGATATTCCATTGAGATTGCTTAGTGCTACAACGGAGGCCGGAAAAGAGGTGCATAGAATGGCTTTCCCATTTCAAGGAAATGTTGCTCATTTAACTGAAAAAAAAAATCCCGTAAAATTTCCATTAGTGGATTTGGCTCATATCACCTAATTTACTGAAACTGAAATTCTAAAAGCCTTGCTTTTGAATTTCTCACTCTTGAACTGTTGAGTATATCACAATAAAACACCCTAAGTATTGTTAGTTTGCACGCATGTATATATTTAATTATCTATTTAATAATGTCATTTTTGTATATGTTTTTTATGATAATGCAGAGAGCATAACATTTCACATTGTGTTTTTGTTTTGTGTCAACATGCTATAACCAAGAATAAACAAATTCTGTATCCAATTTAGAAATTGATAATAATAATAATAATAATAATAATAAAATATAATAATAATAATAATAATAATAATAAGTGGGGTCTGGATTTTGTATCTCTGTTTAATAACACAGTGGGTATTACATTTCATATTGAGATTTCTTGCTCTTGTCAACATGCTATAACATAGAAAAAAATAATTGGTGTAGTGACTAACCTGTTGGTTACACATAGTATACACAGGGATTAGGTCGCAAGGCATATGTGGCCTATATAAGGCTTGAAAAAGGGTTATGGTCTAATACCAGCATTACCCATAATACAAAATTGAAGGTTTATAGGTCCTGCGTGCTGAGTGTTCTATTGTACTCCTCGGAAACATGGACATTGTTTCGAAGACATTTCAAAATTTTTTGGGACACTTTCAGATCAGAAATGTTTGAGGTGCATTCTAAACATTCAAGTAGAATTCCAACACACCTAACACAGAAGTCCTTACAAAGGCAGGATGCACAAGAATTTAAACTCTCATAATAACGGCCCACATGCTATCGGCTGGTCAATGTTGTGCGTATGAATGATGTTAGAATATCAAAGCAACTCCTTTAAAGTTAGCTGCATAATGACAAAAGGCCACAGCATAAGCCTTGGAAGAGGTATAGGATTGCTTAAAAAGTAACTTTGTAAAAATAAAAACAGATCCTGACAAATAAGAAAAGCTGCATTGAGGAGAACTGACTGGAAAATTCATGTGGATGATTGCTGTACCAGTTTTGAGGGTCAAAGAATTGAGCATGAAAATCTCAAGCGTCAACTTCAAAAGGGATATATCTGTCATATTGGAGAGAACATGGAGGGCTGGAAATGTCAAACACGTGGTTGAATTCTACTTTCTAATGCTGGACATGTCAATCATAGGGAATCTCATCGGGACAAATCATGCAAACTCCAGAAAACAAACAATGTGTCTTGTGCAATCTGTAACAAAGTCTGTAAGTCAGCTTCTGGTCTTAAGAAACATATGGTGGTGCATATGCGTCAGGTTTTATCATCTGATCCATCTAATACAACGGGAAGGACGTCCTTCCTATGTCATATTTGTATCAAACTTGTTCATCTGCAGTAGGTTTGATGAGTCATTTGAGGGCTCATGAGAGGAAAGGTTCTGGTAGTGGGTTATAGGATTGTGAGGGATGGCATGATCTGTAAAGATTATGCTATTGCCACACAGGGATTAAGTTAACATTAAAAAATGTAAATGTCCAATATATTCTTAATGATGATTCATGGGAATGGGCGTTCTTCAATTTAAACAAATATTTTATTACTTATTCGGACTGTTACGTTGATAAGAACTGATAAGAACAAATTTCAATGCTTATTTATAGTTCAATCACTGCTGAATGTTAGAAACGGGTTTCCTACAAACTTACACCAACATTCCTCATGCTCGGTGTATCGAGTGGTCTAATATTTAATGAGCTTAGGTAAACCATTGTAATATTTTGATTATCACTAGGTGATCCATGTTTGTCTTTACATTAAACTAGGCTGATAATAGTAAAGGATAAACAGATAGAAAGATATAAATATTAATAGACTGGATAGATACATATATTAATAGATATATATATATGAAGGTAATATATACAACACTATCTATGAATCTATCTGTTCATATATATATATATATATATATATATATATATAAAGGTGGCTTACCAGTGAATATGGGCACGATCGTTGTTGTGCACAGGATCCAGGGTTAATCCGTGATAAAACAAATACAAAGTGTTCAATACAAAGTAGAGCAAATTTATTAAAGAAATGGATACAAGAGAACCTACTCGAGTTTCATCATTAGAATCATCAGGGTTTAAATCCACTGAATTAATCGGTAACTCGATTAATTCAGTGTATTTAACCCTGATGATTCTAACGATGAAACTCGAGTAGGTTTCTATTGTATCCATTTCTTTAATATATATATATATATATATATATATAGCTTGTTCAGGAGAAATTCGACAGTTTCATAAGGAAAAAGAAAAAGTGCTTGGTAACTACACAATTTAATGGATTTTAAAGAAATAAACAGGCACGGAAACTCAAAATAACCGCCCTTAGCGTCGATCACCGCCTCAATCCTTCTCCGGAACCTAGAGCAAGCTGATATTACAGTTTCCCTGGAAAGGGTCTCAAAAACTACTTTAGTTCTGTCGATTAACTGGGCTTTTGTAGTACTGACACGGCGATTGTCTCTTTCTCAACAGTGCCACATGCATAATAATCAATGGGTTTAAGATTCCCAGGCCAAACAGACTGGTGTAGTCGTAAAAATTCGCCGACAATCATTTTTTATTTTTCACAGAGGTGTGGCAGGGGGCCGAATCATCTCGCCCGAACGGTGGAAGTAATGGAACAATTAGTACGTATTGACGGTTCGATAATGTTCTTGAACATTCCACAACGTATGAAACAATTCTAGATTCTTCTAGAAAATTTCTCTTTGAAATGTATATATATGGGGCCTGATGGGCTGAATTTTGGCCGGTGTCGGTCGTTGCGAATTGGTGAATTGGTGAAAGCATCTGATGTCGCTGGGGACGAAAAGCCGCTTAGTATAATTACGGACTGGAAGAAGTTTTTGCCATCCAAAGTTTACAGAAACTCGAAGTCGACCATATAAGACATTACTCATTATTGAAGCTGACTCCTATCTCTCAAAATTAAGAAAAGGAATTGAATTAAATAAATTCATGAAAGAAAAAAGGTTCGTGTTACCGTCTTCATGCTACTACGAAAGGAAACGTAGAAGAGATGTTATGAATGAAAAAAAGCCTAACGTAAACAACGAGATTTCCCTGACCCCTAGGTAACCCGTGGAGTTAATTGACCGCAACGAAGAGCACGCGGCTTGTAAGGTGATACGCCCTTGACTGACACCATCCGCTGACCGACGAAAGGACTACTAGAACCCTGTGGGTGTTGTAAACAGAAACCCCAAAACGTTCGCATGCGCGCCGAACGAAGTTAGTGACTTGTATAATTTTTAATAGTGCACCCACGGAGTGCACGGTGTAAAGACCCCATTGTTCAAAACCCCACAAACTTTACAGCTGCTCCACTTGACTTTACTGAAGCGACTAGAGAATAATCTACTACACACAAAAATGCTGCATGTGATATTGAACAAATCATGAAAACAACACCCTACAAGAAAGCAGATTTACAACCGTCCCCTATCACACAAACCATCAGGGTGAGACGTACGAGACATGCTGGACTCTGCTAAAGAAGCAAGGATGAACTCATAAACAACGAACTCTTGCGTAAACCAGCACATGAACATGTCAGTGCGTGCCGTTCAGCAAGAACCTACATTGATCTGCTCTGTGTGGATATTGGATGCTGCACAGAAGACCTCCCGGGGACAATGAAGGATTACGAGTGATTGTCATGGATATCCGTGCTAGTTGCGTGATATGATGAGGATATTAATACTTGACAAGTGCTCTTGACTTCCCCTTGAAACAAAGGTCCATGTTGATATTGCAGTGTTCATTCAAGAAGTAGTAGATGATTCTAATTAGCATTCAATTGTCATCGACGTTATTTTGAAATTAAGGATGATTAACAATGATGTTTAGCACGAAGGTTGACACGGTGAAATTTTTCAGTCGCTAAGTGGAAATCGCTTTATTTGCTAGAAGATTTTCCGTTTAGTGCATTTATAAATATAGCAATTAGATGTACTTTATTTGCTTGAATATGTTTACAGACACACACACGCATACATACACATACACACTTACACACACACACACACACACACACACACGGATACGAGTATATATATATATATATATATATATCATCACAATCATCATCATCATCAGGTCGTGCTGACGATTTTCCAGGTCTCTCTCACTACCCTTCTCTTTGACACTGTATCCTTGTGTTTTCTCAGATGACTCAACAGGCCAACCCTGAAGAGACATACTCTTCCACATAAACTACATGTTCGAACTTCTCCACTTTGAATGTTGCTGGACTGAAAATTACCCTTTCTAATAGCCCGTTTCAATTTTTGGTGTTTAAATGGGTTGGACTCAAGTTTTTTCACAGACCGGTAGATAGTGGCTCTCTAGCCAGGTATATTACAAGCTAGCTTCTCTCAATCGTCCACAGCAATAGCAGTGTTCTTCAGAGTGTATTTGAGGGAGTCTTTCAACCTTAATTTGGGCTGAGGTTTAATATATATATAAATAATATATATATGTGAAGAGATGGAAGTGAATCCGACGGTATGTAGTATAGTAAGAAATTTGAAAAAAACACAGGTTTAAATAAAATAAGTGGTAAAGTTATTAGCCGACGCTGCAGTGTTTCGATCATTAAAGTAGATCTTCTTCAGGGCATTTGTTGATATAAGGAAAAGTAAAAAAAAATTTATCACAGATTAACGAGAAAAACTGCGATAGTCCTTGTTTATCAATCTGTTCAAAATTTGAAGTTTGAAGAAGGAACACTGAAAAGGTAGACGGTTTGAAATCTGACGTCAAATACTATTCTTTAATGGTGTGTGTGTGTGTGTGTGTGTGTGTGTGTATGTGCGTGTGTGTGTATCGAGAATTGATATTGAGCATTTTTAGGTGTTTTGTGTGAGGGTGTGGTTGCGCGTGTATATATATATTATAATATATATATATATATTTATGGGGACTACTATGTGAACATAGCGTAATAGTTAATCCAATAGGGCTCAATATATTGTGAATATAGAGCAGGTCAAAATAGGAGGAGTTTAACCCCAACTACAAACTAGCAGCCTACTAAGATTAAATTCAGGAAGAATTAAGAGATATAAGTCTAGCTATATAAATGACCGAAAAAAATTTCACTCAATCCCCCTGATGAAGGTGTTGGAGTAACACCGAAACTGCGGTCGGGAAATAACTTCTTCTACGACTATATATATTATATATATATATATATATATATGTGTGTGTGTGTGTGTGTGTGTGTGTGTGTTGTGTGTGAGTGTGTGTGTGTGTGTGTGTGTGTGTGTGTGTGTGTTAAATGTTCTTATAGATGCATTATAAAATGAACATATGGTTATATTGTCATAAAAAAATGTTTAAAAGAAACTGTCCATGTCATCTAAATAAAAATGCATGCAGATTTTTTAAAAATTTATTCAGGACTAAAATAGTTGAATAGATTAAACGGAAGAAAAAAAGAATTCGTGCCATATGTAAAAATGTACGTATCCTTCCCTGCACGTGGGATTTGCATGAAGGAGCAAATATATATTTTATTTGACATTTATTTAAGAATAGAAATAGAAAAATGTCTTCCATTCCAACCGCCCATGTTTCAGTTTTTACTTTTACTTTGAATTTGAAACGGAAACAAAAAAAAAATTCATCATTGCGTGAGTTAAATTATTATTATCATCACTCGCAAACATATTCACCGTTCGGTTGCAACTGTTTAAGTATAATGTAAGGAAATATATTAAAATAGAAATACTAATGAAACTAAATAAGAATGCAGATGAAATGTTTTCACACATATGGGGTAAAATCGAAAAATAGAACAACTTTGAAACTAACTCTTCGATCATTTTCCATCACTCTCGTCTTTCATTGCAAAATTTTCCTATTTTAAATATTTAGATAAATTAGGCAGTAAAGAATAAAATTATTCTTATTTTTATTGTTAATGGTTTTTCTTTTAAGATTTATCTCTGCGATTTTTGCTCATATTTATTAAAATAAAACCGTACTATTAGAAATCAATAATACCAAGCAAATATTTATTAAGATTTTACGATCAATATGCAAATTGCCCATTCTGTTAATACTGTAAACCGCTATTTTTTTGTATACATAAATACACTTGCATTCTATTAGTTCGTAGATAAGGCCAAAATATTTTAACGTAAAACAATTTTATTAATAATTCAGGTTTAAATAAAAATAAAATCATGGAAAATGTGACGTAAATAACGACGGAATTTTTGGCTTGGGTACTGATATGGTTTCGGTTACAGATTAACAGACACACAATCTCCATTATAATGAGCTTATTTGTTTCTTTGTGAGTATTTTAATAACTTTTAAATTGTAGTTTTTACTGAAGTGCGAGTGACAGAATCTCTCCCCAGCTCTCGAGGACTCTCTTCAGTATCTTAGCTGATTTTATTACATAATTGATGGGTTTCCTTTAAGTTATGTACGGTAGAGTAGAAAATCAAATAACATTAATTTAGGAATTATAGAAAGAAAACGTAAAAGTAAATGTACAGGTTTAGCCTTTCGCTATCATTGTACCTAGTCTCTGATTGTTTAAAGTGATTCATGGGAACATAAGTTACACTTAGAAAAGGGAGTATTAACTCGGGTTTAGCCTGTGACAGACATGTCTCTAATTTTCAACACAAAAATGAAGATCTGGTGATAGTGAATGTGCATATATATTTACTTAGTATTTAATTGTTTTATTTATGTTGCTTCCTTCGTACATACACCCATACATACATATACATATACACATACACACGACTGCCCTTTATGTAGGTATATATTTAAGAGTCTGCATTATTGTATGTTTTGAAGTTTCTGCACTAAAATATGTGTTTAAGTTTGTACCTTCTATATATATAAAAGAATGTTTCTGGTATGTACCAAATTTGTTAGGAAGTGTATCTCTAAAATGGTTATGTGAAAGGGATTTTATGATTTCTGAGTACAAGTGTCGCTAAATAAGGAGATATATTTTTAAAAAAACCTTGTCTTTGGGGGATGGTTTGATGTGTGAAATGTGTGATGTGAGAGAAATTGAGACATGTTCTTAGAAGAGAGAGAGAGATGAATATGAGCGAGAGAGAGAGAGAGAGAGAGAGAGAGAGAGAGAGAGGAGAAGAGAGAGAGAGAGAGAGAGAGAATTGAGACATGTTCTTAGAAGAGACAGAGATAGAATATGAGCGAGTGTAAAAGAGAGAGAGAAAAATGAGACATGTTCTCAGAAAGAGAGAGAGAAAGAATTTGAGAGGGAGAGAGAGAGAGAGAGAGAGAGAGAGAGAGAGAGAGAGAGAGAGAGAGAGAGAGAGAGAGAGAGAGAGAGAGAGAGAGAATGACTCTAAAATTATGCAATATCAGCAGAATATCAAATTGATACGTTATTAATTAATCGTACAAAATTTAAATTCATAGATTTGAAAATAAATAAACAAATAAAATCTAAAATGCTTAATTGATTTAATTGCATTTAATTAAACATAATTAATTGCATTGCGGGTTTTCCGGCTGGAGATTTAACATGATTGCTCACGTAGGACTAAATCTTTATACAAAAGTAACAAAAAAAGCTGGAAAATTTGTTAAGCTTAGTATAGTATCTTTGTCCATTGGCATATCAAAGTCCCCCTTGTCGAATAACAGTAGTGGTACTATTTAACCTATCACTGGGAGGATTAAGGTTTTTATACCTTCCCTAAGTGCATTCGTTCGAAAGTGAATATAATAGCGCGACTGGAGTTCGAACTCCCTTACTACGATGGCACAAGCTATCAAGTTAACATATACGTTACAAGAATACTCCATGATAAGTGTTTAAGGGCCAGTTGATTCTAGGTAAAGAGTCCTCTGATTTGAATCCTTTGGTAATCCTCTCATGTAGAGAATCATTGGACATTGGCCTGTGGGGTCAACTTTTTCAGACGATATCAAAATAAAATTGATGGATGCTATTTCTGTCATGATGCATTGATTGCTTATGTTAACGGCGTGTTAACCCGTCTTAGAGGTTAGGGAATCGTATTCATGTTGTGTTTACATTTTTGTACCATTATTTCTTCGAAGTTTTTATTCATTTATTCATTTTGCTACAGGTACCTATCGATCACGGTCCTATCGAATAGGAATAATCTCTAAACAGAACCATTTGACCCTTAAATTGACCCTAACTATCACTCCGGGTCAGAGTTGACCTGCGATTAACTGCATTGAAAGATGACTCCTCCCTCCCCAGATCTTCAGATCTGGGGAGGGAGGAGTACTACCCAGGACACCGTATTTTATGGGTTTAATTCTTCTGCAAAAGATACTTCAGGGTATTTTAAGTTCCACCGACAGGGCTATATTTCTGTTGTGTGGATATATAATTTTCAGTAGCAAATACTGTTTGTTTATTTTTAAATCACAGCTAAAATTGAAACATTACTCAATGGGTCTGTCATTGTGGCATGGTAGGACCGGAATTAACTCAGTCGGTTAAGCGTTCGAATAGGAATCACAAGATTCTGGGTTCGATGCCGGCCCTCGCCAACTCAGCGTATGAGTAGCATAGGGATCTGTGCGGTAAAGTGAGATGCTGATGGTAGGTGTGGTGCTCTACCCCAGATGCTAAAATAATTTCCTTGGTCTAGGACTACTGAAAAGGGGATAGACTCCCTCGCTGTCAGGTTGATACGACATTAGAAGAAATAGATAGAAATAAGAAATTTATTAATCAATAGTAGTACAAATTATTAAAAAAATATATAAGTAAAAAAAAACTTTATTTGTTTAAACTACTATTGAAGGGAGGCCATGCCTAATAGCGTGAAGCTAATCCATGGACATGGCCACCCTTGGAGAAACACAAATGCAAATCATAAGAGGCTAAAATGATTTTTCAAAAGTGTTTTAAGGACAAAATAATTAACTGATTCATCGACTTAGTTAATTGCATTAAAACGAATCGAATTATGCCAAAACTAACAGTGTGATGACTTATTTAGCATAATATTTCGTTAGTGTAGTTATCACTGTGACTATATTAGTAATATTTACACAAACCCTCTACCACGAGCAGGATACGACACAAGATCAATTTAAGGCAGAGTACAGCTGGTTTGAATTCAGTTTTGTTAAACTAGACACGTTCTTTACCGGGGCTAAAAAATCCAGCCAGTTCAACTATTTACCTATGTGTGATGTGTGTTGGCATCCTTTCGTCTGCGAGAGACAATGGAGTAGTATCCATTAAAAAAATTAGAACTACGTTGCCTGGGTGATGAGCTTGTGCCCAAACAGCAAATCCCCCCTGTCGGACTTTTACTTGTCCTAGATGGGTTGCCGGCCAAGACCAAAGAGACCCGACTATTTACTTATAGCTGAGGGATAAATTCCTACCTTTCCCTAAAGGCATTAGAACGATGTGAAACTCTAACAGGCTACTCCTGGATTTGAACACAGGATGCCAATTTCATTTCTAACGTCGATAACCACTGCTCTATAAATGACACCTACGATCTAGATCTCAACTTATTACTTGTCATGGGTTGTTTTGTTTTACGATATATTAACTCTTTTCGGGCCATTTAATGCCGAATAAAGTCATGTTTGATATTCGGTTTCTTACAGTAGTTGTATTGAACAGGTTCATCGCTGCTTAACACCAGTGCTCTACCAGAAACCGGTGCTTTCAACGTGACCAGAGCGTAAGCCTCCCCAACGTTGACGATTACTTCAGCTAGTATAGATAAACTGTTGCCCGTTGAGAAAAAGGGCGTTCCCACGGCATTTCACTTACCGATGAATGAGAATCAGATTTTATTGCAATGAAGAGATTTTTTTTTTCTTAACCAACTCCATTGAATCAGCAGAACATGTCTTCTTTTAGATTGGAACAAATGACAGCTTTGCTGATAACAGAAAAAAAAACAGAAATAAAAAAATATTCTGAGAAACCAAGAAAGACGTATGGTTGCCATGCCAACTACACATGTCTTCTGGTAGTGATATGACCCCCCACCCATTTTGCATCAGCTGCTATGATATTTGGTCAACATGGCATTGGCCTAACTGCGGACGATGATTTTAACGGGGCACATGCTGATTGAAAACGGAGAGCTGTGGGATAAAGTAAACGACGAAAGCTAATTACCTTTGATTTACGACTAAATTAACTGGCAACCCAATTGCACAATGATTTACTTACCACTGACAAATAAGGCATGTATATATGTATGTGTAGGTACAATTACAGCTTTCAACCTTTCTTTAAAGAGACGGATATATATTTCATAATAATAATAATAATAATAATAATAATAGAAGAGAGAAAAATACTTGGACCTTGCCAGAGAACTGAGAAAACTGTGGAAGATGAGGGTAAAAAAAATCATAATACACATCATAATAGCAATTTTATGTGATATGGTGACAGAAGAGAAACAGTAAATCTCATAAAAGCGAATGCAATAAAGTGTTACAAAAATAACACAAGAGCGGGCATGACTGGGTGAGAAAGTTGGTCTACTGGATCTTGTGTAAGAGACTAAAGTTTGGACATGCTGATTAATGGTATAAGTAAACACCAGTATATCTTATTGAAAAAAAAAAGACGCAGAATATTCTCTTGGACTTCAAGGTAAAACGTGTCAGTTAATCCCATTAGCAGGACAATGCACGCATTTATGTTAAATTAGATAAATTGGATAATAAGATTAAAAAAGGATCAGTTTTAGTAAAAATAAAATATGAGTGAAAAAGAAGGAAATAAATATAAAAAAAAATATTTTGAAAGAAATAATTGATTTGGAATGTGTTTGTTTAAAGTGTTTGTTGAAATTCCATCAGAGAATTGCTGGGGTTGAATATTTTCGGGAGAATTATAAACACGGACCAGAGAAATGTCAGATTGTTTTGGCTAAAATTCCAGTGTAGCAATCTGACCATATACAATTGAATTAAAATTTGACGTAAGAAAATAATCAGCTGATTATCGGTAAATTGTAAAAGAAGAGTTGAATAGTTGAAGGAGAAAACAAGGGGAGAGCGAGCAAACTCCAGACCACGAACGGTCTATTGTGTAGACGCGCAGCGCCGCTGAATTAGTGTTTAGAAAAAAGAACATATTTTATTTCTTTTTCCTATCTCAAAGCTGACAGCTGACAGGCGAATGTCACAAGCTTAGTGTATCTAATTTAAGCGATTCTGTTATTGTAATATCCTTTCTAACTCTCTTTGCGCAAATGACTGCTACTAGGATTTATCACAGCCAAAATAAACATTTGTTGACAAGTTGCCTCGGATTCTTTTGATGGGATGTCTTCACGCAAGAAGAAACGAAACCACACATAATAAGACAAAATACCCCTAACGCCACAATTGCACAGGCGCACGTCGTATAAAAGTTATTGTCGTAGGAAATTCTAAACGAGGATTTTGCGCTTTCCATCGCGTTAATAACTTTTGGAAAAGCATGGAATAATTTTCATGACTCTATTTCAACAATGGGTAAATAGTAGGGCAGACTGTTTTTTTTTAGCCTGTAAGAGGCTAGTTGCATTTCATATAGCTAATACCATTGCGAAAGGTATTCATCCAATTAATCTCCCTCCATCTATGAGTAATGTCTCTTAATTCATTCATATTAAAACTCCACTTAACAATTTACCTTGTTTCACATTGTGCTCGAGCGGAGAGAGTGTTAAATACGCACAGAACATTATAAAAGAGGTGAAACAGCGAGGAACGATATATGAAAAGAAAAAAGGACATTTTCCATGGGACATTTTGAAGAAAACTAGACTCGACTGGATAGGAAGAATCATTAACATGGATACGCAAAGTAAACATACAATAAACGAAAGAAACCTCTATAATTTGCAATTAAAAACAAGCACTTTCGTCAAGCAAACAATAGAAGAATAGAATAGAAGAAATTTGTTTATCAATAGTATGTACAAGTTATAAAGAATAAGGGACCGGGTTAGCTCAGTCGGTAGAGCGTTCGGCTAGAAATCACAAGGTTCCTAGTTCGATACCGGTCCTCGCCAACTCAGCGTATGAGTAGCACAGGGATATGTGCGGTAAAGTAAGGAGCTGACGGTAGGTGTGGCGCTTCACCTCAGATGCTTAAAAAAACAATCTCCTTGGTCTAGCGCTATTGAAAAGGGGATAGACTCCCTCGCTGACTGGCTGATACCGACTTTAGGCCGCCCCGACGACTTTACTTTTTTATAAAGAATAAGTAAAAGAAAAACTTTATTTTTGTTAAACTACTATTGAAGGGAGGCCATGCCTAATAGCGTGAAGCTAAGCCCATGGACATGATCATCCTTGGACGCTCACAGAAAACGATACAAGACACACCAGACAACACAAACATTTAGATATATATCAAGAGACAAATTAGCAGTGTGAGAATCTAAATGCAAATCTGTTGTTTATGAGGCAATAAAATGCTTTTTCAAAAGTTTTTTAAGGACAAAATAATTTACCGAAACAAGCTTCACCTTTTCCTCATCAAACAATACCGACTGAACAGTGTTCCAAGAATTAAGTGCATTAAAACGAATCGAATTATGCCCAAAACTAACCGTGTTGATGATAAAGACACTCCAACGTCAGATAATCATCAGATGTCGCATTCATAAAGACAGATATAAATAGTACTGTACACAATGTTCTAAATAAAATGCAGCAAGCCAGCTGAAGGGGAATGTATACACATGCACATGATATAGATACACTGAAAATTTGTGCAACAAAGGATTTTTGGGTTTGTCTATGTAAACAAAGCGTATCAGCACAGTGTGATATGAAAATTTAAAGAAAATGAAATAAATAAATAAAAAGGAATGAGATACTCTGGGAATTTTAGAACGAGGCTGAACAACACATGAAAGCTGAACTCGTATAACAGTGGTAAATAAAGGAGATTGCATTGTACACGTGGTTGTGCTAGAAGGGTGCAGGGTAGAGAGAAAAGCAAGAGAAAATAAGGTGGAGAAACTGGAGAACCGGAAACTGATTGAGACCATCCAGATAGCAGCTTTGTCGGGATCGTCAAGAATTCTTAGATAAGTCTTGGATAGATGCTGCAAAAATCACGCACAGAGTAAAATAATAAACTTGTCGTCTAGTTGATTTTGCCGTTCCGATTTTTGCGTTATATATATATATATATATATATATATATATATATATATATATAATTGTTGTTCTGGTTCCAATGGGAGAAAATTCAATATTTTATAAAAAAAGAAGGTCCGCAAAATGAATTTTGTTCTCAGAAAAAAATGTTTAATTCTTTTGTTTTATATATATATATATATATATATATATATATATATATATATATATAATATATATATATATATATATATATATATATATATATATTAGGCAGATTCAATTTTGTCGGCTGCTAGGTTTTTAAAAACGAATTAAAATTAATTAAATCTATAATTAAGGTCAACTTTTGTCTAAAATGATAAGTAGGAACGTAATGATCATCATTAAAAAAAGAAAAATATCATTTCATATGGAGTTTATTTTTAATAGATTTAAAACGATTTGTTTTGGTCAATTTCGACGCAATCCGCCATTCTGTCTCTTTTTCAATAGTTTAAGGCGCTTGTTTTGAAACCATGGCAGACCCTTTATTTTCCCTCTAAAATAATATTATTAGTATTATACATATATACATATATATATATATATATATATATATTATATATATAATATATATATATAGTGAATGTCTGTGTGTGTGTGTGATTATTACATCCCTCTAAAGAAACATACCCAAAGAAAAATCCTTGATAAATATAGAATATCGTGAACGAACTTTGGTTTGAGATGAATCTAAAAACCTCCAAATGAATGTAAAAAAATCATCAGGAAACTGAAATAGAAAAACAAGATGGGGTAAATCCGCTAGAAAATGAAGAGGGTTAAAAAAAAAAAAAGAAATCTCCTGTCATGTGATTAGCAGAAAATCATGGAAAAATAGCGCTAAATAAAATAAAATATCTACTTCTTTGTAGAATGTATTATTGCCAAAAATGCAGGATATCGTGAGAAATATGTTCGGATTGTAACACCCATTATTTGAAGGTTAACTAAAAAAACAATTTAAAAAAAAAGGAATTGATAGATAAAAGAAAATTTAAAAAAATAAAAAAACACGACAGAAAGATAGAATATTTCTCATGATGGCTCTTGGTATGTTTTATCTGTACTTGTCAGAATACGCACACTCTGAGTGCAAGTATTCAAATTTTAATGTAATAAAAAATTACGTTAAATTAGAAAGACTAATGAAACTAGATAAGAATTCAGATAAAAGGATTTGAAACAGATAGGGGTATAATCGAAAAACAGAACAACTGAAATTTACACTTCCATCATTCTGGTCTGTCATTGCTAAATTTTCCCAATTTAACTATTTAGTTAAAATAGGAAGTAAAGAATAAGATTACAGTAATCTCTTCTTGTTAATGGATTTCTTTTAAGATTTGTCACCCAGATTTTTTCTCATATTCATTAAGATAAAAGCAAACAATTAGAAATCAATAATTCTAAGCACATATTCATCAAAATCAATTTGTTAATATTAATATGCAAATTAGCCTTCGCGTTCACACAGTAAACAGCTATTTTGTTGTATATATATATGTATGTATATATATATATATATATATATATATAATATATATATATACATATACAATTGCTGTAATTAGTATGTAGATAAGGCCAACCATATTAGTAATGTAAATGTTTAGATAATGCTAACATCATGGAGAATTTGACGTAAATAAGGGAGTTCCGACTTGAAAAGTAATATAGTTTCAATTACAGACAGAAAAAAACACAAAATCTCCATTATAATAAGAGATGATGGGCTATTTCAAAGTTCAGTATCATTCAGCTCAGAACTCATTCTATTCAAAAGATGACCTATTTTTATGGTAATCTAAGTGATTTTTTAGTGTAAAAAAGGAAACTGGAGCCTCACCATCAGATGCTTTCTAGTGCCATACTCAGGACTCTTCTTTTTGTGGGGTATGAGTGTCTTACCCATCTGTAGGGAATACTGTCAGAGTATTCTATGCCCCACTGACAGGGTGGGTATCGAACATGAGCAAAAATAACAGAAAAATTGTGGGCACAGGTGTAGCAGCAGCAATGAAGGTAAAAGTGTAAAAGAAGAAAAGAATTATAAATATTCCAGGAACTTCGAAAGGAAACTAGAAAATTGTTTTTAAAGTAAGGCGATGGTGGTGCCAATCATATTTGGCGCACTTGGAACCATGCCAAACGTAATGGAATAGAGAAAACATGAAGTAGAAATCAACTGAAGTCTTGGGACTTTTGGAATCTGCGTGTTATATCCCCGTTCCTCATTGCGTATACAAACGGGCAGAGAGTTCTTGAGTATATGAGAGTCGCGTGGTCTAATGGTTAGAGTCGTAGGAAATGGATCCGTCAACCCGAGTTCAAATCCTGGACGAAGCCGTTGGCACTTCACATGGCGCTATTACTCTTGGGATGGATTTGAATCGAATTCTCCCTCCAGCTATGGGTAAATAGCAGTGTAGACCAGGCTATTTAACCTTGACTAGGTAACCAGTCTAGGAGAAGCAAAACTCTGAATTTAAACCTGTTAAACTCCGTTTAAGAAATTGACCTTGTGTCACATCTTGCTTGAGTGGAGGGGTTGGTAAATATATGTATAATAGAGAGAGTCATCTCAGGTATATAAAGGAGAGAGAGACAGACTGACAGACAGACAGACAGAGATAGATTAGAGATAATAGGTGGTTTTACTTGCTACACGTCTCGTTACGGACCCGTTGCTTACTGCTTCTACTTCTTCGTCTAGGTCGTCAGCCATTTTCTCTGGTCTGATCTACGGGCTTCTTTTAAGAGTTGGTCTTCTTCTTTCTACAGGCCTGGTCATTATTGTTATAGATATTAAATTAACAAAACAAGACTTGGTTTTCTTGATAATAAAGCTTTATTTACCCAGCCCATTTGATTCCACAGCGGGTGAGATGCACCCTGGGAGCTGACAACAACTTCTACGCTCCTTGAAAGCCGGGTCGAACTGACAAACTAAACTTATTCTCACGCGTCTGTAATCGTCTGTTTCTAAGAGGTCAAAGGTTATTAACCGTCACAACTGTAGCTTTCCATGGACCCCGTTATTCTAAATATAATGGATCCTAATTTAAATATTCTAACTACAGGTACGCACATATTTCATGACTGCTCGTAAATTATCTAATAATGGGGTATATAGAGAAAAGAGCTGAGGATTAACCACCGGGCATCTTGGCAGTTATTATGCAAATACATGAATAGCTTTGCTACTCATGCGCAGAGTTGGCGAGGGCCGGTATCGAACCTGAAACCTTGAGGTTATCTAGGCAGTTGCTCAACCAACTGAGATAAACCGGTCCCTCTGACGCAAATAACTCACACTGAAAGCGTTCTGGACCCATAACCTGTAAAGTTTTAAAATGCCATCCTTGGCCAGTTGAAAAGGGCTTAAAGAAAGTCCTGTGTTATGGAATCCTTTGTAAGCGTATAAGTCCTATCCTACGTATTGGTAAAGGTCCAGTGATTTAATCCTATGTCCGTCGTCCATGAATATTACAGTAATTATGACCAGTAGGGTCGGTTAAGTATAGTATAAACCTCAGAGTACTGCCAGTGATTGGCCAAGAGATAGATCACATGAATCTGGCTTAGTCTATAAGTAGGAGCGGGCTTTTAACACACACGTTATATGTCAAATCACTCAACAAGTATTACACCACAAAGGGATTTCCACATAAATATCTTAGTCATTGTTTAGAAAGACTTTCTTTTTCTAATTACATGAACTTTTAAAAAAGCATATTGTGCAGGACTTGGATCAGTATCTTTGACTACTGTAATCTATTTGTTTTAATACACATATTACTTGTTGAATTTATGAGTTATTTGTTTTTTTTGTCTTTATATATGTGACCTTGTGGTGTGTTTGTTATAATTACCAATATATATATATATATATATATATATATATATATATATATATATATATGTATATCCCCGATTCTTCGTTTGGTTTGAACTTATTTATATTCCACTTTTTATTGACTTGCTACACGACAGTATGAGAGTAAGTAAATAAACAATGTGTTTATTTGATATGGCTTTTAGCTGACAATTTTTGGAGGATATGTGCTTAATTGAAGTCATACCTGATTTTGAAAATTAATTAGTTAATAATTAATGAATTTAAGCGGGCATATATGTTCAAATGTAAGGCTAAACAAATCGAGAAAATGTCAATGGTATTTCAAATAAATGTCTTCATAACTGTTTCGAAAGCCGACAGAATTGAAGAAAGAACGAACAACTGAATAGATAAGCGCGAACATTTCCCAATATGATGTGCTGTGGCAGCTTTTTTTGCCCATGTCATACCAGCAAGCCGCCATATCGTTGTGGAAACGTTAAAGCTCATCGTTGCTGCAAATGGTAACGAGGCAGCCGCAGGGACTGGCGCAGTCACAATCACAACAAACATAACAGTGTTATCAATAGCCGCACAAACAGTTTCCCTGCATCACCAGTGCACTGAAGACCTTACTTTTGAGATTAGGATGCGACACAAGGTCAATTTCTTAAGCGGAGTTCAACAGGTTTGAATTCAGAGTTTTCCTTCTCCTAGACTGGTTACCTAGTCATGGTTAAAGAGTCCAGTCTGTCCTGCTATTTACCCATAGCTGGAGAGAGAAATTGGATTCATACCTTTCCCAAGGGTATCAGGAAATTGAAGAAAGAACGAACAACTGAATAGATAAGCGCGAAACAATATGATGTCTACAGCCGTGTACTTAATCACTTGAGTGCTTGGAACTATCTCGAAATCTCGTGCCAAAAACGCTGGAAGAGTTTGCAATCCGTGAAATAATTGGAGCTATTTCACCGACATCATTAATAACATTGGCAAGCACACTGTGAAGTTTGTTGAAGTTGCCACTTGACCCACAGCGAAAGAAAAAGAGATAATAACGATAGCGAGAGACATATAATAACTAAGTAGCATAAATCTAGTTTATCATTCATTTTTTAATGGATCGAGAGACGTTCCAAAAGTACAACTCACGATTTATTACCTCAGAACATACAAAGGATACAGGGAACGTAACGAAACCGTGAGACTTAGGCTCGCGTAATAGAGCATACGTATTATTGTAAATAAAAATTTCAATACGGACTTTTCCGTGGAACTTAAGCTCGCGTAATAGAGCATACGTATAATTGTAAATAAAATTTTCAATACGGACCTCTCCGTGGAACTTAGGCTCGTGTAATAGAGCATACGTACAATTGTAAATAACAATTTCAATACGGACCTTTCCTTGGGACTTTAATTCGCGTAATAGAGAATAAATATAATTGTAAATAAAAAATCAATACGGATATTTCCGTGGAACTTAGGCTCCCGTAATAGAGCATACGTATAATTGTAAATTAAAAAATTAGAACGGACTTTTCCGTAGGAGTTAGGCTCGCGTAATAGAACATGCGTATAATTGTAAATAAAATTTTCGATACGGACATTTCCGTAGGAATAATGGAACATGCGTATAATTGTAAATAAAAATTTCGATACGAACATTTCCGTAGGAATAATAGAAAATGCGTATAATTGTAAATAACAATTTAAATACGGACCTTTCCTTGGGACCCTAGCTCGTGTAATAGAGAATAAATATGATTGCAAATAAAAATTTCAATACGGACATTTCCGTAGGAATAATATAACATGCGTATAATTGTAAATAAAAATTTCAATACGGATCTTTCCGTGGGACATTCACTCGCCTAATAGAGTATACGTATAATTGTCAATAGACATTTTTCAACTTTTTTCAAGATCTTTAGCACTTGACCTATAAATAGCAATTTAAAGTAAAATAAGAAGTAAAGTTGGTAGGGTGGCATATTGTTAGTATCAGCCGGACAACGATGGAGTCTATCTCCATTTCACTGGAGATTGTTTTTGCTGGGTTGGAGCACCACACCTACTGCCAGCTCCACACTTTATTGCACAGATCAAATTAACTGATATGTGGCTCTAATGTGTAGAGTTGGTGGTGTCCGGTATCAAACCAAGAACCTTGCGATTCCTAGGTGGGTGGTCTACCGACTGAGCCAAACCGGCCCCTTCATTTAAAACTTTAGCAATTTTAAAGGGTATTTGCCTGCTCATGAGGGCTGGACACAAGGTCTCATTTTTACGTAGGCGCATAAAAATTGCGTCGATCTGGGGGATGGCTCCCTGGGATCGACGCTATTAATTGTACTCTACCGGTCCAGAGGCCGAAGCACACTGGACCCCCGCCGAGACCGGGTGGATAAGGTAAGAATCAGAGCATAGTAACTGAAACAGATACTACACTTTGATCCCTCATTTTAGTCCAGGTAAGGGTATTTGCCTGCTCATCCCACTTATGAGGGCTGGACACAAGGTCTCGTTTTTACGTAAAAATTGCAAGGATCTGGGGGGATGGCCCCCCTGGATCGATGCCATCAACTGTACTTCACCGGTCCAGAGGCCGAAGCACACTGGACCCCCAGCCGAGGCCGGGTGTAGAAGGTAAGGATATTTGCCTGCTCATCCCACTTATGAGGGCTGGACACAAGGTCTCTTTTTTACGTGGGCCACATAAAAATTGCAAGGATCTGGGGGATGGCCCCCCTGGATCGATGCTATTAACTGTACTTCACCGGTCCAGAGGCCGAAGCACACTGGACCCCCCGCCGAGGCCCGGGTATAGAAGGTAAGAAGTGTCAAAGCATAGAATCTGGAACAGATACTACACTCTAATCCCCGCCGACATCAGGTAAGGGTATTTGCCTGCTCATCCCACTTATGAGGGCTGGACACAAGGTCTCGTTTTTACGTGGGCACATAAAAATTGCAAGGATCTGGGGGGATGGCCCCCCTGGATCGATGCCATTAACTGCACTTCACCGGTCCAGAGGCCGAAGCACACCTGACCCCCAGTCGAGGCCGGGTATAGAAGGTAAGAAGTGTCAAAGCATAGAATCTGGAACAGATACTACACTCTAATCCCCGCCGACATCAGGTAAGTATTAAAATTTAGCAATTTTAAAGAAAGCAATTTTCCTTTTGATGGATCTAGAAAATTTCAGTACAATCTTTTAATGAATGGCATATAATTGTCATTCTTATCTTAAGAGAAAACTTTAGATGTGGTAATTGGATTATAGGTAATGTAATGTTATTAGTTCCATTTATATTGTTTTTTTTTTACCCACATGGCTGAATTTGTACCTGATAGATTATTCACAAAATAGGGGACCATTATTAAATCAAAGCAATATACATAAGTAATAAAAAAGAAATGAAAAAAATGAATTTTTATTCACATCTATATCCTAAGGAATATCATAAAGTAAAATATATAAAAAATCAAATTTTCCAAATGAGCCGGTGTATGAGTATGTGATATATATATATATATATATATATATATATATATATATATATATATATATATAT
>CM042140.1:105918039-105925539 GCA_023376005.1 Doryteuthis pealeii
AATTAAACAACGAAGAGCCTATTCAATCCTGAATCCTTAGTTTATATTTTGTATTATATTTCTATATAAAGAAAAACTAATAAAAAATAACAATCATTTGGCTTATAATAGATGTATTTTAACCGGCCCTTTTTAAAAGAAGCCAGCATCTTCTGCTAGTCTTATATCTCCCGAGATGAGTTTTCCTCATATATATATATACATATATATATATATATACATATATATATATATATATATATATATATATATATATATATATATATTATGGACTCTCTCGTCGATTTTCGACACATGAGGGTTCACACACAAAATGTGCACCCACACAGTAACTTGTTTATAGTGGTGAAGGCTTGTGTTGGATCATCCACACTTTTTGGCACAGTCGATAGGAAAGAATTGATGCATCAAGGGTTGCCACAAACCCAATCAACGACCGACCTCAGGAATTTGAATTCGGAGTTATCCCTCTCCAAGACTGGTTACCTCCCAAGGCTGAAGAGCCCAGTCTGCCCTACTATTTAACCCATAGCTGGAGGGAGAATATATGGATTCATACCTTTCCCAAGGGTATTAGCGCTATGTGAAATGCCAACAGCTTCGTCTACGAATTGAACTCGAATCGACGAGTCCATTATATATATATATATATATATATATATATATATATATATATATATGTTATGACCTGTTTAAGGGTCAATAAATAAATACTCAACACGGAGATAGAAGTAAAGAACAGATGTATTCAACATACAATGTACAAAATAAGGAGGGTTACCTTGGTACCAGCGAACACGAAGACATGCATTTGCTACTTCTCACTTGAGTAGATTTGCTCTCTAAATATACCCTTTGGGTAAGTCCATTGTTCTGGTCATAGGTGAGTCACCTACAACAATATATATGTAGGGTGTGGAAACCGACCCCCCATAACTCAGTTTTTCAAAGAAAAAAAAATTCAATCGTTTAATTTAAAAAAAGAAAAGACCATCAGCATATCCGTATTTTCGTAAAATAATCAACAGTATCATATGTAGTGACCAGTAGGCTAAGTTATATATGTGAAAGTAGTGCATAATCATAAGGGCATAGATGAGTCAGATGCCATCTACTTAGGTTTCACATAAATGGTTCTTCAGGATAAGTGTGTGTGATTTGGTGCGTGTGTTTGAGTGTGTGTGTGTGTGTGTGTGTAAGATAAAGAAAAAAAAAGAAACCGCCACCCAACAGTAGCTGTTAAGTCTAGCCACAATGTTGAGACGTAAAACGTCGGAACACGATGTCTGTGGATGTGATATATATATATATATATATATATATATATATATATATGACTGGTAAAGAATGGACGTAAATCCGACGGAAGTACGATTAAGAAAAAACAAAGTATTCCATAAGATAAAGTACAAACACACACACACAACACACACACACACACACACACACACACACATATATATATATATATATATGTCTGTGTGGGTGTGTGTGTGTGTGTGACAAACGCACATACATACATACATACATGTACATGTCGGATTCATTTCCATTCACTTTTCATACACACACACACACACATACACACCACACACACCATATATATATATATATATATGTCGGATTCATTTCCATTCACTTTTCACACACACACACACACACACACACACAACACACACACATACACGCACACACACACACACACACATATATATATATATATATATATGTGTTGTGTGTGTGTGTGTGTGTGTGTGTGTGTGTGCGTGTGAAAAGTGAATGGAAATGAATCCGACATATATATATATATATATATATATATATATATATGTCGGATTCATTTCCATTCCTTTTCATACACACACACACACACACACACACACACATATATATATATATAATATATATGTGTGTGTGTGTGTGTGTGTGTGTATGTGGTGTGTGTGTGTGTGTGTGTGTGTGTGTTTGTGTATGAAAAGTGAATGGAAATGAATCCGACATGTACATGTATGTATGTATGTATGTATGTGTGTGTGTGTGTCAAACATATATGTATATATATTAAGACACTTTCAGAATTAGGCAAATTAAGACTTGTAGATACTTCATATTATTTTACCCAGATTAACTGTCTTGCTCATTCAATTCATTTTCATACATCATTCATCTAAAAAACTAAACATTGTATATTGTTAGTATATACCACTTAAAACTTGCAATATCCGTTCAATCCGCTGGAATTCATTGAATAAACTTTTTGTTTTAAATATAATTCCTAGCTTAGTGGTAGTTTGAATTTTTTTGACACATTATCGTAATGTAATTCACAAAGCCAAAATTCTTTAATCAATATTTATTCTTCTTTTTTTCTCAAGATAATTTTCTATTCAATATTGCTCTCCTTTCATTGTATTTGGGTAAAAAATGAAATTATATTTTCTTTGCGATGTTTCTCACGAGGTACCAGACATTATTTTCGAATCAAATAAATGTTCGTGGTTTGATTCTTAAATTCGTGCTTAACTCAATTCTTTATCGAATCGATTTTTTTCTAATCTCATCTTGTTTTGAAAATACACATATAACAATTCCTATCTCACCAAATCAGCCTAAAATGTCATCTGATTTTCGTTCCTTTTGTATTCATAACTCGATATTATTGAACTATTAATAGAAACATTTGCAATACATGAATAATCAATGTACACATATGTTCGGTTTTCCTTCGTAAAACTTCGGAAATATGGCGATTCGTGATTTAGTTTAGCAAAATGATATAAGCACATGTATATTAAGCTTTATCGTTTAAACTCAAAGTTTAGGTGACTAAATGGAGTAGTCTCCCTTGTCACAGGGTTTGAGGAACCCTTCCGAGTCAGGAGTCCCTTGTTGGCCACGTGACGCGGGAACCCCAATATATCAGCCTCTCTTACAAAGCTGGTTTGACGAGGACAGACATTCTCGTCACTATCCCTCAGCACCACACATGGTGCATACCTTTCGGGCCAGACCCTATAAACATTAAGTGGTTTCAACCTCTTTGTCTTTCCATACAGTTCTGCATATACTTGGACAATTGTGAGGTTGTATAACCTGGAAAACCTCATCTGGTGTTATAGAGGATGCGGTAAAGTTGTCCACCCGAATGAGGCGATTTGACGGCCCCATTAAATAGGATTTGTGAGGCCGACATTATTCCAGTGACAATGAAGTGAAATCTGTTGTGAAAAAGTCGCTCAAAGAACAGTCAACAGAATTTTAACCGGCAGGGTACATGCTCTCATTCGAAGGGTTTCATTGGTATTAAAAGAAACGGTGACTATGTGGAGAAGTAGGAATGTGATCCACAGAGGACCAGCTTCATTTTGATGTATGATACCTGTTCCTCTGTGATAATTATACCTGTCCTAAACAAAATGGCATTACCTTTTCACTCACCTTGTAAGAAGTAGCATCTACAAGTCAACCAGATGGTGGTCTAAGCCACAACATTTTCTCAATACTTTCATAACAAACAATGTATATCGATTTATGTTGACATTGTAAGCATATAGTTAGTTAATATACATTAATAGTTATTGCAGATTGGATTACAGATTACTTGATTCTCTAATTTTAAGAATTTTCAGTTTATTGCTCTAATGAAAATCTCAATATGATTACATTATATATACATACATAATATATATGAATTTTAGTGATATGTAGACATGAAGACATTAAAAATTGAATAGTTGTTTCTGAGATCAGATAGTTTATTGCCATTGAAGTTAAATTCACCGAATGGTCATTGACATAACCTCATCTCACTCTCTCTGTCTCTGTCTCTGTCTCCTGTCTATGTCTCTGTCTGTCTGTCTGTCTGTCTTCTCTCTCTCTCTCTCTCTCTCTCTATATATATATATATATATATATATGGAAGTAAAAATAGGGAATTAAATCCGACAGTATGTACAGGGTGCCCCCCCCCAAAAAAAAAAAAAAAAAAAAAAACAGAACCCACGAAATTGGATTGACAATTTTGTGCAACGTGTGCAATTTTGTCTCCAACCGCCGCGGTGCAAATTTGGAGCATATTTTAGGCAGACAATTCCTTTAACGCAATGCAACGAAGAAACTTTAAGGAATGATTGTAGAAAGACTGAAATTTAAGTCCAGAGTTTCTTGAAATTTTATAGACGTTAATAAGATTAATTTTAATTTTATTTGGATTCTGTTTTGCTTTTGTTTTTCACTTTTGGGGTCACCCTGTAGAAGAACACGAAGTATTCCAAAAGATGGGTTTATTCTCTGATGGTACAGTCAACTTTAATAATAAAAGCCTATCTTGATTCGAACAAATGGATTTTCGTTTTTTTTTCTTGACATTACTTTTTGTTTGTTTTGGTAATTAAAAAAAAAAAAATATTGATATAAAGGTATTTTAGCCACTTCTTTTAAATTCAAGAAAAATATCTTTAAAAATAGTACACTCCTATTATTCAACAAATAAACATTATTATTTTTTTTAATGTAAAGGCGATGTGCTACAAAAGATGTCGCAGCTGTTTATAGTGACACCATAAAGCGGTGTAAAAATTATATAGAAGAAAAAAACAAAAACACCAGATATTTTCAAAGATCAATAATTGTGCACACAAACATAAGCATTGTTTAATAGTAGGTCTGAATCTTATTCACACTTAGTCAAATGAAAAAAGAAATTAAAAAAAAGAAAAGATTTTTAGTCAGATAGTTCAACGCATTAAAGATTCGTACTTCATAAGATGGTGTTTATTTGATGACCTACAAGATATATAACTGATATTAGGATTTTCTAGGTGTGCTAGGAGATTATTGAGATAATCGCTAGTTTTGCAGATTATACAGAGATGTCGTGTAGCGATTCTTATCAAAGAAACTTGTAAAAGATTATGGAAAAAATTGTCAGAATTTTTCTGAGATGCAGGATTATCATTATCACTATTATTAGAGGCTCCCATATAAAAAAAGCTCGTCGGATGGCTTAAAGTCAGTATCAGTCAGACAGCGAGGGAGTCTATCCCCTTTATATTAGCACTAAACCAAGGAGATTATCTTTGGCGTCTATGATGGTACAGTCAACTTTAGTAATATAAGTTTTGCATACCTCTTTCTTTACTTTCTTACTTCTATTCTTCTTCTGTTCTTCTAGCGTCTCTTCTAGCGTCTGGACTTCCTTTTAGGGGACTTCGTGTCTAATCTTCCATTGGGGATTTCTCTTTATCAGAAGCCCTGTGTCATTGGTAGTTTTTAGATAATAACACAAGACTTCGATTTACTTAGATCATATTTTATTTCGAAATCCCCACCAGACTGCCTGTGCAGATTGAGTCGGAGCGTGCATAACACGACTTATCACCGTCGTGGCTTTTGCCGGTCTGACTAAAAAATCTCTTTCTAATCTAAACCGGAAGAGGGTCTTCTCCACCGCTTCTCACGGTATCCACCGGAAGGAGGATCAGAATTGAGGTCAAGCCTTGTCATTCAATCCTTCAAGGCCGCCGGCTGAACTTATAACAGCCATTTTGGTTTCTACACTACTGTACATAAATATTAGGAATCTAATAATTATGTAACAATTCTTGATTCGAACAAATGTACTTTCGTTTCTTCCTAGCCATTACTTTTTTTTTGTTTTTGTTAATTTAAAATAATATATTTTTAAACATTACACCACGCGCTTTACTCGACTATTAATGTATTCGTTGATTATCGACATATTTCCAACACATATTACAACGAGATCTATTTCTAATCGGCTTTACTCGTTCTTTCCCGAGTATTTGGAATGGAAGTTCAGCCCTATTCTAGTTCTCGTCTCTAAGACTTGACCTTTTTTTAATCATATCTGATGTATTTATTGGCACTTTGTTGGCAATGAAAAGGTCACGTAGAATTAAGCATTTTAGAAGACGCGTCATTGCGAACTCCGATCAGATACTTGACACTGGGTTTAGGTCAATTTAGAGACAGGTAAATTGGAGCTTAGTCTTTTTCATTTCAACGAAAGTTCAACAGACAACTGCATACACGTATCATAAATATTGTATCGACCTAGTTATCTATTAGAGCGTTAAATGCATAGACGAACTTATTTATAGTATGCCAGACACTTATTAGCTTATGTTGTGATATTTTGGAAAATGTTCTCAAAATGAGAGTATTCTGCAACACTTTGAGCTTTGCTACAGGGAAATACACAACACACACACACACACACACACACACACACACACACACACACACATATATATATATTATATATAATGTACTGGTGACGTGATACATCCGTTTGTTGAAAAAATCATCTTCTGATTCAAACATATTGAATTGCTCTTACACACACACACATATACACACATACACACACACACACACACACACACAAACACACACACACACAACACATATATATATATATATATAAATATATATATACATATATATATATTTTAAACCAACTATATACATATCCTCATGATGATCATCATATATATATATCTATATATTAATTTTTAACCAGCTATATATATATACATATATATATATGTGTGTGTGTGTGTGTGTGTGTGTGTGTGTGTGTGTGTGTGTGTTGTGTGTGTGTGAGTATATATATAGAGTTGGTTTAAAATTCATATATATATTGTTTAAAATTCAAAGATTTCTACTTTTGACCCAAATTGCTAACTCGAAATTCATCTGAATTAGCTGCATTCTAAATTCCATACAGATTCAATAATAATAATTGGATTAGCAAGTAGCTAAATCTGAGGGAAATTCCAAAGATTAGTTTTAAAAAAATATCTTGAACTCACAGCAAGGTTTATTGTTTAAAGAAGGATGGCTCGAAAAAGTTAAAGGATGATGATGAGGAGGAGGAGGATGATGATGATGATGATGATGAGGAGGAGGATTTTTGGTGTTATTGAATTTAAATGGAAAAATAATACATCCATGTTTCTTTAAAAAAATATTTTACTTAATATGAACTAGTTTAATTTCAAATGTCTGACTCAATCTTAAAATATTCCTTAAAATTGACTGTTTAATGTATTTTTATAATCTATCCTTATAGCTCATTAAGTTTGAAACCCTCCTTCTCTATGTAAGAACTACAAAGATATAATAATGGCCGATAGAGACGGATAGCGAATCGGGGATAGATAGATAGATAGAGAGACAGAGAGAAAGAGATAGATAGAGAGAGATAGTTAAATGATGATGATGATGATGATGATGGTGATGATGATGATTTTTGGTATTATGAAAATGTAAGCCCCCTTCTCGATGTAAAAACTACAAAGATATAATAATGGCCGATTGAGACGGATAGCGAATGGTGCAGTGAAAGATAGATAGATAGAGAGAGAGAGATAGATAGAGATAGATAGATAGATAGATAGAGAGAGAGAGAGAGAGAGAGAGAGAGAGAGAGAGAGAGAGAGGATGATAATGATGATGATGATGATGATGATGATG
>CM042140.1:105930539-105935539 GCA_023376005.1 Doryteuthis pealeii
TGAGTATGAAAAGGTGGAATGAAAAACATCACACAATGCTGTTAAGAAGAAAAAACAATTTATAATATAATCATAGCTGATACTGATCAATATTTCGATTTTACAAAAATCATCATCAGAGCTCATTCACTCCCGTAATTGTTTGGGTCGGAGAGGAATGTCAAATCAGTTTACAAAACAAAAAACCTTAATACTGAAAAAAAAAAAAAAGAACGAAAGTCGTTACAATATTCACCAATGTGGGCATTCGCGCCATATATATGTCGGTCATGTCTCTCTCTCTCTCTCTCTCTCTCTCTATATATATATATATATATATATATATATATATATATATATATGTGTGTGTGTGTGTGTGTGTGTGTGTAAATGTTAGACTATGTATAAAATGTTTTCCTAGTTTCTGAAATATACATTATGGACATGATATAATAAATTTCCTCTTTATACAATCAAATGTATTGACAGGAACGTGTTTATGGACCATCTGAAATATAACGCTTTCTAACTATACACCTAGGCAAAACGCCATAGAATTAGAGATATTAACTGTCTGTAAATGCGTGTTAGGTGAAAGGATAAAAAAAGATGACAGGTAAAAGAAGATAAAATTACTTAAAAGTAATTTGCGAGCGTAAAACTGAATTAGGCTTCAATGTGAAGCAAGAGGATTTCTTTCGTTTCCACCAGTCAATACATATAATTTCGACTCGATGCATGGAAATAGACTCTTTTCAGCTGCACAATCATATTTATCAAATCTCAAGTGGGAATAAGTGAATAAATAGTTACATTCTTATTTTTCATCGTAATAGATTACACAAGAAACATACTTATATATATATATATATATAATATATATATATATATATATATATATATATATATATCTTCGTAGTAGATTACGCAAGAAAACATACTTATATATATATATATATATATATATATATATATATATATATATATTATATATATATATATATATATATGTATGTAACAAATTTTTATAGATATATCTGGTGAATCTAGATCTCAAATTTGTCAAATTTGACTTTCCTCTCCGACCCAAACAAATTTGACTTTCCTCTCCGACCCAAACAACTACGGGAGTGAATGAGCTCTGATGATGATTTTTGTAAAATCGAAATATTGATCAGTATCAGCTATGATTATATTATAAAATGTTTTCTTCTTTAACAGCATTGTGTGATGATGTTTTCATTCCACCTTTTCTTACTCATATTGTCGGATTCATTTCCTTTTTTTAATTTATATATATATATATATATATATATATATATATATATATATATATATATACGGCCACCTGCCCCTATCTCACAAACCATCCGAGAGACGGACAAGGCATGCAGTTCACTGCTGAAGAAGCAAGGACGAGCTCATAAGCGACGTTCTCATGTGAAGGCCAACACATGGACATGCTAATGTGGGCCGCCCACTGAGGACCTAATTTGACCAAGTATGCAAGGATGCTGGATGCTGCACAGAGGACCTCCCAGCGACAATGACTGATAGGAAAGGTTGGCTAGAAATTGTCCTGGATATCTGTGCTAATTAAGCGATGATGAAGATGATATATATATATATGTGCGGACACTGCTTGTGAAGTAAAGATAAATTCATAAACTACGTCCTCCAATCGAAACCAGCACATGGACATGGTCGTCCAGCAAAGACATACATAGATCAGCTCTGTATAGATACTGGATGCTGGGCAGAGGACCTACCAAGGACAATGAGTGTTAGAGACGGTTGGAGAGAGATTGTCATGCATATCTGTACTGCTGGCGCGACATGATGATGATGATGATGATGATGATGATGATGATATATGCGGGTGTGTATGTGTTCACGTGTATCTGTCTATGTGTGAATGTTAATATATATATATATATATATATATATATATATATATATATATATATATATACAAACCCCTCCGCACGAGCAGGATGTGACACAAGGTCAATTTCTTAAGCGGAGTTCAACAGGTTTGAATTCAGAGTTTTCCTTCTCCTAGACTGGTTGCCTAACTAAGGTTAAAGAGCCTAGTCTGCCCTACTATTTATCCATAGCTGGAGGGAGAGTAGCATTCATATTTTTCTCAAGGGTATTAGCGCTAAGTGAAATGCAATTACGACATCCAGGATTTGAACTCGGGGCAACGAGTCCATTTCCCATGACTTTAACCATTACACCACGCGCTTCCATGTTAATAGATATATATGTATTGCCTGGATTCGTATTTTTTTAACTGAAATAAATTTTGTGCGTTACCCCCTATCACAGTTGAGGAAATTATATCTGAATTAGTATTTTGAACGAAAAAATCTAGCCATGCAGAATGTGAAAATGCAGTCCAAAAATTAGTACAGTTTCTCGATATGTTCAACAAATTATATATTACTGCTGTAATCGCTCATATCATTCGTTCTGATGGATTTATGTTCCACAAGAAATATTAAGTAAATACAAAACTTTTATTCCTTTCATCATTTCGTTGAAATTTGTTTACAACATGAAAAAAATTGTATATGAATGTGTGTATGCATTTAGGGACTTATGCATTTATGTGTGTATAACTATGCATTAATCATTGAATAGTTTACAAGTTATATAACTTTTTTTAAATTTCGTACGCACACACACACACACACACATTCACACACACATATACATATATTTATATATATATATGCATATATGATATATATATATATACATATTTATATATATATGAATATATATATATATATATAACTCATATATATATACGATATATATAAATGTAAACACATTTATACATAATTGAGTTATATATATATATATATATATATATATATATATATATATATATATAAAATGTGTCTACATGCATAAAAATTCAAATCAATAGAAAATAATATTTACACGCATTATGGGTATATGTGCGTATGAATTTAGTTATATATGAATCAATTAATCCTTGAATATATATATATATATATATATATATATATATATATATATATATATATATATAAGTTTCATATATTCATCTGCATATTTATGAATTAAATTCAATGGAAATGATATCTCTTTGCAATACACGCACCTGTGAGGAACAGGTGTGCACATTTTCAAGAAGTTGATTGAAAATGAACTGGATACATATCACTGAGAACAAAATAAATTCATATCATATGTAACATGCAATAACATATACCCGGGGAAATCTCATAAATATTTTCCAACTTCTGAATATGCGATCACTTTATCAAACCCTATTATTCACTCTATATTCCAATTTATTCATCATCCTTCGGTGCACGTTAGCATTGAGAATAGAAATATTCGGCAAAATTCATGAAATTTTCATCTTCATATTTAAAATTATATATAGGGGATATGGATACGTGTTGCAATATGACTTGTGTGAGCTAGAACTGCTAATGGAAGGAGGAGGAATAAATAACAAAGGCTTAAAAAATAGTGATGACCCAAAAGAGGAGAGCGATGGTTTTGACCGTAGCGTGACCCCGAACGAAGAATTGAGGGGCAAGCGGAAGTCGGGTGTTGACCGGAAGTCACGTGGTGACGTGGGGGAAGAAAGAAAGGGTTCAGCCTCTTTTTGCCTGCGGATGTCGTAGGGTACGGACCTGACATTGGGTCCCCCATGAGAGCCCAGTAATCTAGTAGTGTTCTCTCTCTCTCGTTCTCTCTGCCTCCCTTCCTCCCTGGTAGAAGCCACTAGACGAGCACGTTAATAAAGGCTGGGAGTTGTGACGACATGTTTCTCGTGTTATGATTTTTTATCGGAGTTTTAGTACCAAGAAAGAAAAGAGGACTACGGTGCTTGTATCGTTTTAGTACCGTGAGTATTACAACGTAACATACGCCCTTCTTCGCACAAACACGTATAAAAAACTATGTGGCGTTAAGATAGCAGTACATATTTATTATTTGGAAGTGAGCAATAATTTCATGAGAATAAGGGATACTACATACATAGCAATAGCATAATCTTTACAGATCATTGCTGTCCCTCACAATCCCATAAATCCACTACCAGAACCCTTCCTTGAATGAGCCCTCAAATGACTCATCAAACCCGCTGCAGATTCACAAAGTTTGATGCAAATATAACATAGAAAGGTCGTCCTTCCCGTTGAATCAGATGAGAAAATGTGATGCTTTGAAGCCGACTTACATACTTTGTTACAGATAGAACAAGACACATTGTTTGTTCCTGGAATGTGAATGAACTGACCCTGATAAGATTTCCTATGATTGACATATCCAGTCTTAAAAAGCATAATTCGACCACATGTCTGACATTTCCAACCCTCCGTGTTCTCTCCAATATGCCAGGTGTATCCCTTTCGAAGTTGACGCTTTAGGTTTTCATGCACGATTCTTTCACTCTCAAAAATCTACATATATACACGCATGCAGACATACCGTACCGTCGACTAAGCCTTTAGAATATACCGACTGCACCTCTGCAGAGGAGTAAGATCTTCACCTCCAATAGGACCACATGTTGACAGTGGTTGGCGAACGGTAACGGCTGATGTCGAGATCGTAGTGAGTGAGCACTTCGTGATCCGGTTCCTAAATAGTCACGTGACATGCAACTCCCAACCATAGCCCTTACTTAAGTTTGACGTGTGGCCGGAGAGGTACAAACCAATCATTCGGCTGGTCAGGTCAAGCTTTTAGCACCTACTCGATTACCCCGACCGTATTCCTCAAATTGTTCTTATGACAAACATCCAAACATGTGGAAGCGCGTGGTGTAATGGTTAAAGTCATGGGAAATGGACACGTCGCCCCGAGTTCAAATCCTGGTTGTGGTAATTGCATTTCACTTAGCGCTAATATCCTTGGGAAGGTATGAATCCAATTCTCCATCCATCTATGGATAAATAGTAAGGCAGACTGGGCTCTTTAACCTTGGTTAGGCAACCGGTCAAGGAGAAGGAAAAATCTGAATTCAA
>CM042140.1:105940539-105943039 GCA_023376005.1 Doryteuthis pealeii
AATCTCCCCCAAAATTGTCGGCTATCGCTATTTCAAACACATTGTTTGTCCACTTCATATATATATTATATATATATATAATATATATATAATATATATATATATTGGATAATCAGAAAATACCTAAACTAAAAAATAAGAAATAAAAATAGTGTTACATTTTATTTTCTCAATATGCCAGAAGATTTTTTCTCATGTAAACAGATACCACCATCATTTTAAGCGACAGAGCCGTATTTTTCGTGGCCAAGTCCACGTCAAACAATAAGAAATAAAGTAAATACTGGAAGCGCAAGTCAGTGTTTTTTGTCGGAAATGTAAATCTTCTGAACTGCTAAAGATGAAACGTTATCCCGGCATGTTATATGACACAATTAGAGTAAAGTGAGTTTTATTTGTCCAAATCGAGATCTCTAAATGGACCTTTATCTACATTTGTTGTGTATATTTCGACTGGCCACACTCACCATAACCACTAGAGACTCCAAATAAAGACATATACGGAATAGCGCTAAAATCCTTTTAGCCATCTATCTATCTATCTAAAGCAATGTTAGTTTACGTGCTTCACGGAAATACCCGAAGTTTTTGAGAAGTTTGGTAACGGTACCTCGGGAGTTTCCGTAAACTACGGCTATCTCAAAATGGGATTCTAATGTTATTTCTTGCGTGATATTCTGCATTTGTACCAGAAATTATATACAAATTCAACATTCCTTTTAATAAAATAAATTTCGATTTTTTATTTTCATTTAATATCTATCTATCTATCTATCTATCTATCGATACACATATAAAGGGTAGTTGTGTGTATATGTATTTCCGGAGGAAACTTCGAAAATAAAACAATTAACGACAAAGTAAATATATATACATATTGAATATCACCAGAGCTTGGTTTTTGAGCAAAAATAATAGAGAGTTGATTTATATTCGTGAAGATAATTAAAACATGAAATTTAAATGATAAATGCATGGATTTTTTTTTAAATTTAATATTTTAGATAGTAGACATTAACATTTCTTTTCAGAGTAGCTGGATCAATCAAGGTCTATTTTTTACTTAGGGATTTAAATGGGGCATCCCAAGAGGATTCAACTCACCATTCAGTAATAATTGATCTGCGGGACTAACTTAAAAATCCTCCTCTACTCATGCGACGCCGGGTAGCCGCTGCTAGTGCTCTATATAAACAGACATACTTAAAATCTGTACTTAATGTAAGAATTCAACATTCAGTGTCATGCAGAAGAAAATATATTTATCTTCTTAATTATTTGCTTATTAAGATATACAGGGAAAAAAATCAATATTACAAATTTCTTACATAGATTATGAGAAATAAATATATATAGTCCTTAAAGTGTGTATGATGATCAAAATTAATTAATTTATTAAACTCCTCATGCAGAAAATTAAGCCACGAAGGAAACATATTTCCTATTCGTGTTCGGATAGAGTGATAAATTCGTTCAGTGAAAATGATATTAAAGTGGAATTGAAAATAGGCAGAAAAGAATATAGATTAGAATACTTTACGAACAAAAAGTGATGGGGATAGCTTTTTGATTTAGTGCCTACTGGGACGCACAAATTTGCTTTGGATGTGTCCCCGTAAAAATTTATGGGTCCCAACTAATGCCGTCTAACTCCTACCGTGAAACCTATCCTATGTAATTCGTTTCTAAGAAACTATATAAAATGTATTTACAGTTAGCTTGAAATGATGAGAGAAGAAAAAAAAAACACTGGGACGCATGGATACGATTTTACTGTATCATTTTAGATTTTTGTACGTCAGGGACGCAGGAAATGTACCTATTAGCAATTAGTATCTCTGAGCAAATCATGTAAGATAGGATGCGTTGGTTTCACGAGGAAGCAGCAAGTCAAGTTAACGTGGACGTGGAGTTAACGTCGGTGGTTACTTACAGTATCGCGCCTATACGATCTTAAGTCAAAGTGGAAAAAGGATTCAGTGGTTGAGATATATATGTTGGGGTTCGGTCCTTTAAGGAGGGGGATTTTGATTAGCCAGACTGTATGTATGTACGTATATAGCTCCACCGTTGAATCCTTTTCTCACAGGATCTGAATCTCGCATAGTCGAGATACCGTTGAGCTCGGTAGCTGGTAACCTGATGTCAACGCTACATTAACATAGATATAAATTCTCTATCTATGATGTTGAACTGTTTAAATATATCATCAATATTATCTATATAATATATATATATATATATATATATATATATATATATATATAATATATATATATATATATAATCAATATGTGCCTACAGAACAGATTTCCATGACTGATTCTCTCTCTCTCTCTCTCTCTCTCTCTCTCTCTCTCTCTCTCTCTCTCTCTCTCTCCATATCATTCATCGCTCTTGGCAAGTCCTCAGGACGGCATCTGTATCCATACATAGCTGTTATTGCAATTCAAGAGGTGGACTGTTCAGTCACTCACACAGCTGCAGATTTAGGGAAAAA
>CM042140.1:105948039-105950539 GCA_023376005.1 Doryteuthis pealeii
ATATTTAAGAACACACATTAAGCCAAATAAGCAGGTTAACATATATAGTTTGTTTTTTTAATTTTATTTCAGACATAAATGTTGACATATCTAGATTTGTATACGAACAAAGTGTTCTTGTTGAATGTAAGATGTCGAAAATAATTTATGAGGGTTTTTAATTTTTACGACTTGAAAATAAATGATTCATTTTCATTTCTATAAAAAGCGGTCATTCTTATTACAAAAACTACCCATTAACCTTATTATAGAAAATATAAACATTAGAGATTTATTTGAAGCGGTCATTCTTATTACGAAAACTACCCATTAACCTTATTATAGAAAATATAAACATTAGAGATTTATTAGATTAATTTATAAACATGGTACTTGTGTTACCCATTTATATTTATGTATGATTATAAATAACATATTGAGAGGACACACGTATAAATGTTTATTAAACTTAATTAATAAATAAGTACGCCCTTAATCCTGTTTTTTAAAAGAGTTAATTTTCTTCTCAACCAAACATACCGAAATTGTATTATTTCTTGTGGAACATTATATAATCAAGATAAATTATTATGTATTTTTTACAGTGTTGCCTTTAACTCTATTTACATTAAGTTGTTCACGGAACTAAACTAAGTTTTATAAATTTGAGAGTTTCATAAGGAAAAAGAAAAAGTGCTTGGTAACTAAAAAAAATTAATTGATTGTAATGAAAGTCAATAGGCAGGGAAAATTACACCAATGTAAACATGTTTCACTCAAAATAAACGCCATTAGCGTGATCACTGTCTCAATCCTGCTTCGGAACCTGGAGCAAGCTGATGTTACCGCTTCCTTGGGAAGGGTCTCAAAAACTACCTTAATTCTGTCGATTAACTGGAACGGCGATTGGAGTCTTTCTCAACAGCGCCACATATATAATAATCTGGGGATTTCGAATGCCAAACATTGGGACTGATGTAGTCGTAAAAATTCGCCAACAATTTTTGACATTTCCCAGAGATGTGCGGGGGGCCGAATCCTGCTGCTAACATATGGCCTACCATTGGCTACCTTTGTTATCCAGGGCTTGACTACAGTGTTTAACAACTCTACGTAGGCATCTGCATTCAACCTGATACCCTCTCTGAAAAAATGCAGAGGCATCACATCACTCTCAGAGGGCACACATTCGAAAACCATCACAGTTTGGGGAGAATTAGTCTGCATGACACAAGAAGTGTCCTTTGGACTGTATGCAGGCCATGTATTATTTTGCGTGTTGTGCTTTTGATCTTGGAAAAATGTTTTCTCGTCGGAAAGAACCAGAATGTTTGTTTCAGCAGGATGTTTCACTTTGCTCAGAAGTTTCTTCGTCTTTGTTAGACGATATTCACGGGCCTTTTCTGGAAGCAGTTGGCCTCTGCAACGCTGGCATGGGTAGTAGCGAAGGGCTTCATTGAGTACAAGCTTCACGGTAGAGGTTGAAACATTCAATTCACGTGAAAAACCCGAATTCTAATGCCAGGGCCCTCCAACAAGTTTTTCTGCAGATTTTCGAGGATTTCTGCTGTACGAACGCAATCAGATCGTCTGTTATGTTGCTTTCTTCTAGCCACAGCCTCATAGTCTCCATTGCAATTCTCCAGTTCATACCTGATTGTTTTTACAGTGTTCAGGGAGCATTGGGCAGCAACCGTAATCTCCTTATTTTGATGGCCGGTGCAGATTATCATGATACAAGTTATTCTCTTCCATTATTCAGGTGGGTTCCAATCATCCATTCTTTCTGTCATCATGGATATCAATGAAGAAGGAACCACGCTTTTAAATGATGCGTAGTGTGAGTCAATACATCCAACTTACGGAGAATAATAACCAAATATTAATTTGTAAAATTTATCCCGAACACCCTGTATATATATATATATATATATATATATATATATATATATATATATATATATATATATATATGAGAAGTAAATACATAAGCGATGTGTTTATGATATGGCTTTTTTTAGCCGACAATTTTTGGGAAAATATGTGCTCAATTGAAGGTACCTAATTTTGAAAGTTAATTAATTAATAATTAATTAATTAGGCGGGCATACCTATTTAAATGTAAGGCTAAACAAATCGATAAAAATCAATCTATGTACATTTCGACCTATTAGGCCTCATCAGCAGAGCACAAGGCGGTCTTCCTATCTATAGCTATGTTGATGAGGCCTAATAGGCCGAAATGTACATACAAAGATGGATTTTTCTCGATTTGTTTAACCTTACATTTAAATATGTATGCCCGCCTAATTAATTAATTATTAATTAATTAACTTTCAAAATTAGGTACGACTTCAATTAAGCACATATTCTCCCAAATATATATATATATATATAATATATATATATATGCATGTGTGTATGTGTGTGTGTGTGTAATAATATAGAAATTGTGTATGTGTTATGCATATGTAAGTGTAAATAATATTTATCAACTGATGACTGTTTTTGCTATAATAAA
>CM042140.1:105958039-105973039 GCA_023376005.1 Doryteuthis pealeii
GATCGGTGATGTTTTTTTTCTATGATTTTTCTTGTTTTCACAGTAGGTTGTTTGCAGTTGTTTGTAGCTAAGTGGTTTGGAAATCACTTTGGGGGATAAGTATATAGGGTAAAGTTCAAGTTTGTTATGAGTGATGATTTGATAGAAAGTTTTTAAACACAATTTTTATGAACAATGTTTTTCTATTTAACCCATACAGTGTACCCTAATATGTACTACCACCCGGGTCAGAGTGAACCTGGGAGAAATGGTGATGAAGGGGTGCTCCACATTTCCCAGAGTTGCGGAACTGTAACCTCACCATCAGTTAGAGTTTAACGTCATTTCCAGAACATGAAGACCCTCAGTCACCGCCTTCTACCACATATATGATAAAAAGATTTGTAGATTGTTATAAGGGCAATAGGATTAGGACAATCAAATAGGTGCTGGCGCTTTAACAAAAATATAGAAAATCCTTTATTTATCTATTCTAATCTCTTATATCCAACACACTTTAATTGTAAGCATTTCAAATTTTAGCTTTCAACACAAATTAAATTTCAACCGAGTGACTTATCCTGACACTGAAAACTTGTAACGTTGGGCATTCGTAAGTCAAGGTATCCCTATATAGAAACAATTTAATCGGGCATAAATTTACACTCATTTTCGTCTGGAATTTAAAAAAATCCGAAATAACATAATCCTTATCTACTGCCACTTTCAAATATCCGTATTGTATTGAGATGGAATTTCCAGCACCACACTCCCTTCCTGCATTCATTTGTCAATTGTCAAGCTATCAAATAAACAAAATAGATAAGAAAAACAGACGGAGATTAAGAAGGAAAAAAATACTTCACTGTGCCGGACAGTTGCTGTCCCGCCCTAGTACTGATATACTGTAAAGTATGAGGAGTGGTTTTGTAACAGATCGCTAGTTGAAAACTCGTCATATACAGAAACACGGACAGTGAGGCTGAATTTTATTAGCAACGGACGTATGTCTTTAATTGTTGCTAAGAATTACTAGTCCCAAAACAGAAGGAAATTTAATATTTTCAATGAGTTGAATCTTCATGAAATAATACAGACATCCCATATTCTGATTTGGTTGCCAGAGTACAATACTAAGTAATTACTCTTCACGACATGATTTCCTAAAAAAAGATTAAAGAGCCTAGTCGTCACTACTATTTATCCATAGCTGGAGGGACAATATTTGGATGCATACTTTCCCAAGGGTATTAGCGTATTTGAAATGCAAACAGCCTCCTCCAGAATTTGAACTCGGGTCGCCGTTTCCATTTCCACGATGATAACCATTACACACGCATTTCCATAGTTTGGTGATATGACCATGAAGATAATTAGGTTTCGTTGTTTTGGATTATTTTTTATATATAAGTTGTGCTGTGGCCCACTACTTGAACTTAAAGACTCTGTGTGGGCGCGTGGATTAGAGTCAGCCAATCAACACGCTCGAATACGTGTTTAGTTAGCTATTTAACCGCCGATATGAAAAGCCGTTCATTTGCATATTCGCCCCGGGCGAACGGAGCAGCGACCAAGGAACAACCAAAGGATTCTGTCTAGCACCGATGAACAACCAAGGACTCTGCTTAACCCAGGGATTCTGCCTAACACTAAGGAACACCGGGTAACAACCAAGGACTCTGTCTAACACTATGGAACAACCAAGGATTCTTCCCTAAGGAATACAAGGGATCGCCCCTGTAAAGTGCTCTCACCTGCAGCCTAAAAATGTTCACAAAAATCGTAACACGTTGTCTTCGATAAAGAGGTAATTCACGTCCATCACGCTGGAAGAGCCACTTGCTTCTTTTGTTTATGGTATGAACGACTGTAATGAATGAATCTTTTTATCACAAGTTCGCAAATAATCTTATTTCTTTTGTTTATTATCTCACTAATCTGTGGTGAAGACCTGATTTTCATCAGAAATGACTTTTTTCAAGTAATATATTTTGTCCTGTCAACGTCCTGTTGAAGACAAACATTTTACGTTACGATTTTTGTGGCCATTTTTAGGCTGCACTTAAGAAAGCACTTTACAGTGGAGATCCATTGTGTTCCTTAGTGTTTGGTAGAATGCTTTGGTTGTTACTTAGCGAAAGTAGAATCCTTTGGTTGTTCCTTAATGAAGAACTCTTTCTTGTTCCTCGGTGTTAGGCATAATCATTTGGTTGAGCAGAATCATTGGTTGCAGATGCGTCTGTCCCGTGTTGAATACGTGCAAATGAACGGCTTTCAAGATCGGCGATTAAATAGTTAACTAACCACGTATTCGAGGATGTTGATCGGCTGGCTTTAATCCACGCGCCCACGCAGAGTCCCTAAGTTTAAGTGGTGGACTTCAGCAAGATATTCCAACCGTCCCTTCGGCGCCTCCAAGTGTGGGGTGACTTCAAACTCGAAATCGATTTCTGACTAACTCTCTCTGTCTCTCTCTCTCTCTCTCTCACTCTCTCTCTTCTCTTTCTCTCTCCCTTTCTCTTCAAATAAATCTTGAATACAAATATATAATACGACATTTCTTACCCATCCCTCTTATCAGAGACATGTTTACGCTTATTCCTTCCAACGGTTAACCAAACTTACATCGAGTAACTTTGTAAACTATGCTAAAATGAAGAACCAGAAATACTTTCTGGAAATATATATTTTAAATATAAAATTTAAAAATATATTTTCATAGTTATAACGCTGTACGGAAGCAATAAATACTTGCATTCATTGGATTTGGGTGCGTATCTTTAGACACGGCATTCATAATCCACCTCGCTCCTCTTTCGTCCTCTGTTCTTTGAACGGTGAAGACAGCGTCTTCTCGTCTCTGTTCTTTGAACTATTTAGGCGTGCATTTTTATTTCTGTTTATTGACGTACATTCTTATTTTAGAGTGTTCAGCTAGGAAAAGTAAGGTCTAGGTTCGATACCGGCCCTCACCAACCGTGTCTATGAGTAGTACAGGGATTTGTAGCTGACGCTAAAAAACAATCTCCTTGGTCTAGCGCTAGTGATAAGGGGATAGACGCCCTCGCCCTCTGGCTGATACTGACTTTAGGTCACCCCAACGACTTAATTCGGTGAAGTAAACGAGGATTCTTCCAAGCTTGCCAGTGATAAAGTATGTCTGAACCACTTGGACTCTAACAAAACTCAACGAGAAAAAGGCTAGATGATAATTATACAAAGATGCTGCGTGCTGCTTTGAAATTTTTTTAGAGAGAATCTCCACAGCACCTGTACTCACCTCATATAAAACAAACCATCCAAGTAAGACGAACAAGATATGGTGGACACTGTTGTAGAAGCAAGGATACACTCATAAATGACATCTCATGTAGACACTTACATATGAACACACCAGTGTAGGCCGATCTGATCTATAAGGTTACTGGATGCTATTTGGAAGACCGCCAATAGCGATAAATGATAGGAAACGGCTGGCGCGAGAGAGTCGTGGAAATCTGTGCAGTCAGCCTGATCTGATGTTGATGATGATGCTATCATTGGATATACTAATGCTAATGCTATTCACCTTGTATCCCATGTATGTGGTTGTGACACAAGGTCTTTTTAATATGAGACCACCACGAACCAAAGCTCATGGGATGGTAGGTGCAAAAATGCATTGGTCTCGTCGGCATTGCCCCCCTTAAAGAGGGGCGCTCCAGGCACTGGGTAATAAACCCCGTCCTGTTCCTTTAAATCAAGGGGCAGGTGTTCCCTGAGGTGATATCCCCCTTGGATCTACGCTGTTTAATTACTTAACCGATCAAAGGCCGAAGCCACTGGACTCCCGGTCTACATCATGTTGTACTTCGGAGAGTGGGTACATGTATAATATTCTCACTAGCACCAACCACTAACCATTGCAATTCGGCAAATTTTGTCAATGTATTACTTTTTCAAGGCAGAGCCACTAACCGTTCTCTTTAATTAATTATGACACGTATTCACATACAGTGATGTCTGTTTCTCTACATACATACGGTCTAATCATTACAAGCACACACATTCATAGATGTATGTATGTATAAATAGTGAGTAAGCGAGCGAGTGAGAAAAGGTGTTAGTGAGTGAAAGAAAAAAGTAAAGTGAGATAGATCTCCCGAGGCTTGTGCAGACCACCACGTGATAAAAAAAGTAGAAATTGTGTTGATTCTATATTCGAAAGGCAGAAAATAATTGAAATAATAGTTAATTTCTCGCTAATAGAAGGACACGAACAAGGATGGTGCCGCCGGTAAATTTGCAAATACGTCAGCCCCAAATCAACACTCCACGCACAAACTCAGAGAAAAGACATAAAAACCAACGAAAGCTTATTTATCTCCCCCACTTTCTCGTTACCCCTCTCTCTCAATCTCATTCTCCCCTCTGTCTCTCTCTGCGTCTTTCTTTCTCTCTTTCTCTCTCTCTCTCTCTCTCTCTCTCTCTCTCTCTCTCTCTATATATATATATATATATATATATATATATATATATATATATAAATTACGTGGAAATTTCTGTGACACTGGATTTCATGCAGTGGTGCATTAGTCAGATAAATGTATGTACGACTACGTGAAACCCTGTGTTACAGAAATTTCCATCTAATACACACACTCACAAATAGTATATATTTATTATATATATATATATATATATATATATATATATATATATATATATATACTAGCAAATATAAGTATCCTACGGATACAAGTATATAAGTTTTAATGTAATGAAACATAGTAAATTAGAAAGCCTAATGAAACTAGATTAAAATGAAAATTTTAAACAGAGGGGGTATAATCTAGAAATAGAATAACTAAAACTTACGTTTCCATCACTCCCATCTTTCATTGCTAAATTTTCTTAAATTCAACTATTTATCTAAAATAGGAAGTAAAGAAAAAAATTACAGTGATTTCTTCTTGTTAATGGATTACTTTTAAGATTTATACCCGAGATTTTTTCTCATATTTATTAACGTAAAACCAAGCAATAATCAATAATACTAAGCACATATTCATTTAAATCAGTTTTTTAATATTAATATGCAAATTAGCCTTTCCGTTCACACTGTAACCCGTCATTTTGTAGTATATAAAAATACAAATACATGTTATTAGTATGTAGATATGGTCAACAGTATTAATAATATAAAACAATTTGTATTAATAATTGAGGTTTAAATGAAAATGACTTGAGTAGTGATATAGTTTAGGTTACAGACATACAATCGCCATTATAATAAGACATATATATATATATATATATATATATATATATATATATTTTACAACACCTGTGGTAACACCATCCACCATTCTGACACTCCCCATCTAGTGAGAAGAAAATCCACTAACCACCCCCAACCACCCCTCTCCCTTCTGTTTCAGCATTTTGGGAATGTCCATCATTGAAGCGAGTACTGTATCCAGGTCCTAAAGATGGTCTAATAAGAGACCGAAGAGAAGCATCGCCGCCAATAAACATCCAGTTTCCATAACATTACGTGTTTGTCTACCTTTCTCCATATATATATATATATATATATATATATATATTAGTGTTTTAAAAAGACCCACTAAAAGATTAATTATTTAAAAAATGTATATATTTTACAATAGAAGGAGGGGTACAAAGGCGGAAAAAAGAGTTGCTAGCTAACTAGTTTCAACAGAGCTAAATATCAAGGAAAATCGATTAAAACAAGTAAATAGGACGAGTAAGAAAATAAAACAAAAAGAAAAGAACAATTTATTATATTTTCTCTTAAAAGGGGGAGGGAAATAAGACTTTATGGATTGATAATATTCAAACCGAGTAAGCCCCCTATTTGTTTACAAACAGCAGGATTACTGGTCAGAAAATAGAATGTTTCTAAAATCTTCAGATGGTAAAAGGAGTGCGACTTGCTCTCAACAGAGAACCAGTCAACACTAAATGAGTATATATATATATATATATATATATATATATAAGACATTTTTTGAAGGCAAAATAATGCAAATTTATGTTGAAAAACATATTTATTTAAATTTTCTTCTTTTTGCTTTTTTTTCTCTTAATATTTTCGGAGTAAAATCCATCTTCAGAGAGTTCTTCAGAGAGTTGAAAAGTTTCCATCTGTATTTATTAAAATCAACGGAATAATAAGACCACAGTTGATTTTAACAAACACAGATGGAAACTTTTCAACTCTCTGAAGAACTCTCTGAAGATGGATTTACTCCGAAAATATTAAGAGAAAAAAAAAGGAAAAAAAAGAAAATTTAAATAAATATGTTTTTCAACATAAATTTGCATTATTTTGCCTTCAAAAAATATCTTATTACATTTTATAATTAATGCTTCAAACACACTATAAAAACAACAAAACGAATCTTTATTTCAATATGCCCGGAGCGGGGCCTTATCATTTTTTTATGGTATTATAAAAAAAAAAAACTTAAATGATTTCAAAACTTCCCACAAACGCAACAGCTACACCGGACTTAACGGAACTTTATGAACGGAACTTTACGATCTCTGCCGAACTTTTAAATCTCCATTAAATTCAATTGATTTTAACAAACACAGATGGAAACTTTTCAACTCTGAAGATCTCTCTGAAGATGGATTTTACCCGAAAATATTAAGAGAAAAAAAGGAAAAAAAAGAAAATTTAAATAAATATGTTTTTCAAACAAAAATAAAATCTTTATATATATATATATATATATATATTATATATATGTGTGTATCTGTGTATATGTGTTGTGTATCTGTGTATATATATGTGTGTGTGTGTGTGTGTGTGTGTGTGTTTGCAAATGGAGTATCCTATTCCGTATTCAACGTCCTTCCAATTTCAAGCCCTTTTAAGATTCTGCAATTTTTCTTTATATTGACATTCAGCGGAAATATACATTTACTCTATTCTCCGGTGAAATGAAATTCCACTGTTCAAATTACAAAAAAAAAGATGGTTTACACGCATCTGGAAATACACTATATTAGAATATTATAGTCTCATCGACCCCCACCCCCCAAGCAACACCTGCAGGATTGAATGTGCAATGAAATATTTTCTTTCATTTTTCCTTTCATCTAAAATCCTATCGTGTTTTCCATAGAAATTCTAGATTTCTTTTCAGACGTAACATATCAATTTTTCTTTGCTCTTAAAGGCAGACATGTCAATATTATTGACTTTTTAAAGAAGTGGTTTTAACGGAATATGTTGCTTTTAGATATTACCTGTGTTACATAATTCATAAGCAGCCTATAAATTATGTACGTACCTGTACTTAAAATATTTCGATTAGGGTCTGTTAGATTTAGAAAAACGGGGTTATATGGAAAGTTTCCGGACAGTTATTACTTGACCCCTTTTAAGGCGCGCGATTGGGCCCCATGAGAATAGGTTTTAGTTTAGATTAGATGCGGTGGAGAATCCAGGGTGGACAGACCTGTAGGTCGCTCGCTCTGAGTCGGTCTCGATACGCGGCGGATGAACATGGGCTGGGTTGCGAAATAAAAGCTTAATCATAAAACACCCAAGTTTGTTAATTGATTAATTCAAACAAGAATGGCCAGGCCAACACGGAAAACCAACCACAGAAGAATCAGCCCGAGAAAACACAAAGCCTCGAAGAGAAGTCAATCTGACAAACATGGCGGCCAAGTGAAAGCCAGTGAGCATAATGTATCAATAACTATAATATATCCTCTCTGATATGGAGGCGCGTGGTCTAATGGTTAGAGTTGTAGGAAATGGACTCGTCGACCCGAGTTCAATTCCTCGCTGAAGCTGTTTACATTTTATATGGCGTTAATACCCTTGGGAAAGGTATGAATCCAATTCTCACTCAAGCTATGGATAAATAGCAGAGCGGACTGGAGTCTTTAACCATGGCTAGGTAACCAGTCTAGAAGAAGGAAAACTCTGAATTCAAACCTGTTAAACTCCGCTTAAGAAATTGACCATGTGTCGCATCCTGCTCGTGCGGAGGGGTTGGTAAATATATAAATCATCTCTAATATCTATATGTCTGTCTCACCGATTATACACACCCGGGTAAAGGGCTATATGACACGTGTAGAGTTGCTTAACTTAATAGGGACTCTGTAAAAACGGTTTAGTGAAACTTGAAATAAAACAAAAAATTCAATAAACCGGTACGATAACCCACAAGGTTTTCAATATAGCAAGAGTCCATGGTTATATCAATGCTTCTTATTCTTAAATACACATATATTAATAGTCGTGTTCCTTAATTGTACGACCGTTATCATCTTGCAATACTCTCAGCTTAAAAATGAGACCATCCAAATCGTCCACTTAACTCAATTAAGACTCTGCAAAAACGGTTCATTAAAGTTTGACATAAAACCAACAATTCTAGAAACCGGCATGATGACCCACAGATCTATAAGGTTACCAAGAATACATGATTATATTAATGCTTTTATTGTTAAATACATATATATTAATACTCAAGTTTCTTGATTGTACGAATGTTATCATCTTGCAACACCCTCTGCTTAAAAATGAGACCGTCCAAATCGTCCAAGATGGAATGAAAAATTGTAAATTCTGATTATCTGGTATTGCTTTTGTACCAAATTATTATCAGTGTCGTCACCTCAGCTAAATAATAAACGATTCCGTTTTAATTTTGAAGAATGAAAAGAAAAAGGACATTCTACAAATATATATATATATATATATATATATATATATATATATATATAAGAAAGAAAGAGAAGAAACAGAATAGGCGAACGATAGAGAGGGTGTGAGCGTGCGGAAGCGATAATATTAATCTGTTTCAATCGAACTTAACGTAAAGATGAAAATGAAGGAAAGAAAGAAAAACGTGTGTGTGTGTGTGTGTGTGTGTGTGTGTGATATATATATATATATATATATTATATATATATATATATATATATATATATAGAGAGAGAAGAGAGAGCGAGAGAGAGAGAGAGAGAGAGAGAGGGAGGGAGGGAGGGAAGGAGAGAGTTAAACCATGATTATTCTTTTTACATATTGAATAACTCATAAATGAACATATCACACGTTGTAATAATTAAATTATCATACTCTGATGAGTGGATTAATGGAAAACTCGCTGAAATAAGTGTGTTTAATACTAAGAATATCATTTTGAAGAAAATTAACATTTCGTTCATTTAAAAACAAATTATTCAAGTAAATACAGCTTCAGTCTCTATACTTTTTAAACCCAGTTCGTATCAATCTAAAACTAAAAAAAAAAAAAATGTCCATATTTTCGGACAGCATTGAATCATCTTTGTTTTAATTAATATTTACTGGCAGATTAGAGCATCAAGTATATTCCGGACTCAAAAGCAGCTGTCTAAAACCGAACGAATTTTATTGATAATCTCTAGTACTCGATCCAATTCAAGTATTCAAATTTAGAATTTACAACACAGCCATATATTTACCGGTCCATTGTTCCATGACAACGAAGAATAAAAAAGCGCTTGGGCCATATAACAGCGCTGTGGAATTGTAAACATTAACGGCTCATGTTTGTTGCTATGGGCATGAGAAAATGTAGACAGTGAAATATCCTAAAGAAAAATGACGATACTCTACTGCATCGGTCACGTCGGCTTAAAAATGACCATAATTCAAACTGGCCCATCTTTGTCTCTTGTAAATATTGGCCGTCGACAAACACTTATTTTCTCTCTTATGCATTACTTTTTAATTGTCCTAGGTTTCCACCTATATTTGTCTTAGCAAATGTCTATATCTTTTCACTTGTTCAGAATTTTCTTTATGTATTTCTTTGATCATCTGTCAAGATATTCTTCCAAAATTCCGTTATTTTTACTAGCAAAATAAAAAAACACCCTCCGGGCGATATAAAAATAATTTTTTGAAAGATATTGCTTGAGGAGGTGGAAGTTAAAAATTAAATGTCGGAGAGTTTGAACCATAAATCTTGAAATCATCAAATTTATTAAAGGAGTAAAAAAAAAAAAAAGTTCTATTAACTTTGAATATCTATTAAAATAAAACAAACTATATATAAATATATGATACCGGGGATGTATCAATTAAAACTTGTTTTAAAAAGCAATGAGTACTGTCTAATGTTGCATGCTCAAATTTTGAGTGTAATTATTCAGTTATGACGATTTCGGGTAATGTGACGTAAGCAGTGACGTAATTTTTGTTACAGACAAAAACCGGAAGCGAATCTCCATTATTAATAGAGATGTTTTTAGAGCAGTTTTATCTCAGTCGTTAGAGCACTTACCTAGGAACCGTAGGGTACCTGGTGCGATTACGGCCCTCGCCATCCAGCGTATGAGTAGCACAGCGATCTGTGCGGTAAAGTGAAGAGCTGAGGGTTTGTGTGAGGCTCCACTCCAGATGCAAAACAATCTCCTTGGTCTAGCACTAGTGAAAAGAGGATATACCCCCTCGCTAATTGGCTGATACCGACATTTGGCCACCCTGTCGTCAACTTATTCGCCATATAAGATGATTGGATTGATTGATTATCTTTAACGTCATATAAACCTGTCCGGGGTTATTTTATGCCTAGAGTTCACGGAACTGCATATATTGCATTTCATATTTACATTTTTTGCGCACAGTTATATGATATTCAATGGAGGTGTGTTATATAATGGTTATTGTCATAGGAAATGGACACGATAGTTGGGTCTAAATCCTGGACGAGTCTGTTTACATTTCACATAGCGCTAATAAACTTGGGAAAGGTATGAATCTATTTTCCTTCCAGTTATGGATAAATATGAGGAGGCTGGCGTCTTTAAACCTAGTTAGACAACCAGTCTAGCAGAAGGAAAACTCTGAATTCAAATATGTTAAAGTCCATTTGACGGGGGTACTCCCAAATCCCCAGAGCTCTGGAACTGGAGTCTTACCCCAGTATACCTCTTTTTAGGGGTATTAGCTCTCTTCGGTGGGATATAGTCACTGCGGATAGGTCTTTATGAAGTTGGATATCGGACAGTAAAGCCAGTAGAGAAATTTGAGAATCATTGTCTTAAGTGGCAGCTTTTGAATCATGCAACCATATGTTGTATACAAAGACTAGACATTTCACAGCTTTTTAACAAACAAATCTAGTACAGAACGAAAGAGATCGCATCGGATTTCTATCTGGTTTTTGTAACATTTGGAAGTCTTGTTATTTAACTCTTTGCCGACTTACTCACATCGGCACTCATACCACTGGAGTTCTACTGTTTACACTGAAAGATCACTACGTGAACACCCCTGCCATGGTTTGTTTTGTCTGTGAACTAACCCTCAGACTGGTACTTGGTCCTTTTACAATAGGGACTTTTAAATATCCTATCATACATGTAAAAAATAGCAGTCTAAAGAAGAGAGAGAGATAGTGAGATATAGAATTAGCAAGAGAGAGTGATCGATCTAGCAATGATCAAGAGATAGATAGATAGATAGATAGATAGAGAGAGAGAGAGAGAGAGAGAGAGAGAGAGAGAGAGAGAGAGAGAGAGAGAGAGAGGGGAGAGGGAGAGATACATACATACATACATATAGATTGAGAGCCAGGGAGGGAATTTGGTAGGCAAAGAGTTAAATCAGCAAGAGTATTGCGTTTAAATTATAACAACAGATCATATATTTTCCCCGTTTAAAGAAAAATAAATTGTAATTAAGTAATCCATGATATAAGTCGTCGGGGTCTAAAGTCGGTATCACCCAGATAGCGAGGAAGTCTATACCCTTTTAACTAGCGCTCGACCAAGGAGATTGTTTATGCGTCTGAGGTGGAGCACCACACCTACCATCAGCTCCTTACTTTACCGCACACATCCTTGTGCTACTCATGCGCTGAGTTGGAGAGGGTCGCTATTGAACCAGGAACCTTATTGTTCCTAGTCGGACACTCTACCGCCTGAGCTAAACCGGCCCAAGCCCATAATATAAATCACGTAAAAATGACAGATTAATCAATAACTACTCGTTATAATATCTATCGGATTGGATATATGTCTATTTCGGGTAAATAAAGTAAAACAAATATATTAACAAATTGCACAAAGAGACATGCGTATAGAAAAGTAGATAATTTATTGATATGTAAAGTAATTCACATGCTAGTGTTCCAAGGGAATAATGAAACATGAAATCACTTGATCATAGAAGTATATATATATATATAATATATATATATATATATATATATATATATATAATATAATAAAGGGTCTTGTAATTTGCTTGAAGCATTGTGTTTTATATTGGTTTGTTGGTTGGTTGTGAAGGCTATCACAATGCAAGTGTAAAGAAAAAAGAAGGTAACTGTGGTGTTGTTTGTTAACCTGTGATTTATTCTCAATATATCGGGATAAAAATCCCATCTACAGAAGATTACTAGAACTGAAGTTGTTGCTAGTGGCTGTTCATTTGTTCTGTCTCATGCCTTCCAAATTCTGTCTGAGTGGGGGTGCTTGTTTGTGTGTGTGTTTGTGTGTGTGTTTGTGTGTGTTTAAAACACACACATAAACAAGCACCCCATCCACAGTTTTAGCTCTCAACTTAAAGCGGTGACAGCTCGTAATCTTGAACTGTTAAGTAGAGCTAATCGCAAGTCAGAGTACGTATATATCTTTGGGCCTATATATATATATGTGTGTGTGTGTGAGTATATATATATATATATATATATATATATACAAACCCATCTGCACGAGCGGGATGTGACACAAGGTCAATTTCTTAAGCGGAGTTCAACATGTTTGAATTCAGAGTTTTCCTTCACCTAGACCAGTTGCCCAACCAATGTTAAAAAAGCCCAGTCTGCTCTACTATTTACCCATAGCTGGAGGGAGAGTAGGATTCATACCTTTCCCAAGTGTATTAGCGTTAGATGAAATGCAATTATCACGTCCAGGATTTGAACTCGGGTCGACGAGTACATTTCTCATGATATGAGGGCATAATCACTCATTAACAAATGATCATAAGCTATACTTTAACCGAGACTAAATGTTTAGTATATATCATAAATAAATATTAAGAATACTAGCAAATATATGCACCCTCCGGGTGCAAGTATTCAAGTTTTAATGTAATAAAATATTATATTAAATTAGAAAGGCTAATAAAACTAAATAAGAATACAGATAAAAGATTTGAAACAGAGGGAGTATAATAAAAGATTTGAAACAGAGGGAGTATGATAAAAAATGGAACAACTGAAACTTACTCTTCCATCACTCTCGTCTTTCATTGTTATTTTTTCTAATTTAAGTATTTAGTTATAAGAGGAAGTAAAGAATAAAATGACAGTTATTTTTTCTTGTTAATGAATTTCATTTAAGATTTATTGAAAAGATTTTTGCTTATATTCATTAAAATAAAACCAAACAGTTAGAAATCAATAATACTAAGCACATATTTATTAAAATCGATTTTTTAATATTAATATGCAAATTAGCCTTCCCGTTCACACTGTAAACCGCTATTTTGTTGTATATATAAATATAATTGCATGTTGACAGTATGTAGACATAGTTAACAGTATTAGTAATGTAAGACTATTTTATTAATAATTGAGGTTTAGATAAAAATAAAATCATGGAGAATGTGATGTCAATAACTAAGAGAATTGTGACTTGAGTAGGAATATAGTTTCGGTTACAGACAGAAAAACACACAATCTCCATTATAATAAGATATTTCAACCATGGGAAGTTAGAAGTTAATGCACACCTGGAAAATACCTTTATGGTTCCACCTTTATCAAGTGTTACTAATTCTTATCTTTTAGGATCAGTTGCATTTCGATTTATTTTTGTCTTTTCGATGTCGATTTTATTACATTTTTTATTGCAACATCGTTACGATTCTTGAAAATCCGTGTGTTTTCGCTCATGCACATAATTCTGCGCTTCACTCTGCATATTTTCCATTTTGTTGAGATCTAAAGATTGTGATGCCAATTTTAATTCTTTTTGTTTTGTTACATTTTAATCATTGTAAAAGATTTTATCATATGTTCATACGTTTAACTATATGCATATTTTAAGTCGATGACAGTGTCTCTCCCACCAAAGTACAGAAACTAATGGTTAGTTCATTATAATTTAGCAGAAGAACTCAGATTACAATAATAATAGGACTTTATTTGAATAGAACGAGTTCTTAGTTGAATAGATAGTGAACTTTGAAATATCCCATCGTACAGGTAAGAAATACAAAGAAAATTTGGTTCAACCGTAGGGGAAATTTGGTAGGCAAAGAGTCAATGCATATTCACCTTACATATTATATGCATAAATGGAGTTTTGTAGATATTTACATATGAACTCACCAGAGTAGGTAGACCAGCAAATACTTACATTGATCAGTTCTGTGCGGATACTGGATGTCGTGAAAAAGACTTGTCGGGCGGAGGGCTGATGGGGACGTATGTTTTTTTTTTTGTGTGTGTGTGTGTTGTGTGTGTGTGTGTTGTGTGTGTGTGTGAGAGAGAGAGAGAGAGAGAGAGAGAGAGAGAGAGAGAGAGAGAGAGAGAGAGAGAGAGAGAGAGAGAGAGAGAGAGTCATGGGAATCCGTACTTTCAGCCCGACATGATGATGATGATGATGAGGAGGATGATGATGATACCATAAGAAATATCTACATAAAAATTACTTATGTATTATTTTGGTACATACATTTATTAGTTATTTCGCAACTACATTGTATATTTGAATTATTACATGATGTCATTTGTTTTATTAAAGCTGCCGTTAGAGATTCCTACGTACGTACAGGTTCTGTCATGTGGACGACGCCATGAATGAACTTGTAAATTGCAGTCAAACTTTATACATTGATTTGATTTATAATTTAAAGGGTTTTCTGGTCAACCTTAGCACTGAGAGGTGCATTTAATACGTGCTAGGTAGGAAATGAATTATTATAAATTAGTTTTCTACGAGTATTGACGGCATTATATAATTTTTCTCAATGATTAAACA
>CM042140.1:105975539-105978039 GCA_023376005.1 Doryteuthis pealeii
GACACATTTAGTTGATATGTTATTACATTAATATCCTATGCAATACAATAGCACAACGTTCATCACAATACCACAACTTTGATTCAACCTAAAGCTAAGCTGACTGCAATACATGATTGATTGCAGAACTAATCGTTCCGTCCATTATATACTGTACGAGTAAATCAATTGTAATAGATTACAATTATAGTCACACTGCGTCCTGCGCATGCCTACTGATAGTTGGCAGTATTGTGGTCACATGATCAAAGTTCGAGCCTAATCGCGCCAATTTACCAACTATATTTACACGGTAAGCCTGGTCTCTCCACAAGCAGTATGTACCGATTTTGCTGGTTGGCCGCCCTGTCGGCTGGGGCGTTAGAATGCACCGACTGCACCTCTGCAGAAGGGCAAGACTCCCTCAAATGAGGCCACCTGTTGGCCATGGGTGGCAATTCGTGATGCTTAAGGATGGAGTCTTGGTGTATGAGCAGTCCAATGACTTGCAACACTCCACTTAGACCCTTACTAAAGCTAGACGGGCGGTCGGAGAGGCCCTCACTAATCAATCGGCTGCTCACATCAACCCTTAGCGCCTATATAATTGTCCCAGCCCTATTGCCCTCATGGCAAGCACCAACCCTTTTTATCATATGGGTGCTAGAAGGCGGTGACTGAGGGCCTACATGTCCTGAGAATGACGTTACACTCTATCTGATGGTGAGGTTCCAGTTTTGAAAGTTTGGGGAATGTTAAGCACTCCTTCATTACCATTGCACTCTGGTCAACTCTGACCCGGAGTGGTAGTACCTGTTAGGGCCCCATCTATGATTTAAATAAAAAAAAATGTATTTATAAAAATAATTGTGTATACGTTAAGAATTAATTTATTTCAAAACTTTATCGGCATTAAATGACCCACTGAGGTTGATATGCCGTAAAACAAAACAAAAGAAACTTTGCTGGTTGGAAGGGGCTGACATTTATCGTAGGCTTTTAGCACAATACGAAGACAGTGCAATACCGCGTAAAAGTGTATATGTGTGCATGGAGATGTTTACAAGTGACCGGACATGCGTGACACATAAAGGACACTCATCAACCTCCTCCACTGATGAGAAGGTTAGCTAAGCGCTAGAAATGTTATGTGGAACCGAGGAGTAATCATCGATGACGAAGTTTATTCTCTGCACATTATATTTGGTTCTACCTATCAAGTTATTCACGACGAGCTCGGCTTCCATGAAACAAGAGTGCGGATAATTTTTAAATCTCCTCCGTGTGTATATATATATATATATATATATATATGAAATTTAACATTTTGAAAAAACATATGATGTTTGTTATGTGATTTCTGACAGATCTGTTTCGACCAAATCGATAAGTTGGTCTTCATCAAAGAGCGACATAGATGGGAAGAAAGATGTCCGTTAAAAAAACTGTTTACAAAAAACGAACGCTGAATTCAAACGCTGAAATTTTGAAAAATGCATGTTCCGTTTTAAAAAAATTAAAATAAATTTTATTTTTGATTTTTAAAAATAAAATAAATTTTACTTTTAATTTTTAAAAATCAGAAGCATTATAGTTTGTAATAAAACTCAAAAGAGTTTGGTGTAAAAATATATAAAAAATGTAAAGTGGGTATCAAAATAGTATAGTATATATTTCAGCTGTTAAAAATGTATACAAGTCCACAGTGTAATTTGAAGAAAGATGTTAAGAGTTCCAAAATTTACATCCATAGAGTTAAAGATGAAAGTCTTCAAGGTGTAAAATTCCAGATATAATGTTTTTTTCATTTGACAATTATGAAAAATAGATGGAAATTAATCCGACAGTATGAAATTTAACATTTTGAAAAAACATATGATGTTTGTTATGTGATTGCTGACAGATCTGTTTCGACCAAATCGATAAGTTGGTCTTCATCAAAGAGCGACATAGATGGGAAGAAAGATATCCGTTAAAAAGACTGTTTACAAAAAACGAACGCTGAATTCAAACACTGAAATTTTAAATGTTAAATTTCATACTGTCGGATTAATTTCCATCTATTTATATATATATATATATATATGCACACACACAATCTCCTCAGTATATATATATACACACACATACACACACACTCACACACACTCAGACACACACACACACACACACACACACACACACACACACACATATATATATATATATATATATATATATATATATACGTGTATCTTGACGTTATTGGGCTACCAATAAATACATAATAATTTTTCTTACCTTTTTACCTTGGGAAAGGTATGATTAAAAATGTTCTGCTTCTTGCCTAGAGTAAAAAGTTGAGAAAATTGAGCTCTTTAACCTTGGTAAGGTAACGGGTCAAGTAGAATTCAAACTTTCGCTTAAAACAGACCTTGTGTCACATCCTCCTAGCGTGGAGGGTTGGTAAATATGTATATATAATACGATTTAACTAGCAAGCAAGAATGTCAGGTTATAAAACACCCTGGACACTGTTTAT
>CM042140.1:105993039-106025539 GCA_023376005.1 Doryteuthis pealeii
AGAGACTTATATGGAGCCATGTATATATTATTTCGCATATTTATCTCGTTGTTACCTCGATCTGTACGGCAACTTACCACTCATCTCACAAATCATCCAATAAGATGCCTATATATCATCGTTGATATATACTACATGCGTCACTTGCGCAACATATTAAATGTTAGGTGGTGGCAACATGTTTCAAACAGGACCATCCTGAAAGAGATTGGACTCCCTGACATGCATGAAATACTTGTCCAACGCAGCATGAGATGAGCTGGCCACTTAAACAGACTTGGGAATGGCAGACTACCAAAGCAGATTCTGTACTCTTAACTGAGAGAGGGATCACATAGAATCGGTTGACCAAAGCTCAGGTACAAAGACAACATCAAAAGAAACCTGAAGGACTTGAATATCCCCATAGGCAGTTGGCAAGACGCAACCAGTGACCGATTAAATTAGAGGAAAATGATTCGCGTGGTGTCATTATCGGATACGATTGACGTATTAGTAGTAGTAGTATATCAACACAGAAATCTACGCTGACCAGCATGCTTACATTCATAATTTCAGAGCGGAAACTGGATGCTACCTAGAGAACTTGCACAGATCGATTGCTGATAGCGAGAGAGAAAGAAAGAAAGTGAGAAAAACAGACCAAGAAGAGCTGGACCCATCCGGGGAAATAAAGACGAACTCATAAGCGACGTTCTTCTATGGATACCTACATATCGACACACAAATCATGGCTGACCAGTACATACTTTCATTCATCATTTTAGGGCGGACACTGGATGCTGCCTAGAGAACTTGCAACGAACGATTGCTAATAGCGAGAGAAAAAGATAGAAAGTGAGTCAAAAGTGTCATGAGAATCCGTACTGTCGACACGCCTTGATGATGATGATGATGATGATGATGATGATGATGATGCGCATCATTTCTCACGCGTAAGTAACCCTTCTAAGCATAAAATCAGTAAGAATTAAATATTTAAACATCTAATTCCCTTCTTAACTACAGTGATGGACTTTCAGCACTCTCATATATCCTCAGAAAATTTTTCAAATTACCAAGAGAACTGCGACTTCTGAACTAGTGAGATATGTATAATTAATCACAGCACTTGTCCCATTGTTTAAAAGGGGTTATGCCAGGTTTATTGACTGGTGCCTGAGGCAAACCAACGCAAAAATACATTTACTTAATCTGGACTGGTGGGGGTCAGGAAAATACTTACCAAGTGTTAAAATTGTGTATAATTAATTGCGATCCATTAGAGTAAGACGAACAAAACACACTAGATACTGCTGGAGAAGTACGAACGAAACATAAGTGATGTTCTCCACTGGACACCTACATATGAACAAAACAGAGAGGGCCGAACAACAAAGGCTTACATTTATCAGCTCTGTATGGATATTGGATGTCGTGAAGAGGACTTGCCAGGATCAATGACTTGCGAAGGTACCGGGGTGGGGTAATGGAAATCCATGTTGTCATCGTAACAGGATGATGATTGTACGAAAACTGATATCTTTTGGACGTACCCGTATTTTCTATGTTATATTAACACAAATAGAAAATTCAGATCCTTGTTATATAGATAGTATAAACCAACATTACAACGGATGAGATTTTTTTAATTTTATTTCTAAACACATCCTGATGATCTAAACAAAAAATGACGAAGTCTTTATTCCCATGATTAGAAACTTTTTTTAATAAAATAAAAAAAAATTTAAAAAAAAAAAAAAAAAAAAAAAATCTCATCAAATAAGTTTTTTTGTTGATAAAATATATTGGATGATGAAAAATTCAGTTCGGAGAATTCAGTTCAGGAGAAAAAAAAAAAGATTTGCATATTGATACAGGTTTTATTGGATAAACTGATTATATTTTGTTTAAAAAGATAAAATTCATATGCAAAAAAAAATAAAAATAAAATAATAACACATGTTATCTAGATTTACGCCATATGCTTAGAGATGCTCGTTTTCACATAGAAAAGAATATTTCCACAATTTAAAAATGATTCTTGAAATCCAAATCAACTGCAAAATATCTAAATCATATCGTACAAAGAACCTAATTACCCAGTTTAAAGATAATTAGTAATCATAGAGTTAAAGAAGTAGAAAGACTTTGCAGCGCCAATCTGTCAAGAAGGGAAGGTAAGTCTGCCTTGGAAACCAGCCTTTGAACTCCTGGTTTAGCATAGTGCTAACGAGGGAGAAAAGTTGTACTGCAACCATCATTTATTTTTTTGTAATTAATTTTGGACATACCAACCCGTAATTGGGTAATTTAATGCCAAAATTGGTTTCATTTTCAAATGTTTAATTATAATCATATCAGACACGTGATGTAATGGTTACTGGCGTAGGAAATGAACAAGGGGAATCGAGTGCAAATCTTTGACGATGCTGCTTGCATTTCCCATAGCGCTAATACCCTTGGAAAAGGTATAAATCCGCCTTATCTTCCTTCAGTTATGGATAAGTAGTCGGGCATACTGGGCTCTTTAACCTCAGTTACGCAACCAGTGTAGGAGCAGAAAAACTCGTAATTCAAAATCTGTAAAAACCCCGCTTAAGAAGTGAATATTGTGCCACATCCCACTCCTGTGGGGTTGTTGGTAAATATGTACAAACAGTTATATTTTACATTGTTATATGGTATTACATGTTGAGACCCATCAATAGGTCAAATTGATCTGTTTTAATATTATTAGAATCAGATAGGGAGACCTGAAACCATGTAAGTAAAGTCATCAGGATGGTCTAAAGTCGGTACCAGCAAGACAGCGAGGGAGCCTATCCCCTTTTCCCTAGTGCTAGACCAAGGATATTATTTTTGGCGTCTGAGGTGGAGCGCCACACCTACCATCAGCTGTACACTTTACCACACATATCCCTATGCTACTCATACGCTGAGTTGGCGAGGGCCGGTATCAAAATTAGGAACATTGTGGTTCCTAGTCGAATGCTCTACCGATGTTGTTATGATTAGAATGAAACTTTTTGACATTGAATAACACATAAGGGTTGATACGAAGCCTCACAACTGGATTCAGTTTAGTGTCACAATCAGGACATAAGCGTCTTTTAACAAAGGATGAAAGATCTCTTTTGATAATCTTCATGTAAAATTATCAATCGCTATTCAGACAGTGGCTACAACGTTGTAAGTGGAAAGTCACGTTTAAAAAAGCTGGCAACATACGTGTGAGAATCAAAATGAAGTTAAAAAAATAACAAACTCCGATGATCCTTCACCGGAAAAACCCTCCGAGCATGTGCGGGAAAAAGGACCACTTCCCACCTCCAAGAGAAGGATTCGGCGATTCAGACTTATGCCTTGTTTTGGACAATACACTACTACTGGCCAAGGAGAAATTTCCTTGCCAAGTGGCGGCTATGACTCGTGAATAAAGCTTAAATCATAAAACTGTGTCTTTGTTTCCTCCTTTTCTTTCCTTGAATTCCTTACCTTTCAGCGTGACTACCAAATAAAATGGGGTTAAAAGCAAACCCTAGTAACACACACCAGGAATAATAATAATCTACTTTTAACTTTTAAACTTTTAAACCTAAAACATCAATCCACCATGCCACCCCACAGACGACATAAAAAGTCCTCTGCGCGAATCGAGCCGTGTAAAAGATGGACTACCCGAAAATATGCCGTCATCGCTTCCGTTAAAAGATCGATCATCCCCATCGATTCATATTTTGAAAAACGAGGCATGCTGGCTGCTATGCCCTGCTCATTGCAGGCGACAGTGTCTGGGTATAATTAAATAAAATCGGGGGAGTGACCTATTATCGGTATCAGCCGGGCAGCGATGGAGTCTATCTTCCTTTCACTAACACTAGACCAGTGGGATTGTTTTTGCTTCTGAGGTGAAACGCCACATCTACAATCAGCTCCCAACTTTACCGCATAAATCCAAGTTGCGTTTCTCATGTGCTGAGTTAGCGAGGGCCGGTATCGAAAACGAAACACAAGTATTCTGCGTGGTGTTTTGAACAAATTTTTGGCGTGTGTGTGTGTGAGAGAGAGAGAGAGAGAGAGAGAGAGAGAGAGAGAGAGAGAGAGAGAGAGAGTGAGAGAGAGAGAGAGAGAGAGAAAGGGGAGAGAGAAGGGAATATGTTCTCTCTGCACATATTGCTGTTGCTGCTGATGATATTCGTACACGAATAATTTCAGATATAGTTAACTCATATAGTTATTTACTAAGCTGAGCCTAGATGTGGCACAAGGCTGGACGTATGGGGCACCCAGTGAGTATAGAACTCACTAACAATGGTCTGCGAATCTCGCTTGCTAATCATTACAGAACATGAGGTGCCCCTATTTGACCCATATATGGGATACTAACATGTACTACCAATCTTGATATTTTTGAACTCGGAGTAATGGCAATGAAGGTTTACTCCCCAGACTCAAGAGGCTAGTAATGGTGTCTCACAGTTTATTACCAAAACCAGGACCCACTTCACTTTTAAGAGAGGACGAAAAATCTCTCCATTTGAAATTCTCGATTTTACCTTGGCTTGCACGCAGACTACAAGATTCAATGAAAAATACGCTACAAGACAAAGCGATTTTATAAGCCGAGTGCACTTAAGCAGATTTACAATGTATATCTCTACCACGCGTTTCTATTTATAGTTACTCTCCTCTTGAAATGGAAAACGGATTAACTCGGAAAGTTTTTAAAAAAATAGTATTTATCGATCCTTATCTGATTGAAAAGAGAGTTATTTGAAATTTGATAGAAGTATAAGAAACAGATTTGGTCGCAAATATCTCTGAAAGACAAACCTAAAAGCCTTTCTAGTCGAACGTACGAAACTATTCAATAAATAAGGTGAATTTTGCCTTAGGAGTTGACAGAAGGAAGCACTGTTTAAATGATTGCTTGATTGGTTTTTAACGGCTCGTCAACGCATCCAGGGTTGTTTTATGTCAACCGGTAAATAGTGATGAATATTTCTCTGAATGTTTGAGATGAGGCTTGATGATTAGTATTATCTGCATTATTCGGACTATTGTCCCCATCTTCATAGTTATTTGTACAATGTTTCGGCCGATATGCCCCCGGCATTGTTCAGATATTTCTTGTCGGACTCGGGAACCTTCTTTTGGACTCGGGAACCTTTTTTTCGAACTCTGGAACTTTCTTGTCGTAATCGTGAGCCATCAATGTTCAAACTTATTGTCATTTTCAAGGATTTTGATGTTGACGGTATGCAGCTGCAGTTGTTTGTAGCTAAATGGATTGGGAATCAGTTTAAGGAAAAGATTACAGATTAAATTTCAAGCTTAAGAAGGACAAGGTGCTATCTCTATTGATTTTCATATTACTTTATACTACCAATCACAAAAAATTCCTGACTGAATTAAGTTCATTGACAAAGACAGTTTTGTGTTGTTGCTGTTGTTGTTCCTTTTATATATGTATATTTATTCGCCCCTCCCTGTGTTTCTTTCCCTATCTCAATATCTCCCTCATTCATTGTTTATCTACATGTTCATACACCTGCTTCTCTCCCGCCTTTTCCTTAAGTCTGTATCTCGTTGTCCCGACCTCCTTACTCTCTACTGCCCGCGCGACCAAATAGCATTTTCAATGGCTTTCTCCTGGTTTCCCCCTAATTTCATTCGTTCGTCGTAGAGCTGGTTCATTCCTTCCGTCATTTTCGCTCAATCTCTGTGCTGATCCGACCAATGCAAACCAACATGACGGCGTCCTCAGCCCTTCACCACCCAAATTGCAATTCGCCCTCCCCTGCAATTTTCGAATAAGCCTACAACAGGAGAAACATACCAAAGAAGAAAAATGATAATAGTAAGGCTAAACGTTAGTATAAATGTTTATCTCTACTCCGGGTTCTATTGCTGAAATGTGTCGGTACTGAATCCTGTATCAAACTAACAGGAATCCAGTCGGGTAACTTATTTTTTTTTTAATCAACAGCTGGTATAAACTGCAATTCTAGAGTAGTACCCTTGAATCTAGTGAAACTTGAAAAATCAACAGAAACCTTGAAATATTTAATGATTCATTATGTAGATGCATGACTTTGTAATTAAAGATATTGCTAAATACTGTGATGTGAAGAAGCTGCATCTGCAAGCCAACAAGGTGCTGGTCTAAACTACAATCCTACAGTAGTACCTTTGATTCTGGGGAAACTTAAACAATCAACAGAAATCTGTTAGTCATTGTTTTAGCGTAACATCTTTTCTCACACACAATTACGAGAAAACACTCTCCCAAAATTCGAAACCCAAAATAGACCTCATTCAGGTTCTTCTCATTCATTGTCCCTCGTTCATTGTTTTATATATTTTATTTTGTGTTTGTAGCGGGAGTCTATATTTTTGTCCTGACTGTCTGTAAATTCTGACTTGTAAACAAACATTTGTGAAACAAAATAGTTTCCTAAGGAATAAACTAACGGGAAAATCTATTTTTTACAAAGGATAGAGTTCAATAGGCTATGTTCAAAACGCCGTTCAAAACATTATTTGGATTATTGGGACTATTGTCCTCATCTTTATCGTCAACAATAGTCCGAATAATCCAAATAATACTAATCATTAAACCTCATTAAAAAATCCAGAGAAATGGTTGTTCAAAGCATTCAAATCGCCGTGTGTTTAATACACATTTCTCATATACTATAGATTTTCTTTTAATTTTAAATTAAATTAATATATTCAGTTAATATTCTGGATGCAATTTTAGGTGTAGTCAAAGTATTATTTGAATTATTGGGACTATTGTCCCCATCTATATTGTCATCAATAGTCCGAATAATCCAAATAATACTAATTATCAAGCATCATCTCAAAAATCCAGAGAAATGTTTAAAACGTCGTGTGTTTAACACACATTTCTTATATACTATAGATTTTCTTTTAATTTTAAATTAAATTAATATATTTTGTTAAAATTCTGGGTGCCATTTTAGGCGTAGTCCTTCTGTTGGTAAATCCAAGTCAGTATTGAGTTAGGGTTTAGTTAGTTAATCCTGGTCTTATAGTATTCCCTGAAATCCTTGGTAGAAAATAGTGTAGTCTTAGTAGATGCTCCTTGTGACAGAAACTATGTAGAATTATTAGTTCCCCTTGTAATCCTAGCGCGTAGGTCTTGATCGCAAAAACTTCAATTTGCAATTGATTTTGGGAAAATTACCAACGATTGTAGTTGCATACGTATACGTTCCCCACACGTTCCTAATAGGCCAATTTTTACTGAAAGTGCTTTCTGCTGATGTTGGGATAGTCCATAAATATGAGTAGGAATTTGGCGTATATCCAGGATAGTCCAACATATTCCATTCAATTTTATGTATTTACCTTTCCACTCATTTTTTATATATGAATATATAATGAGTTATATATATATATATACATATATATATATATATATATATATATATATATATATATATTTACAACTGTTGTAATGGTTAGAATAATTGTGTAATTTGCTTTCGCATCAGCAGTTCATGGTCATGCTCCCTTAAAGGAGCTGATTCCATTCAGAAGATTAGGGAAATCAATCTTTTGAACACTGCTTACTTCCTTTGGCTTTGTGCCGGTTTAAGTTAAGCTCACTATGTAACTACCTGTCGGTTTCTTGTTAGAAGGAATTTCCTCCTCTCTCACAATCTAATTTGTTTATAAACTAACGCAACCCATTATTTCTGTATCTTACAAATGATAGATATAAAAGCTGGGGAAGAATATATATATATATATATATATATATATATATATATATATATATATATATATTATAAAATGGGTGCAAGAGATAACCTACTCGAGTTTGACCATAATGATCTTCAGGGTTAAATCCACTGAATTAATTTAGACACCGATAAATAGCAGTCGATTTCACGTGTGTGGTCATTACACACGTGAAATCGACTGCTATTAATCGGTGTCTCGATTAATTCGGTGCATTTAACTGTAAATACCATTATGGTCAAACCCGAGTAGGTTATCTCTTGTACCCATTTTATATTAAATTTACTCTACTTAGTATTGAGCACTTTGTATTTGTTATATTGCTGAATTCTACACTTACTAACCATCGTGACCAAATTCAACTTTTCCTTTATATATATATATATATATATATATATATATATATATATATATATATATATATATTTTATAATTTGCTTGAAGCATTGTGTATATATTGGTTTGGAGGTTGGTTTTGAAGGCTATCACAATGCAGGTGTAAAGAAAAAATAAGGTAACAATGGTGTTTGTTAACGTGATTTATTCTTAATATTAATATTTCGAGATAAAATCTCCTCTTCAGAAGAACACTGGAAGTAAAGTAGTCGTTGTCTTTCTGGGCATTTTTTTTAAAAGAAGAAGAGATTTTATCTCGAAATATTAATATTAAGAATAAATCACAGTTTAACAAACAACACCATTGTTACCTGATTTTACTTTACACCTGCATTGTGAAAGCCTTCGAAACAAACCTCCAAACCAATATATATATAATATATATATATATATATATATATGTGTGTGTGTGTGTGTGTGTGTGTGTGTGCACGCGCGTTTGTGTGTGTGTGTCTGTCTGTCTGTCTGTCTGTGTGTACATTTCTTTTTCTTGATTACAGTCCTTGCGCAACGTTAAGTGTCAGTAATAGAATGTATCATTTACACATTTCGAGATACAAAAACCAAGAAAAAATAAATCATTTCGATAGTAATTCTATATTTCCCTCGACACAGATATATGATAACTTTGTAATTTGTGTTAAACCGTTAAATGTCTTGTATCTAAATGAGTCTACGTTCAAACTCATCCATACCCCTTTCACATCTCCTAAACACACAATCTTTCCTGTACACATACAGACCCTACGCGTATATCTGTATAAGTGCCACCATAAAAATACATTTTCCGGATTTATTTAGCTTTAAAGAAAATTGGAGGACACCTAATCGCATTTAATTTGACTTAAAATTCAACATGTAGTTCGTGAGTCACAAATTTGAATATATATATATATATATATATATATATATAATATATATATATATATGTGAAGTGTGTGTGTGTAAATGTAGTCTATTTGGGTGGATCACAGGATAGCAATCTTGACTACCAGACCATTTCAAGTGAGTTTGATTCTCAATAGTTCGATCCTGAGTAAAGTAATCTGGGTGGGGTGGTCTATTGGCGGTATCAGACGGAATCGAGGGAGTCTACCTCCTTTTGACTAGCACTAGACCAGAGATATTGGTTTTGAGTGAGGTGGATTGCCATACCTACTTTCATTCCTCCTCTTTAGCGCACATATCCAAGCTATGCTACTCATGCACTGGCTTGGCTCGGGTCGGTATCGAACCCGGAACCTTATCGTTCTTAAGCGGATGCTTTATTAACTGAGATTAACCGAAATCGGATAAATATTAATTTAAAACACAACTTACAAAATTCTCTGATTTTGTTTGTAAAATAAATTTTACTGAATAAAAGTTTTGCTACATTAGTTTCACTGTTAAATTCTAATGATTAATATTTTTTCTATCGATATTTTGTTTTATTTTGTTTTATTCTACGCTTTAGTTTTATTTTTTCTTAACAACACAAAACTTCGCCATTTTCAAAGGATATTAACAGGAAAATGTCCGTTCTAATATATCCAATGATATAATGAATTAGTGCAACTAAAATGCCATTAATGAAGACGCTAATACATGGTTCCTTATTATATCTGGAGAATGAACTAAACACCATAACAACAACTCAAAAATGTAGATACAAAATGCCTTGTATAAGAGAAAACCATTGAATATTTCAATACCGTTCCAAGTATATTCCTAGTCAGACGATATACAATATATTCTATACATTGGTTGCTTGGTTAGCCGTAGGAATTTTACGACATGTCATCCCATGGGTTATTTTATGCCCAGGATCCAACATAGTTATATCATGGGCGAAGTGGTGCAAGTTTTTTCGTTCCGGAAAACTACACAGTAAAACCTCACCATTATATTAGAGTAGAGTAGAAATTAAACACATTCTGAATTTAGAGTGCTTTGTATTTTCTCTGACCTTTTAGCTGTTCTCTGGTTATTCAGTCCTGTTCTTGGGAGCAGGAGGTGAACTTGGAATTTCGAAGTTCTAGGTTATGTTTTTTTGAAGAAGGCAGACCCGACTCCAAGATTTCTATTACTTCCGCGTGTGACGCTTAATTTGGGCTAAATAAAGGCTTCTGAAATATACCCAAATATTTGTGTTCGTTACTAAAAGAAAACAACAACAGACACAGAGATGAAGAATTCCCAAGAAGTCCCAATAAGGCAGACCAAAAGCACAAAGAGAGAACCAGCCAAATAGGCAATATAGGACCCACCCAACAGAGATAACAGAAGTATCCCACCAGCAGAATAGAGACAAAAGATTTATGTACTATAATAAAAGGATAACAAGAGAAGAGATTAGTTGGTTGGACTTTACACATGTCAACTTCTGTTGGGTTATTTTATGCGGAAGCCATTTAAAAAATGTATTCTTGTTTTTATGAACTCAATCTTTTAAAAATATTTTTAAAACTCATTTTTCTATTTAATCCGAAGATGGAACCTTAACAAGTACTACCACTCCCAGTCAGAGTGAACCTGGAAGTAATGGTGACGAATGGGTAATCCGCACTCCCCAAACCTCCAAAATTAAAAGTTCACCATTAGATGCAGTTTAAGGTCAGAGCCAGGACACTAAAACTCACAGCCACCGCCTTCTAACACATATATGATAAAAAGTTTGGAGTTTGCCATAATGGCAGTAGAGTCGGGATAAGCATATAGGTGCTATGGCTTGATGGTCCTGCTGATTGATCCGAGTGAGCCTCTCCAATTGCCCGTTTAGTCTAAGTAATGGCCAAGGTGGAATGTTGCATGTCATTGACTGCTCAGCTATCAGGATTCCGTCCTTAATCATCACAGGTTGTAGCACACTAGTTGGTTCCATTGGGGAATGGAGTCGGGTTAGCTCAGTCGGTAGAGCGTTCGGCTATAAACCAAAAGGTTCCTAGTTCGATACCGACCCTCACTAACTCAGCGGATGAGTAGCACAGGGATCTGTGTGGTAGAGTAAGGAGCTGATGGTAGGTGTGGCGCTCCATCTCAGACGCAAAAAACAATCTCCTTGGTCAAGCGCTAGTGAAAGGGGATAGAGTCTCTCACTGATTGGCTGATACCGATTTTGGCCACCCCAACGACTTACATAGGTGCAGCCGATGTATTCTACTGTCCCAGCCAATAGGGTTGTAAAACAGAGAGTGCTATGAAACAAACAGTTTTATTTTTACTGGTCAATGATATATTTTCTATGGCATGATGTCTCCTGACGATTGATCCGAGTGAGAGTCTCCAATTGCCCGATTGATCCTTAATCATCACAGGTTGTAGCACACGGCCAAGAGTTGGTTCCATTGGGGAGTGATTTTACCCCTCTACATACGTGTAGCCGGTGTATTTTACTGCCCCAGCCGATAGGGTTGTAAAACAGAGAGTGCTATGAAACAAAAAGTTTTATTTTTACTGGCCATTTCAAGTTGAAGGATGATAAAAGATTTAAGAAGTTTCAGGCTAAAAATAAGCCAATTCCTTTTTGTATATAGTCTTATTGGCATAGATATTTGATAAATATCGAGATGGTCATTTCACGCTTGGTATCATTATGTTCGATATAATTAAGTAGGCTGGATAAATATGTTTGTCGGGTTCAGACGACAGGAAATGATCCTTCTGATCTATTGTTGTTAAATGCACGGTTGTGTGGGCGACCCGGAAAAGGAATAAATGTTTAATTTAGGTAGAGACATTTTCCGGCGTAAACAAGAATTACTTTGATCGAAATGGAAAGAGAGAATGTTTAGGTTCATATGTATTCAACCTTATTTCGTTGTATTCGCCAATCAGCGAATATCTATTTACCCCTCACTCTCTGCTTGGGTTTGGCTTTGATTTTGTTTGTCGGTGTATCAAACCTGTGGGTTATTTAATGGAAAATCTTTTATTTTGGTTATATAATTTGTATGGGAATATTCTGTAGGTAAATATTTTATTTGTAAACAAATTGTTTGAGTGCGAGACAAAAGAATGTAAAACATTTTGCTTTACATGCGTATTTTTTTACATATTATAATATATGCTCCCCATACCCCTAGGGTTGAGCACTCTGGGGGGGGGGGATTTTCGCTGATGACTGCCAACTAAAAGCGTAAACGCAACGCTCTCCTATATAAGATATGGAGCACTCTATGACGGCCTTTACATACAAAGCAATGTGTGTATTAAAACAGTTAAAATCCTCTTCGCATTCTGTAGGTGATGACAGCTGATGGTTAAGATGACGGTCTGACACTGAACTGATCGGATTTCAATCCCGGTTGTAGGTAGCTTACAAATGTCTCGCACCACTGAAGAGACTTGATAAGTCGAAACACGTGTCTGTTGATGTCTATATATATATATATATATATATATATATATATATATATATATGGTGTTCGGGAGAAATTTGACACTTTTATAAGGAAAAAGAAAAAGTGCATGGTAACTAATAAATCTTATGGTTGTAAAGAAATTCAACAGGCACGGAATTTACACTATTGTCAACAACTTTCCTTCAAAATAACCGCCATTAGGGTCGATCACAGCCTCAATCCTGATGTTACAGTTTCCCTGAGAATGGTCTCAAAAACTACCTTAATTCTGTCCATTAATTGGGCTTTTGTAGTACAGGCACGGCCATTGGTGTATTTCTCAACAGCGCCACATACATAATAATCCATGGATTAAGATCTGGGGAATTCAGAGGCCAAACATTGGGACTAATGTAGTCGTAAAAATTCGCCGACAACCATTTTTAACTTTTCCCAGAGGTGTGCAGGTGGCCGAGTCCTGTTGCCCTACATATGGCCTACCATTTGCTACCCTTATTATCCAGGGCTTGATTACAGTGTTTAGCAACTCCACGTAGGCATCTGAATTCAACCTGATACCCTTTCTGCAGATTTTCGAGGAATTCTGTTATACGAACGCAATCAGATGGTATGTTATGTTGCTTTTTTCTAGCCACAGCCTCATAGTCTCCATTGCAATTCTCCAGTTCATACCTGATTGTTTTTACAGTGTTCAAAGAGCATTGGGCAGCAATCATAATCTCCTTATTTTGATGGCCGGTACAGATCATCATGATACAAGTTATTCTCTTCCATGATTCAGGTGGGTTCTAGTCATTCACTCATATTTTGATCTATTTAACTCATAGATGGAACTAACTCCGGATCAAAGTGGACCTGGTGTAATGGCGATCAGCGGGAACTCCACACCCTTTTGAGCTGCAGAACTGGAACCTTAAATGGCAGAACAACTCGTGGATGCTCCACCATGAAAACGAACCTCCTCACACTGCCCTGAGTATCAGACAGTTCCTGGCCCAGAAGAACATCACTGTGCTGGAGCAACTTCCCTAGTCGCCAGACCTGGCTCCATGTGATATGTTACTCTTCCCCAAGCTCAATGGTGTCATTAAAGGAACCCGTTTTGAGGATGTGCAAGACATCAAAAAGGCTGTGACGACAGATCTATGGAGAGTCTCGAATCAATCCTTCCAGGAGTGCATGCATGCGTGGCAGAGAAGGATGGGAAAGTGCATTAGACTCTAGAGGGATTAGATTGAAGGGGATAACTAGTAGTTTGTATTTTGTATTTGAAATAGTATTTTTGTGCCACTGATCCTGGAACTTTTCTGACATAACTCGTGTATTGTTCCGACCAGAACCTGACAATTGATAGATCATTTAATAACAAACACAACAAGAATAGAGATATTTGCTAGTCGGCGAGGCTGGAGATATTTGAAAAAAAAAAAAAAACAGTCATATATGACCTTCAAGAAAAGTTTATCCTTAGATCTTATCTGTTAACCGTAAATAATTATTTAATTTAAAGAAATTAAAGAAAGAAATATTTAACTTCAATACTTTTTAAAATTTCTTTATTGATAGTGAGGTTTTTCTTTGAGAGGACACGTTTTTCTCTCGATTGGTGACGTTTTCCTCTTAAACCTCTGTTCCTGTTCCGTTCCCCTGCAGTTTTGATAAACACCAACTAACCTTCTTTTTAAAAATGTAAACCCAATGCTGGAAGTGAGTCGGTTAGAGAGGCTGTCTGAAGACCACGGGTGACGATATAATCCACAATTGCCGACGAAATAATTTTATGTAATACGATATAGCCACGTTAGTAAACAACACTTACCAGCGTATTTGGTCAAGTCTTATGTACTTTACCAAGTGACTACACTAACATTACCTTGAACTAATACATTCAGAGATCTGCCTACATCTATTTAATGCCTATTCTCGTTTCTGTATATGTTTTCAGATCCAAATTTAAATAATAAAGATAACCCTTGTGCGTTTTTTCTAATTTCAGTGCTACTAAATATTCGTTGTTTATCGCCTTGAATTAGTAATTGAATGTTGAATGGATAAAATAGGATTCATTTTATTTCATCTTACTGACATGTGTTTCGGCCAGGAATTTATCCATGTACACATGTATTCTATCTATTATTATTTTAAATACAAAATTAAATAAAATACAATAATTGAAAAACTACAACATTTTTTTAGTATTCAAAGAAATAACGACTTTCATCAGAGTAAATCCTTGGTGTTTTGAAACTTAATGGTCTAATTTATTCGAATTCCGTTATTTCTTTGTATACTAAACATTTTTTGTAGTTTTTATATTATTGTTGGTAGACCACGCCTATGATTTAAAGATGTCTGCAGGAGAGCTATGAGGATATGCCATATTGACAGAAACACGTGGGAGGTAGATGCAAAAAAATAGAGCGGCCTGGCGCTTCAACGTTAAGCAAGTCGCGGAGAGGGGTGAGACAGAGAGGAGAGTAGCCTCGACAGAAGAGAGAGAGAGAGAGAGAGAGAGAGAGAGAGAGAGAGAGAGAGAGAGAGATGCAAGCAGTTCCAGAAAGCATCACAGTTTGTGTGCATTCAGTGCACCAAAGAATGTCACTCAAGAATTAGCCTGCAATGTCACTTGCGCAGATGCATATATTTTTGGACACTACGCCATCGTCCTTAGTGAACGGAAAGGGTCCAATAGTATCGCCTTGTATAACATCCTTATATAAAATAATTCCTGGACGAGGCTGTTTGAATTTCCCATAGAACTAATACCATTGAGAAAGGTACACATTCAGTTATTCTCCCTGCAGCTATACACACAGAGTAGGGCAGACTGGGTTCTTTAATTTTGGTTAGGCAACCAGTCTATGGGAATTACTGCTCTGAATTCAAACCTGTTAAACTACATTAAGTAAATTGTTTATGTGTAACAACTTACTCGGGCGAATGTGTTAGTAAATGTATAAATAAAATGCTGTAAAGAAAAAAAGAAGTTCACGTAAATTTCTTTTTAACAAAAGAAAGGCTACTGTTCTCATTTAGTAGAGCATTTAATCAACATATTCTTTATACTATTACCTTCATTATAATTAAAACTGGGAACAGACTACGGAATAAAAATACAAAAGACTTCGTAATGGCCGACATACACCTGTGTGGAATTTTTTTTTATACACAAAGAAGAGAAACTAAAGAAACGCCATTAAGAAGAAATAATATAAATTTTAAAAAGTACAATGGCGGGAATACAGACTCTTTAGTAAGTGTCATATTAATCTGGCTTTGTGAGTGTTGTGTTAGTAGTAAGTCGACAGGTTTGTACAGTTTCCAATTCAATACAGAAAAAAATATCGGTCGGCTGACTGCTGGGTAGTAATAAAAATCTGAATAGGAACAACGAAAGCCGAAATCTTATTTACACTCCTAAGTAAAATAGTCTCATCTGGCTCAACAGTCGAACAATCTGGAACATCTATATAATAAATATATTCTCAACGTCATTACCAAGTGAGTTAGCGTTTTAAGGTCAAGAATATATATATATATATATATATATATATATATATATATATATATATATATATATATGTTTTTTTTTAAAATTGGCGTTATTGTGAAACATTAAAATATATATATATATTATATATATATATATATATAAAATTTTGATAGAGGAATTATATATATAAATAACATAAATATATAAATATATATATATATATATAATAATATATTATATAATTATAATATAATATATATATATATATATATATATATAATTATATAAATTTTGATAGAGGAATTATATATATAATTGATAATTGAATCATATTACCACGACCAGACAACTCGGCAAACACCATTTGCGACATCCGGAGCACTGAACAGCTGTTTCGACCTGTTTTTCGTCTCATCAGCAGTGCATATCACTCTAGTGGCGGAGATTGTGGTATGCACTGCTGATGAGACCAAAGGAGGTCGAAACAGCTGTTTAGTGCTCCGCATGTCGCAAATGGTGTTTGCCGAGTTGTCTGGTCGTTGTAATATGATTCAATTATCAATCATATATATAAATATATATATATATATATATAATATATATATATATATAATGTGTGTGTGTGTGGTGTGTGTTGTGTGTGTGTGTGTGTGTGTGTAGAGATATTAGGAACATAATGAAAAAACTCAGACAAACGTATGTAGGATATATTTCGCCAGAGCTTTAAGCTCGGCATCATCAGTCGCTTTATAAAGGGTATAACGGAGATAAAAAAAATAATAGTCTGATTTGAAATAAATCCTTCCTAAAAAAAAAGGAAAGAAAAAAAGAAAAATCAGTGCAATCATTGTCGCCATTAAATCGGGAAATTAATATGTGCGAGGATTGTCTAATTTAAAAAAAAAAATAGTACTGTCGGCGGAGTGGCTTATTCTCGGCATCAGTCGGACAGCATGGAGCATATTCCTTTTTAACAAGCGCTAGACCAGTGATATTGTTTCGTGTCTAAGGTAGATCGTCACAATCCCCATTATCTCCTAATTTTATCACAGATCGAAGCTGTGCTACTCATGAGCTGTGTTGGCGAGGAACGCTATCGAACGAGGAACCTTTCGGTTCTCTACTAACATTAAATAACAAGACGATTTATAACATTATATGTAAAAATGCATTTTAATAATAGAACTTTCCATTATCAATTTTGCTAAGTCCGAATATATCTTAATATTACGCTTCAATTTCTAAAATTAATTCCATCAGTTCATTTCCCACGAGTGCTGTCTCAGTTTTCAGAGATTTAATGACACATCTAGAAATAAAACATGAGCGTCTCGACTGCCAAAAGGCAATGGTATATGTGTAAGCAAATGAATTAGAAATGGCTCTGCTTCAAAGTTCCATAAAGAGTCTTTTAGATCTATTTACACCTGTGAATAACTGATGGATCTGTTTTTATCAGTTAATCGATTGTGGGAAATAAAATCATAACATAAATATTACACTGATCAATATTTTCACAAAACTTAACAATGATTATATCAACTATATCTGAGGCGCGTGGTCTAATGGTTAGAGTCGTAGGAAATGGACTCGTCGACCCGAGTTCAATCCAATTCCCCCTCCAGCTATGGGTAAATTGCAGGTCAGACTGGGCTCTTTAACCATGGCTAGGTAACCAGTCTAGGAGAAGGAGAACTCTGGATTAAAACCTGTTAAACTCCGGGCGTCGCAAAAATTAATTTTTGAAAAACATTGCCTGAGAATGTCGCAGTTAAAAATTCAATGTCAGAGGGGTTGTATCTTAAGTAAGCAAAATCCTCATATTTATTAAAGGAGTAAAAAAAAAAAAAAAAAAAAAAAAAAAAACAATTTGAAATGTAAACTTTAAATATGTATTAAAATAAAACAAACTATATATAGCTATATAATACCATATAATGTATGAAAACTTGTTTTAAAAAACAATGAGGACTGTCTAATGTTGCATGTTCAAATTTTGAGTGTATTTATTCTATGTTATGACGATTTTGGGTAATGTAACGTAAGCAGTGACGTAATTTTGTTACAGACAAAAACCGGAAGCGAATCTCCATTATTATTATTATTATTATTATTATTATTATTGTTGTTGTTGTTGTTGTTGTTGTTAGTATTATTATTTCACTATTTATGAGCTTTCCCCACCCACTTAAGCTGATAATCCTTCACTACAATCTGAGAGATAACCAATCATTTCAGGTTTCCAGGACGCTTCTGAGTATTCATCAATGCCGTTGTTTATTATTAATCATTATTATTTCACTCTGTTACGTTTTTAAGGCCATTGCTTGGCCTTATACCAGAAGCGCTTATCTAATGGAATCCTTGATAAAAGGTCCGTCAACAATGTGAATCCTTTGGTTACTAATGTGTCCTCAGTTACTGGTAATAGTATAGGTCGTTCGTGAGTATTGGTAAAGATCTTGGCAATCCTATGTGCGTCCTCCAATAGGGCAATTTGAATTATTACCAATATAGGGGGGTAAGTATCTTATCAGCCCAGTAGTACTGCCAGTGATTGGTTAGAAGGATCAATAACGTGACCTTGGCTAGTCTATAAGTATAGGCGGGTATTTCGAGCACATCTTATATGAAAATAATCCCAACACACTCCTTTCGAGTTTTTCACACCAGAGTAAACTGAAGGCCTTTCACGGGAGTCTGAGAGACAGCAAGTCTCCTCACGTTTCCAGGACTCTTCGGTCGATCTTAATGCTGTTGATTGGATGGACTCGATTCTTACTCTGAATTCAAGTTTACCCATACTTTTTTAAAAACTTTTGGGGAACGTTACAAGGGCATCGATCACAATTGGTACAACCTTTCCCTTCATCTTCTAAAGTTTTTCAGCTCTCTTGCAAGGTTCAAGTATTTGTCAATCATATCATTTTTCTTTCATTTTCACTTTGTGATTCACCGGGACAACAAAATCCACCAGGTGACAAGTTCTCTTTTCTTTAATTTACACTAGATCATGTAGTTATCTCGAATTTTCAGAGAATGTTATGTGTTTTATTATCTAGGGTAGATTCTGGTTTGTGCATATACCATTGTGGCGTTGGTTTCGTATTCGCCTGGGGAGTTGTTTGTCCGTTTATTTTCGCTGGTTCCCGCTAGGGGCGTTTGATATTTAAGCGGCTGGTTTGAACGTCTCTCTCTCTCTCTCTCTCTCTCTCTCTCTCTCTCTCTCTCTCTCTCTCTCTCTCTCTTTGCCTGCCGACCTTCGAGACACCACTATGGGTTAGACTCTGTCTACCCCCTTCTCGTTGGGGCTTCGGCCCTTAACACTGGCCACTCACTGCTAGTAAGTCTTGTATACGATATAGGACTATCCTTTAGTCATGTATCCGTAACTATGTTTTTATGTACACTTAGGTATCTCTTTGATACCTAAATATCTTGTATTTTACCATTCATGAATGTGTCATTATCTCTACTTTTGTATGTATGTTTATGTACACCTCTATGTATTATGTACCCTGTTTATCCATGTGATGTATGTCTATTAAATGTTTTGTTTATCAACCTTTGTCGGAGTTTATCTTCAAGTATTATCACTTTTAACCTTACACCATCATATGTACTATGAGGAAAATTGAATTTATTACACACTTGACACTGTATCACCTTTCCCACTAGTCGTACCTATTCTTGTACTCTATTTGTACTAGTTTGCTGCATTAATCTTTTTCGCACAACTCATTTAGAAAAAACTGATTGAGATTCGAATATCTTTGTTTGCATTAAAAAAGCCTGGATAAAGGCTTCAACAACTCTTCACCTTCTGAGTTAGAAAGATATCATAGCAAATATGGACCCTATTACCTTTAGGCACCCCTTCTGCGATCTCGATTCGTGGGGACATTTTTTCAATTTTCACCGTCAAAATCCGGTTAATTGTTAGCAGACGATTTTTAGAGTTTTTTTTTAATTATAAAACTAACACCTAACCCTAACCCTAATCCTAACCCCTAACCCTAACCCCTAACAAACAACCGGATTTTGACGGTGTAAATGGAAAAAATGTCCCCAACGAATCGAAATCGCAAAAGGGGTGCCTAAATGTCATATGTGCAAAGAATAATTGCTTAAAAATCCACGAATAAAAAAAAAATAACAACAATAATAATATTTGCCTTGCAGTTATAACACAGGAGATATATAAAACAAATACAACATTTAAAAACCTTCAAAAAGTTAAACAATTCAAGTTCTTCACACTTTACTTACAGTACACACTTTTGGGAGAGATACACTTGGTGTTTTTGAATAAAAATCGCGTCAGCACCAGATGTTCCACTGTGAGTAAGAGTGTCAACAATCCTATCTGTTCTCAAGTCATTCGGTTTGTTTGGATTACGCGAAACGAATTAACTTATTGATATGCAACGTCATTTCAGAAAACACTTTCGGAAATTCTGGGTACTGGAAAATTCCATCAACAATTGGAAAAGGAAGTTTTAAACAAGAGAATGTATGTGCTAAGGTCTAATTATTAACAGTTACTTAGATAGTTTGTTCTAAATGTTGTCCAAAGATGAACAGCTTGTAAGGAATGTGTATTAGAAACTCATATTTGCCGAGGAATCGCAAGATTCCGGGTTCGATACTGGTCCTCAACATCATAGCACATAAGTAGCACAGCTTGTATAATCTGATCAATACGGTAAACGTGGGGAGTTGATGGTATGTGTGGTGGTCCTCGTCATACACAAAACAATCTCTCTGGTCTAGCGTTAGAAAATAAGGGATATACTCCCTCGCCGTCTGTGACTGAGACCGACAATACCTATATATATATATACGTATATATATATATATATATATATATATATATATGAGATTAAGTAAACAAACAAATGTGTTTATTTTTATATGGCTTTAAGCCGACAATTTTTGGAGGATATATGCTTAATTGAAGTCATACCTAATTTTGAAAGTTAATTAGTTAATTATTAATGAATTTAGGCAGGCATATATGTTCAAATGTAAAGCTAAACAACTAAACTAATTAACTTTCAAAATTAGGTATGACTTCAATTAATCACATATCCTCCAATATATATATATATATATATATATGTTCGACACCGTCCGTCGCCAACTCAGCGTATGAGTAGCACAGGGATCTGTGTGTTAAAGTAGGAAGCTGATGGTAGGTGTGACGCTCCACCTCAGACGCAAAACAATCTCCTTGGTCTAGCGCTCGTGAAAAGGGGATAGACTCCCTCGCTGATTGGCTGATACAGACTTTAGGCCATCCTGACTTAATTATATATATATATATATATATATATATATATATATGGAGGAATCTACTTTATTTTTAAAATGAGTATCAGCATAAACGGAATCTGGTTTTAATCATTGCTTAAAAGTTGTTGTTTTTTTTATTATTTTATACATTCAACTGTCAAACGAAGTTCCCAAACTGCAAGTTAAAAAAGAAAATAGACAAAAAAAAAAGAAAAGAAGAAAGTACAAACAAACAATACTACAAAAATGAGGCTATCACATTACCAGAAGATGATTCCTTCTACCCCGTTAGATGCGTTAAAAATAGATTTTCAGAAGAATCTGTTTTTTTTTCATTTGCGTGTTTGGCTACGGATGAAAGCAGAGGGCTATTAAATGAGAGTTTTGGGGCATCACATTCAACTCTTTACTTTATTGCTCGTCAATCGCTAAATGGCCTAAATACGTAGTGTATCTACCTCCAGACATAGACGGAAAGATACACACATATACAGGCATACACATACAGAAAAATGCTCTTGGTTCGCAAACTGGTAAACGTAGAAGATTTACGTGTTATATACTGTATCAATTGACAGCGCTGGTGTGTAGTACACTGGATTAAAAACCAACACAGGTATACAAAAGAAAGCTGGACTTTTATTTTCTTTCCTCGGTTGGCGTGGATGAAAAGGAGGTGCGAGTCGTGAAAGTGTCTGCTTGAATGAGTGGTGAAATGAACCGTAGTTATAACAAATCTCTTCTTCGGAGAGTCGACGGGAGTGACTGAACTCAGCGGCTACCAAATCTCAACTGCCCAACTCTCGGTCTAACCGTCACTTTTTCAATTTTTACCCAGCATGCTCTGGTCTATTCAAATTACACCGGAACTGTACGGCGTGACCTGCAATCCTAGATTTGTCACCAGTCAATAGGAAATCCTTTGTCATCCTGCTATTGTTGTTTTTCCGGACAGTTCGTTTGACCCGGTCAGCAGTAAGCCTCAGATCTTAATCACTCTTTCTCTTTCTTCTATCCAGACTTCTGTCTTGAACATCCTTTGTTTCCCAACTCCCTTGTCTTTTTGAATTTCTCTTCGCGCCAAAAGAATTGAAACAATAGTTAATCTGCAACAAACGTATGGAATGGGGTGGAAATTCAACCTACGCTAAACTTGTCAAAAGTATCGAGAGTTTTTATATTTTTTGACACATCTTGTATTCTAAAAAATATAAAAACGTTCCATACATTTATTTACGCGGGAGAGTCACAAAGTAATACCATTTTGTTTAGGATAGGTATAATTACCGACACAGGAACAGGTTTCATACATTAAAATGAAGCTGGTCATCTGTGGATCACATCCCTACTTCTCCAGATAGTCACCGTTTCTCTCAAACCATTTTTCTTGAGGCTGAAGAGAGGCAAACATTATTCCAGTGACGAGGAAATGAAATGTGTAGTGAAGAAGGGCTCAAAGGACAGTAAACATAATTTTTCCGGGGCAGGGATATATGCTCTCATTCGAAGGTGGAACATTGCTATTGAGAGAAACGGTGACTATGTGGAGAAGTAGGGATGTGATCCACAGAGGAGAAGTTTATGTGTGTGTGTGTGTGTGTGTGTGTGTGTGTGTGTGTGTGTGTTCAAATATATATATACAAGGTGTATTAAAAAAGTATCGAGATTTTGTCAACTTTTTGACACATCTTGTATGCTGAAAAAAAATAACGTGCTATTCTTTCTTCATTTCTATCTTGGTAAATACAGGTTTAGACTTGGTTTCTTTTTTTTTGACACTCCTTGTAATCTGAGGAAAAATGAATGAAAGAACGTTATTTATTTCAGAATACAAAATGTGTCAAAAAGTACAAAAATCTCGAATCTATTTTGACTCACCCATATATATATATATATATATATATATATATATTCGAGTTCAATTTCTAGACGAAGCTGTTGGCATTTCACATAGCGCTAATACCATTGGGAAAGGTATGGATTCATATATTCCCACTCCGATGGGTTAAATAGTAGGGCAGACTGGGCCCTTCAGCCTTGGGTCGGTAACCAGTCTGGGAGAGGGATAACTCTGAATTCAAAATTCTTGAGGTCAGTCGTTGATTGGGTTTGGGGCAACTCTTGTGTAACGTATTGGCTTTTAATTAGCGATACGTAACGTAGTGGGATCAGTTAGGGATCTATTACGTTGGGGTACCAGTTCGTAATTAACGTTAGTGCCTTTTCTTCTTCGGCACTACTACTCGTATATTCGTACGCACAGTAGTTTGTTTACAACTGACACGGGTCTAGCAGTCAGCCTCTTCTTAGCCCCAAAATCTTCTCCCACTTCTTTTGGTCAAGGGAAAGGTATCACGTTTACGCACGCCGCGTGCTCCTCGTTACGGCCAATTGACGTGTTGACAAGTTTACACTTTAATGACTTTCGTTCATGAGTACGATTTCTTTGCGATAGTGACCTTACTATCTTGTTTGTATCGTGAGTCCATTCATAAAATGATTTCTTTCGTTGTAAATAGAGCAGACTAATAACACTGGATTTAACTTCTCAAAAGTTTATTATGTTCCAAACTTCTTCTAACTTTTGAGAGAGAGAGAGCCCCGAATAATCTGTCTTAGCAAGAGGTGTATTTTAACTGGATTCAACTGCGAGTTTTTAGTCCTTAGTAAACTTCTCGGTGAACAAGCTTTTCTCAGCCTCTCCTTATCGTCCTTAGCGACTACAGTTCCATACGATCACTGGCCCGATTTCTGCCTGACTCTCCTCCTCCGAACGCGGACGCAAACCAACTGCTCTGCTCGCAGACTCCAACCCAACTCACTCCAAATCCAACTGCAACTGACCTCCTGTGATCCTATCCGCGGTCTTAAATAGTATTTCCAAACAATCCTCCAGAAGGTTCCACCCTAGAACGTTCGAGACCTTTCGATTCAATCCATTCGTTCCAATCTCACTGGTCAACCAAAGTTCACTAACCTAAACATCAAAGGCTTCTTGGAGTCCAGAAGACTGTTTTTTCTTAATCCTAGACTTATCGTCTGCTTTCTCTCGTTAAAGAGATGTTATCTATCCTATCTACTTTTTCGGTGATTCCACAAAGACCACCAGTAATCTAAGATAATCGGTAGTACATTTTTTAAGGTTCTTTTCCAAGTCCGGCACAAGGCCACAAATATAGGTGCTGAAGGGGCGATTACATAACATACCTCCTATCATCGCCGATAAATTATATGTAATATAATTTTCAAAACTAGCCCTAATCATCATTCATTTTTCTTTCTTCTTGATTTTGATTTTTTTTCTAAAATACACTATCTAACCTCTCTCTCTCTCTCTCTCTACATGTTTACAAAATATAAAACAATCATAAAACAAATACAACAACATTAGCAAAATCAATTATACAGCGAATTTGATCATGAAATTAAAATGATCAAACAAATTTAAAAAAAAAAAAATTTCTTTTTCCTGTACAACTTCCCAAACCATTTCCCTTTCGCTCTCTCTATATTTTTGTACACATTCGTATTCTCTTCATTTTATTTTATTTTATTTATTCATTTATTTACTATAGGACATAAAAACAAAACATGTTTACGACCGCTCTTATTCTCAAACTTAGAATTGCGTCGGAAGAATTTTCACATAATTCTTCAATTACCTTTTATGGGTACAGATTATCATTAATAATAATAATAATTTCAACAGCACCTAGCGGAATATCACCGCTAGCGACAAAACAATATCTACAATTTTTTAAAAATTGAATGCTGTCTCTTTTTTTTTCTTTTTATTTCGAATTAAATATACGGAGAAAAAAAAACAATCGTCGTCAATAGTATCCATGTCCACTGGGTCGTGAAACTAATTCGGTCCTGCGTAAACTTTCTATCTCTCTAGCTGAAAATATCAGAAATGGCGTCCTTTAATTCCTTTCTTTTCCTTTCTCGCCATCTATCCTTCTCTTTACTGTCGATTCGAGACTTTCCTTCAGGTTTAATTTTAATATCAGTTGCTACTTTTCCTATGTCTTTTAACTTTTTTTTCGGCCTGACTACTAACCTTATCACGCGAATTCGTTTTACAACTCACTGAATCCTGTTTTAATTCATTTTGACGTATTTTCTTATTACTTTCTAGTATCTGCCTATACATATCTATCTTTCTTGTTCTGAGGGGCACGTAAAAATCCTCATTATCAGAGTTACCCGGACTCTCCTCAGTATCAGAATTTTCTGAGGGTGGATTTCTGATTACCGGCTTATTAATTTTTGGAGCAACCTTCTCTACGGGGTTTAACACCTTCGGCTCTGTGCTCGGTGTATCTATCTTATCCGGCTTTTTCTCAACATCACTCTCTTTAGCCTCGCCAACGCTAGTTCGATTAACCCGTTGGATCGGCTCATTTCTCCTATTTTCAAAATTATTCCCCTGTGCTCCTGAAAAATATTTATTATCTATCCTATTCGACGTGTCTATAGAACCGATAGTGTACGTCTGTCTAATCTTTCGTTCGGGGGGCTTTCTATCAACTGGTACTCGCCATTTTGCAGCATTTCTCTGGGGGCAATTCCACCTCAGATGTTTGTTCGATCTGCATATCCAGCATAATCGATCCCTATCTCTATAGTACCTAGGCGGCTGTACCTTCCTGTGATTCATCTTGTTATCACACCTATCGTGGGTCTTTTATTATGCCCTATTGCATTGATGTGCACCGTGCGCCTTCTAAGGTGGCAAATCTCTATCGGTGCAGGGTCAATATTGGGGGGAATCCTAATCCTAGCCCTTAATTTGTCCTCTGAGAGTGCTAATTGATAGGCGCTCTCGACTGTTGGGGGATCACTTCTAAGTACAAATACCTTTACCTCGGGGTCCGCTAATCCTTCTATAAAACAGCACTTAATCTGCTGTTGCACTATCGGTAAATTTTTATCTTCTCTAGAATAGGCCTGATCTATCAGTTTTGTTATTCTTAACATGTAATTCTGCACATTCTCCTGTCTGTACTGTTTAATATTCACTAATTGCCTTAAGTAATAATGTGCATAGTGTGTGATCCCAATATATTCCCTAATCACTTGTTTCAAGCCTAACCATGATATCTCCTTATTACCGTCTATAATTTTATGTACAAAATTTCCTATCTCTGCTCCTGTCGTTAAAATAGCTACCTTACATTTATCAGCTTCTTTGGCTTCTATTGAGGCAAAGTATTTTTCCATACTTTGGACCCACACCTCAAATCTATTTTCGTCCTTATTAACTAAAGGCGCAATCTGCTGCAGATAAAAGTCATTTCTCAATGTATTTGACAGTGATTTTGCCGTATTGATTAACTCATCTTTAAGTGTCTGGAGTAAGTCCCTAAATTGTGATTCCATCATATAATATTTAACAAGTATCAAACAAACAAGAGAGCGAAAAGAAAAGAAAATGGCCAAAAAAAATAAGTGGGAAGTTGTACTTACGTATAGTTGTAAAAAGTTCAATTTTTCTTCTCTTTCCTTTTAACAAAATGTCCTTTGTTACAATTTTGACTTTTTTTTTTTTGTTCTTTTTTGTTTTTATGTCCGTAATAAACGTCTTTTTTTTTTTTTTTCTTTTTCTTTTTTTGTATTTTCAAAGTTTATAGAAAGTTCTTTCTTTTTTTCCAAGTCTAGTGAGTCCTTTTGTTTCTTGTTCCTTCTTTGTTTTTGTTATTTTCGGGAATCCAAGTTTACGTTGTTTTTCGTGTTTTTTTTGTTTGTTTTTTGTCGTTTTTTTTTTTTTTTTTTTTTTCTGTTGGTGTTTATTTTCCGTAAAAATTCCGGCCGATCTGTCTCGTCCCTACGTTGTGTTTTTTGTGGCAACCCGGTTTTTACAAGTCCTTGCGTGAACTTTCGTGGTTCACAGGCACCAATTAACGATATGTAACGTATTGGCTTTTAATTAGCGATACGTAACGTAGTGGGATCAGTTAGGGATCTATTACGTTGGGGTACCAGTTCGTAATTAACGTTAGTGCCTTTTCTTCTTCGGCACTACTATTCGTATATTCGTACGCACAGTAGTTTGTTTACAACTGACACGGGTCTAGCAGTCAGCCTCTTCTTAGCCCCAAAATCTTCTCCCACTTCTTTTGGTCAAGGGAAAGGTATCACGTTTACGCACGCCGCGTGCTCCTCGTTACGGCCAATTGACGTGTTGACAAGTTTACACTTTAATGACTTTCGTTCATGAGTACGATTTCTTTGCGATAGTGACCTTACTATCTTGTTTGTATCGTGAGTCCATTCATAAAGATATTTCTTTCGTTGTAAATAGAGCAGACAACAACACCAGGTTTTTACTTCTCAAAGTTTTATTATGTTTCAAACTTCTTCTAACTTTTGAGAGAGAGAGAGCCCCGAATAATCTGTCTTAGCAAGAGGTGTATTTTAACTGGATTCAACTGCGAGTTTTTAGTCCTTAGTAAACTTCTCGGTGAACAAGCTTTTCTCAGCCTCTCCTTATCGTCCTTAGCGACTACAGTTCCATACGATCACTGGCCCGATTTCTGCCTGACTCTCCTCCTCCGAACGCGGACGCAAACCAACTGCTCTGCTCGCAGACTCCAACCCAACTCACTCCAAATCCAACTGCAACTGACCTCCTGTGATCCTATCCGCGGGTCTTAAATAGTATTTCCAAACAATCCTCCAGAAGGTTCCACCCTAGAACGTTCGAGACCTTTCGATTCAATCCATTCGTTCCAATCTCACTGGTCAACCAAAGTTCACTAACCTAAACATCAAAGGCTTCTTGGAGTCCAGAAGACTGTTTTTTTTCTTAATCCTAGACTTATCGTCTGCTTTCTCTCGTTAAAGAGATGTTATCTATCCTATCTACTTTTTCGGTGATTCCACAAAGACCACCCAGTAATCTAAGATAATCGGTAGTACATTTTTCTAAGGTTCTTTTCCAAGTCCGGCACAAGGCCACAAATATAGGTGCTGAAGGGGCGATTACATAACACTTGATGCGCCAATTCTTTCCTAATCGACTGTGCCAAAAAGTGTGTATGGTCCAACACAAGCCTCCACCACTATAAACAATCACCTTGTGGATGTTCATTGTATGAACACTCATACGTCGAAATCGACGGGAGGATCCATCATATATATATATATATATATATATATATATATATATAATATATATATATATATATATACGCGCGCACACACACAAACATATATATATATATGTATATGTGAGTTTGTGTGTATATATATGTATATGTGTGTGTGTGTGTATATATATATATATATATATATTAATATTAATATATATATTAATATTAATATATTAATATTAATAGATCGAAACACTGCAGCGTCGGCCAATAAACTCACCACTTAACCCATTTAAACCTGTGTTTTTTTCATTTTTCTTAATATACTACATACCGTCGGATTCACTTCCTTTCTTCACACACACATGCATATATATATATATATATATATATATATACATATAAATCATCAGATGCGTGTTGTATAAAGGTTGACGCAGCGTAGAGTAGACAGCATTGAGGTTGATATCTCCAAGAACAGGATCAGGTTACCCTTGTTTTTTTCCCTTCACGCGAAGACGAATAAAGATTTCAGGAAGAATACGTATTTATAGCAACCGAAAACAGGGTGAAAAGGGAACTGATCCCACGGAAATGTCCCATTTTCTACTAGAAAACTCCGTCGTAAATAATAATTAAGCTTAGTTTAATATGATACGAGTCCAAGAAAATTAGGCGGACTGCTTTTTTAATAACCAATCTTACACGTTGGCAGGGTCAGATTGTGTGATATGGGAAATGTCGGAAACCCTGCAATTTACCTACGCTGGAAAAACAGTTTTGGGGCGTCGGTAAAATTATGTCAATCACGACGCAGACAAATCGAGAACAACCACACATTTTGCTTCACTTCTTTTCTTTCTTTTTATCAGATTGCAAACAAAAGTAGAATCTTAAAACAGAAATAAAACGTCGATTTACTGGTTTTGTTAATTTAATTGACTGAAGGAAACTCTTTCTATTGTACTTTTGTGTCGAGATGTCATCACAAGAGAAGTTGAGACTAAATGTTTATTCTCCAACACGACGTAGGCGTCCAACGGGTCGATGGAAATAAAGAGTGCGTAACGTGAGCCGCTGCTTGGGTAACAATTTACAGCCACGTTGGCACAAAGATTAACAGCAACTGGAAACCTACTTTCATACATACAGGAAAGACATCGTTGAAAAGACGATTATCCATGATATCTTTTTATTCCGGGCGTTTATAACTCGTTTCTTCTTGGCAGCAGCATTTTAGAATGCCCATAAAAAAATTAAAAAAAGGTGACCGTTTTTCTTACATTCAAAATGCACCCGTATTCCATGTATTCATCTTGCATAATATCCGTAAAAAATATGGCTTTGGTTATACAAAGTATTGAGATTTCTTTTGTACTTTCGACACACTTGATATTCTGAAAAAAAATAACGTTCCATTGATTGTTCATTTCTATCTTGGTAAATACAGCTTCAATCTTGATACTTTTATGACACACCTTGTATGCTGACCTACACTCTTGCTGCGAATCATAGTACGCATTCTGCTTAGGATCAAATTTTTGTCCAAAACTCCGTATAGAATCAGTATAACAATATGTGCCGTCTACATGATATTTACTAGTTAACTCATGCACTGTGATAAACAATGGTAGCGTAGTAGAAATGGCAAATGTCTATTCTGAACCGTTGTGGTAGAACCTGTTAGAGTCCCATCTATAGGTCAAATAGATCTGTTTTAGTATTTAATTAGAATAAATAAAAACTAATAATAATAATAATAATAATAATAATAATAATGTACCAGCATTCGGAAGAACAAAAGAGTGTTTCTGATATTCACAGGTCTTTATTTCTGTCTTCTGTACCCTTAAGCCTTAACTTCGATACAGTCGACGTTAATTTACCGTAAACTAAAAATAATATAACCAGGATATAACAAATGCATAAATAAACCAGTTATAACAAAGGAAATTCCAGCCACAATATGACTTATTAACTTTTACCTCCTCCTGGGCTGGTAGTGTGGTGATATCTACCCAAGGTGTCTTTTCATGTACTATATGTACTAATATAGTACATCGCATACAAATGACTTAGTATGCAAATAACTGTGCCTTGGTGCACTTGGAACGGTCCCAAAAAGATTGGGAAAAGTTTTGAAAATTTGGGCTATTAAAAATCGACTGAATATAACTGGGTATTATGAAGACATGCCACATCAATAACAACACACGGGAGGCTTATGCTGAAAACCGAGTAGCATGGCTCCTCCTCGTCAAACAAGGGACGAAAAAGAGTGAAAAGGAGAGGAAAGAAGCCGACACAGAAAAGAGAGCCAGAAGGAAGGTGAGCCAACAGCAACTCCAGCTATGATCACTGTTTGTTTGCAGTCACTGCGTCAGAGATTGCCATTCAAAAATTGGTCTGTTCAGCCACTCATACAGTTGCAGAAAAAATTGTGGACACTACGCCATCATCTTTAGCAGACGGAAGGATGCCAACAACATTTTGAGTGGCAACTCCTGATGTTCTTAAGTATATCGAATTGCCCTAAATAATTGATTGGCTAAAAATTGGGTTATACAAAAAACAACGTGAGAAGCTATTATCATCATAAAAATCTTCTCAAGAAACGCTAATTAGAACTGATTATTTAATAATAGTAAAAATGGTAGTAATTATTGCTATTAGTCTATTGGCTTTCTTCTCTCTTTTTATTTCTTTTCCCCATTCCCATTTTGATTATTTGGTGTCCTCTTTAATCATTTCTTACGTGTTACCTCCGAAGATGTTGTGAATTTTATCGGTACATTTCAAATAGGCAATCGAAATCAAGGCAATGGAAATATCCATAAGTTGTTTTGATATTTTTAGATGAAAATGATTTGTTACTTGTCTCATCTGTATGCAATTCTTTTTTTAAATGAAGTCTGACATTTTTAGAGTCGACAGGAAAGAAACCAAATTAGCAAAAAATATTACAAAAATAATGGAAACAATTATTGGTAAAAAAAAAATAGCAATAATGCTGGGAATGATAGTACGTGATTTATTCGTCAGACACACGATTTGAAAAACTGTTGTTAATTTGTTACAAAAACTACAGGAATTAATTCTCTTCGTCTAATATATATTTTTTCGTCATGGTTTTATTATTTTATTATACACTATTTACATTAGTTATTCTGAACTCGGTGCCGAATTCGCCGTTCAAAATTGTTATGATTTTTGTGGCGATTTTTAGGCTTCAAGTGAGAGCACTTAACAGTGGAAATCCCTTGTATTAAGCAGAGGCTGGTCCTTAGTGAAGAAACGTTTGGTTGTTCCCCGGTGTCCCTTAGTGTTGGATATAATATTTTGGTTGTTCCTCGGTGTCCCTTAGTGTTGGGCATGATCCTTTCATTACTAAATTTTCCTAATTTAACTATTTAATTAAAATAGGAAGTAAAGAATGAAATTACACTTATTTATTATTGTTAATAGATTTCTTTCATGGTTTAACCCCGATATTTTTGCTCATATTTATTAAGATAAAACCAAACAATTAGAAATCAATAATACTAGGTACATATTTATTGAAATTAAATTTTCCAATATAATTATGCAAATTAGCTTTCCCGTTCACACTGTAAACCGCTATTTTGTTGTATATATAAATACAATTGCATGCTATTAGTAAGTAGATATGGTCAACAGTATTAATATTGTAAAACAATTTCATCAACCATTAAGGTTTAAATAAAATCAAATTATGGAATTAAGGAAATTGAGTCCTAGTGAAGAAGCGTTTGGTTGTTCCCCGGTGTCCCTGAGTTTTGGGCATGATCCTTTGGTTGTTCCTCGGTGGTCCTTAGTGTTGGGTAGAATCCTTTGGTTGAGCAAAGTTCTTTGTTGCAGGTCCGTTCATCAATGTCGAATACCTGCAAATGAACGGCTTTAAAGATCGGCGATTAACAGTTAACTAACCACATATTCGAGCTGTTGATTGGCTGGCTTTAATCCACGCGTCCATACAGAGTCTATAAGTTTAAGTGGTAATAATTGTACCATATATTACAGAAAGACAAAAACACAATCTCCATTATAATAAGATATTTAATATATATAACAATGGCAATAATCACAAAAAAGCAAAGAAA
>CM042140.1:106033039-106048039 GCA_023376005.1 Doryteuthis pealeii
TGTATTTGTTTGAAATTTCTTTTTTGGCGCGGCCAAAAGAATTGAACAATAGTTATCTCAACAGAACGTTGGAATGGGGTGGGAAATTCAAACCTAAACGCTAAACCTGTCAAAAAGTATCGAGAGTTTGATTTATAATTATTTTTGACAACATCTTGAGTAATTTACTTAAAAAATAGATACAATTAAGGCAGTTACCATAACAATTCTATTCTATTCGCGGGAGAGTCAACAAACTAAGCCTTTCTGGTAAGTTAAGCGAATTGAATGTTTAAGATAATCGACTACAGGGAACGCGGAGATTCATGTACATTAAAAAATGGGGAAGCCACATGGGTCATCTTGTGTGATCGCATCCTACTTCTCCACATAGTCACCGTTTCTCCTCCCAACCATTTTTCTCGGATGCTGAACCGAGAGGAGTGCAACATTATTCCACCAGTGACGAGGAACATGAAAGGAATGTGTAGAAGGAAGAGAGGGCATACAAAAAGACAGTAAACAGTATATCTTCTCCCGCGTGTGGCAGGCGGGATATATTGCTCTCAATCGATTAAAAAGAGGAAAGCATCACTTGCTATTATGAAGTAGAGAACGAGTGAACCAGTGGAGAGAAAGATAGGGGAGATGTGATCCAACAGAGGAACGAAACCAGTTTAATGGTGTGTGTGTGTATCGTGTAGTGTGAGTGTGTGTTTGTGTGTTCATAATATAATATTACGGTATTCATTCAGGACATCATTAAATGTGTATAAAGAGAAGTATATGTGCGAGATTTTAATGTTTCAACTTTTTGAACACTATCTGGTCATTCTGAAAAGAGAAAAAATATCGTAATATTTTCTTCAATTTTCTATCTTGGTAAATACAAGGTTTAAACTTGGTTTCTTTTTTTTTGACAACTCCTTGTATCTGAGATGAATGAAGAAAGGAACGTTTCTTTTTATTTTTCGAAGATATTACAGCATAATGTGTCAAAAAGAGAAAACAGTCTCGGATACTTTCTCTTGCGTCGAACCGAGTACTATTAACTATAATATATTTGTTTATGAAAATGAGTTATTACCTACTACATCGCGAGTTCATTCCTAGACGAAACTTTGGCGATTTAATCAACTATAGCGTAAACTCGAATGGGTCCATTGGGAAAGCGTAATGAATCCTATATTCTCCACAGACGAGGGGTCTATAAATAGTAGGGCAGACACTGAGGGCTTTCCTTACAGGTGCCTTGATCATCCCGGTAAACCAGTCGGGAGAAGGGACTACCTCTGAATTCTAAAATTATGTGAGTATACGCTCTGATCGTTGATTGGGTTCTTCGTGGGCAACTGCTTGGTTGAGCGATCAATTCTTTCCTAACGACTGTTCCAAAATAGCGATTGTGTTATGTGCCCTCTACACAAGCCACGTACACAACACCTATATAAACAATTCATCCTTTGGTGAGAATGTTCATCATGTATGTAAACCCTCTATACGTCCGACAAGATCTTGATACGGAGGATTTCCATCATATAATATACTTGATAAAAATATGGCGAGGGTATATAAAGAAAAATAAGTAAATATAAGTAAAGCTAACTTGTGAGTAATTACGGCATTATGGTGTGTGGGATCGATGTGTGTGTGTGTGTGTGTTGTGTGAGTGCGTGTGTGGATATATATATATATTAACAGATATTTATTATAATATACATTTATAGAGCATTTATACCTTAATCATAGCGTGTTGTCATATATTAGTGACGAAAGGCATGTTCTGAAGGATGAGACAGCATGCGAGGCTGTTGAATCTCCAAGAAACAGGAATCTGGTACCCCGCACTAGTAGGATTTCGTTGTACCCCTTCGCACAGCGAGTAACGAAATAATAGCAAGGTTCAGCGAATAATTATCGTTAGTTTGATAGTAAACACGAGAAAACAGGAGTGAAAAGAGACTGATCCCCACGGAAATGTCCCATTTTTTATACCTAGATAAACTCCCGATCGTAATAATAATTAAGCCTTATTTAATAAATGATACGAGTCGAAGAAAATTAAGGCGGACTTGGGTTTTTTTAATAAATCAATCTCTTACAGCAGTTTGGCAGGGTCAGAATTGTGTGATATGGGAAATGTCGGAAATCTGCAATTTACCTTGCGCTGGAAAAAACAGTTTTTGGGGCGTCGGTAAAATTATGTCAATTCACGACGCAGACAATCGAGAAACAACCACACATTTTGCTTCACTTCTTTCTTTCTTTTTATCAGATTGCAACACAAAGTAGAATCTTAAAACAGAAATAAAACGTCGATTTACTGGTTTTGTTAATTTAATTGACTGAAGAAACTCTTTCTATATTGTTGTAATTTTTGTCGAGATGTCATCACAAGAGAAGTTGAGACTAAATGTTTATTCTCCAACACGACGTAGGCGTCCAACGGGTCGATGGAAATAAAGAGTGCGTAACGTGAGCCGCTGCTTGGGTAACAATTTACAGCCACGTTGGCACAAAGATTAACAGCAACTGAAACCTACTTTCATACGTACAGGAAAGACATCGTTGAAAAGACGATTATCCATGATAATCTTTTTATTCCGGGCGTTTATAACTCGTTTCTTCTTGGCAGCAGCATTTTAGAATGCCCATAAAAAAAATTAAAAAAAGGTGACCGTTTTTCTTACATTCAAAATGCACCCGTATTCCATGTATTATTTGCATAATATCCGTAAAAAATTGGCTTTGGTTATACAAAGTATTGAGATTTCTTTGTACTTTCGACACACACTTGATATTCTGAAAAAAATACTTCCATTGATTGTTCATTTCTATCTTGTAAATACAGCTTCAATCTTGATACTTTTATGACACACCTGTATGCTGACCTACACTCTTGCTTCGAATCATAGTACGCATTCTGCTTAGGATCAAATTTTTGTCCAAAACTCCGTATAGAATCAGTATAACAATTATGTGCCCGTCTACATGATATTTACTAGTTAACTCAGCACTGTGATAAACAATGGTAGCGTAGTAAGAAATGGCAAATGTTCTATTCTGAACCGTTGTGGTAGAACCTGTTAAGTCCCATCTATAGCTCAAATAGATCTGTTTTAGTATTTAATTAGATAAATAAAAACTAATAATAATAATAAATAATAATAATAATAATGTACCAGCATTCGGAAGAAAAAAGAGTGTTTCTGATATTCACAGGTCTTTATTCGTCTTCTGTACCCTTAAGCCTTAACTTCGATACAGTCGACGTTAATTACGTAAACTAAAAATAATATAACCAGGATATTACACAAATGCATAAATAACCAGTTTATAACAAAGGAAAATTCCAGCCACAATATGACTATTAACTTTACCTCCTCCTGGGCTGGTAGTGTGGTGTATCTACCCAAGGTGTCTTTCATGTACTATATGTGTACTAATATAGTACATCGCATACAAATGACTTAGTATGCAAATAACTGTGCCTTGGTGCACTTGGAACGGTCCCAAAAAGATTGGAAAAGTTTTGAAATTTGGGCTATTAAAAATCGACTGAATATAACTGGGTATTATGAAGACATGCCACATCAATAACAACACACGGAGGCTTATGCTGAAAACCGAGTAGCATGGCTCCTCCTCGTCAAACAAGGACGAAAAAGAGTGAAAGGAAGGAAAGAAGCCGACACAGAAAAGAGAGCCAGAAGGAAGGTGAGCCAACAGCAACTCCAGCTATGATCACTGTTTGTTTGCAGTCACTGCGTCAGAGATTGCCATTCAAAAAATTGGTCTGTTCAGCCACTCATACAGTTGCAGAAAAAATTGTGGACACTACGCCATCATCTTTAGCAGACGGAAGGATGCCAACAACATTTTGAGTGGCAACTCCTGATGTTCTTAAGTATATCGAATTGCCCTAAATAATTGATTGGCTAAAAATTGGGTTATACAAAAAACAACGTGAAGAGGAAGTATTATATCATAAAAATCTTCTCAAGAAACGCTAATTAGAACTGATTATTTAAAATAATAGTAAAAAAATGGTAGTAATTATTGCTATTAGTCTATTGGCTTTCTTCTCTCTTTTATTTCTTTTCCCCATTCCCATTTTGAATTATTTGGTGTCCTCTTTAATCATTTCTTACGTGTTACCTCCGAAGATGTTGTGAATTTTATCGGTACATTTCAAATAGGCAATCGAAATCAAGGCAATGGAATATCATAAGTTGTTTTGATATTTTTTAGATGAAAATGATTTGTTACTTGTCTCATCTGTATGCAATTCTTTTTTAATGAAGTCTGACATTTTTAGAGTCGACAGGAAAGAAACCAAATTAGCAAAAAATATTACAAAATAATGGAAAACAATTATTGGTAAAAAAAAAATAGCAATAATGCTGGGAATGATATAGTACTGATTTATTCGTCAGACACGCGATTTGAAAAACTGTTGTTAATTTGTTACAAAAACTACAGAATTAATTCTCTTTCGTCTAATATATATTTTTTCGTCATGGTTTATTATTTTATTATACACTATTTACATTAGTTATTCTGAACTCGGTGCCGAATTCGCCGTTCAAAATTGTTTATGATTTTTTTTGTGGCGATTTTTAGGCTTCAAGTGAGAGCACTTAACAGTGGAAATCCCTTGTATTAAGCAGAGGCTGGTCCTTAGTGAAGAAACGTTTGGTTGTTCCCCGGTGTCCCTTAGTGTTGGATATAATATTTTGGTTGTTCCTCGGTGTCCCTTAGTGTTGGGCATGATCCTTTCATTACTAAATTTTCCTAATTTAACTATTTAATTAAAATAGGAAGTAAAGAATGAAATTAACACTTATTTATTATTTGTTAAGATTTCTTTCATGGTTTAACCCCGATATTTTTGCTCATATTTATTAAGATAATAAAACCAAACAATTAGAAAATCAATAATACTAGGTACATATTTATTGAAATTAAATTTTCCAATATAATTATGCAAATTAGCTTTCCCGTTCACACTGTAAACCGCTATTTTGTTGTATATATAAATACAATTGCATGCTATTAGTAAGTAGATATGGTCAACAGTATTAATATTGTAAAACAATTTCAATCAACCATTGAGGTTTAAATAAAATAAAATCATGGAATTAAGGAAATTGAGTCCTAGTGAAGAAGCGTTTGGTTGTTCCCCGGTGTCCTGAGTTTTGGGCAGATCCTTGGTTGTTCCTCGATGGTCCTAGTGTTGGGTAGAATCCTTTGGTTGAGCAAAGTTCTTTGTTTCAGGTCCGTTCATCAATGTCGAATACCTGCAAATGAACGGCTTTAAAGATCGGCGATTAGACAGTTAACTAACCACATATTCGAGCTGTTGATTGGCTGGCTTTAATCCACGCGTCCATACAGAGTCTATAAGTTTTAAGTGGTAATAATTGTACCATTATTACAGAAAGACAAAAAACACAATCTCCAATTATAAGATATTTAATATATATAACAATGGCAATAATCACAAAAAAAGCAAAGAAAATGTAAGAATCACTCACTTGTTGACTGCACGGGGTGAAAGTCTTTGACTTTAACCATTCCTGTTTCTGTGCATATGGTTAGCTCGACTATCATTACTCATGAAGAAAAGTTTCTCCAATTATATGTCAACGGCAGTCAATACACCTCGCACATGTAAAATCCACATTAAGACCCACGTAGTTGTATCTGTTAAAGATATTAGAAAAAAATTCCATCTTTAATTGAATAAACTTAACATGTAAAACAAGCGTTAAGGTTTGGTTGGTTTGGTTTGTTTTTTACGCATATCAACCTCAGTGGGTCATTTAATGCCGACAAATTTGTGAAAGAAAATTAATTCTTAATGCATAATACAAGTTTGTTTATCAACTCATCATTTTTTCTATTTAACCCATAGATGGGTCCCTAACAGGTACTACCACTCCGGGTCAAAGTGGACCAGGGAGCAATGGTGATGAAGGGTGCTCCACATTCCCCAAACCTCAAAAAACGGGAACCCCACCATCAGATAGAGTTTAAAATCATTCCCAGGACGTGTAGACCCTCAGTCACCGCCTTCTAGCACCCATATGAAAAAAGGGGTTGGGGTTGCAATAAGGGAATAGGGTTGGGGCAATCATAACAAGCGTTAAGATGATGACAAAAAAATAATAGCAGCAACATTAACAAAATCAACAACAATAATAATAATAATAATAATAATAATAAATAATAATAAATAATAATAATAAATTTGTTAATGGAATTAAAACACGAAGCCAGTTAGGAAGATAAGGATATCGTTGCTGTCAGTTTATTTGAATTTTAAATCTCATCTATCCATTCATGTTTATTTTCCTATGCTTTTAAAACCAAGTATGTATATATATATATATATATATATATATATATATATATATATATATATATATATATTATGAGTGTGTGGTGTGTGTGTGTTTGTGTGACTTTCAAAAATTCATCGGATACATATTAAACTATATTAACTAGAAGATGGTTTCGCAGAACAAATGGAATTGTCACTTTTACCAGTATATTTTTCCTCTCCAATTTTTTGTGACTTGTCAGACATTTTGAAAAAACATTTAAAAACTTTATAAGAACAATTTACTTCACGAGAAACCATTTCCTAACGATGATCTAAAGACGAATCTAGTTGAGCAAAATTTCAAATAATTAATATAAAAAAATATCCCTGTTTGTCTGTTCACTTTTTCTTCATCTCATATATAATATATATATATATATATATATATATATATATATATTATACACACCAGAAATATATATATATATATATATATATATATATATATATATATATATATATATAAGGTGTGTCAAAAAAGTAACGAGGTTTTTTGTACTTTTTGACACACCTTGTTTCTGATAAAAAATTACGTTCCATTTATTCTTCATTTCTATTTTGGTAAATACAGATTTAAACTTGGTACTTTTTAGACACACCTTGTATTCGGAAAAAATTACTGAATGGAACTTTTTTTTTTCAGAATACAATGGGTATCAAAAATACAAAGAATCCCGATACTTTTTTGACACACCTTGTAAATAAATTTCAATTGCAAATCCTAAGAGTGCATTAAATGTTTTTGCTGTGCTAAGGCGGAACAGATCTAAAGCGTAAAGAATACAATTGTGTGTGCTTAAAGTCCGTTACTTAAAGATCAATATGCATCACAAAATCCTCTGACGGAAGTGAGAAAAGTGACCAATCAAGCGTAATTATGGTGACAGGAATTTGTCAAGTGACAAGATGTTTGTTTATGTGACCAGACCGCGGAAGAAATATTTTATGATTTCAAGAATCTGGGCAATACAAATACAGGAAAAGAAATCATAAAAATTATTCAGGTGGTAATTATATATATATATATATATATATATATATATATATATATAAAAGAAATTTGAAAAAACAAGTGTTACCAAAATAATATGAATTTTTATCGACACTTAAACGTATTGGTTTCTTTAAACCTTCATCAGGATGTATTATGGGGTGAAGAAATTGATAGATGTTTTATAGATGACAGGAGATAAAAAATCTTTATGAAATTTCTTTTTTTGTTTTATAAAGATTTTTTTTTATCTCCTGTCATCTATAAAACCTCCATCAATTTCTTCACCCCATAAAACATCCTGATGAAGGTTTATAGAAACCGAAACGTTTAAGCGTCGATAAATAAATTCATTTTATTTTTGGAACACTTGTTTTTTCAAAATTTCTTAATATGTCGGATTTATTTCCATAATTTACTCACACATTAATATTATATATATATATATATATATATTGTGGTGTGTGTGTGTGTGTGTGTGGTGTGTGTGTGAGTTTTCCAAACTCATACTTACATCAAAACGACCTGCATCATATTAAATCATATTGGTATGCATAAACAATGCCCAGTGTGTATTATACCTACTTGAAAATGATGTTCATCTCAGTCATATGATAACTAAATTATTTGTATAAATGAATTTAAGAAATATACTGTTTCATGATTATGATTCATTGTTATTTCACACACACACACACACACACACACACACACAACATATATATATATATATATATTAATGTATATATGTATATATGTATGCGTGTGCGTGTATGTGTATGCGCGCGCGCGCGTGTGTGTGTGCAAGTGTTTTGTTGGATATATTTTTAAAAGAAAACCCACAAGTTTGATTATATAAGTTCTAAGGAATGTCTGCAGTTTCCATGTACTTTAAGCGTAATTATTTTTCCTTGCCTATGAAAATTAAGCCATCTCCATATACGCACAAGTGGACAAACATAGACCAAAACACAAAAACATAAACACTCAGATATACACACATAAATACAAGTCTGTCCTCATTTCCATATAGAATACCTCGTGTTTTAATGCTGTTTTTTTTTCTTTTTTTTTTTTTTTAAATCTGAACCGAAATCAACCAGGATCGTTCTACAGGAGGGAGGATTATCTCTTTTTACATGATTGCAAAGCAAACTGAAACTTTATCTTCAACACACACACACACCACACAAACACACACACACAACACACAATATATATAATATATAATATATATATATATATATAATATATGTGCCAACCCATCCGCACAAGCAGAATGCGACAAGATCAATTTCTTTAAGCGGAGTTTAGGTTTGAATCCGGATTTTTTCCTTCTCCTAGACCGGTTGCCTAACCATGGTTAAAGTGCCTATAGCTGGAGGAAGAATTGAATTCATACCTCTCCCAATGGTATTAGTGCCATGTGAAATGCAAACAGCTTCGTCCAGGAATTAACTCGTGTCAACGAGTCCATTTCTACGACTAACAATTAGACCTCGCAGCTCTATAAATATTTTTTATATATAAGGAATAAATAAAAGGAAAAAAATAGTATAGATTGTGCTAACATGCGCATATTTCGACATTATGATGTGTATACAATGTAATCTAAGTGAAATTACTTTAAAATAATAAAAACAATAGTAGAAAGCATTGAATAAACCATTCATCTTCTTCAGAGAATAGTTGTACAGATGATAAATAAAGATTAGGCCAATAGTCCAAATAATCCAAATAATACTAATAATCAAGCCGCATCAAAAAAATTAAAAGAAATCGTCCTTCCTGTTTCAAGGAGTTCCGTTCTTGCCTTTCACACTTTCAATTCGTTTTATTATAAAGTATTTTTTGTCATCTAAAATCATAAGAGCAGGAGACAGTCAGCTGCTTTGAGAGCACATTTACCAATGCTACCCGAAATCCCTTCATCCATAGTTTCACGGGTTATGAAAAGATCTTATTTCTCATTCATTTTTAATAGCACATTCAGCGTACAGTCTAAAAGATCTATTTCTATTGATCGATTTCATTCGGAGAAATCTGATTATTTACCAACCATGGATTATTTGTCAAATCCCGTGTCCTAATCTTATTCTATCCGAGGATCTTTTGACATAATCGTTTAAACAACACGTGGAATTGTCTTCACTAATCTTTTACTTATGACTTTTACATGGGTGATTCGATCTTTTTATTTAAAAAAATATCTGATCAGAAATACGATTCAACGGTACAGCAGCAGTAGGCTTTTAACGCTTTATTAACTAATCTCTTAATACTCGTCTTTTGGGAGAGAGAGAGAGAGAGAGAGAGAGAGAGAGAGAGAGAGAGAGAGAGAGAGAGAGAGAGAGAGAGAGAGAGAGAGAGAGAACTCTCATAACAATTAAGAGTTGGCAGATTAGGATTATGGATAACAGTGCGGATATTAACTACCTGACACTCTCATTTCTCTCTCTCTCTCTCTCTCTCTCTCTCTCTCTCTATATATATATATATATATATATATATATATATATATATATATATGTTTTTCCTGAATATCCTCTTCGGTGAAATCCGAGTAGTAAACTTTTGTTACTTATCCCGTTCTCTAAATCGGCTCTAAGTAGGTATTGAGCTCTTATTCGATACAGTGTATCATGACCCACTGGCATTACCTTTTCTCTTTTTCGACGAACTCACTATTGTGATTCACATGTTTTACTTTTACTTGTCCCCAGCAATATTTTAATATATATATATAATATATATATATATATTATATATATATATGTTGAAAAAATGAATAAAGGAAAAAAAAATATACAATAGATAATATAGGATATTTGAATCAATATTACTTACACATGTTTCGGCCAGGAGTTTATCCATGTGTACATTATTCAAACTATTATTACTTTTAAATTATCAAAACAAATGAAATAATAATAATACTTATTATTTAAAAATAATAATAGTTTGAATAATGTACACATGGATAAACTCCTGACCAAAACACGTGTAAGTAATATTGATTAAAATGTCCTATATTATCCATTGTATACTTTCTTTCCTTTATTCATTTTTTCAACATACTGTTAGATTCACTTCCAGTTTCATTATATATATATATAATATATATATATATATATATTTATATATATATATATATATATATATATATATATATATACGTAAAATACTCCAATTGACAGGTAAGTAGGGGTGATTCTATTTGAGATTATCAAAATCTCACTTCACATCCACAATTAATGCTTATGTAGATGCAAACGTATAGATTTATGCCAGGATTTTTATCAATCTCTAAGAGAGCTCAATGTATAATAACTAATAAATCAATTATATACAGATCAATATTTATACTTTCAAAGAAAGAAAAACTTAACAAACCGTCATTTGAGCATTATACATTTATTTCGACCAGAAACTAAATATAATTCCAGTCTTATCAGATAGCATTTTCGTAGACTCTCTCTCTCTCTCTCTCTCTCTCTCACACACACACACACACACACACACACACACACATTATATATATATATATATATATATATGAAGACAGAATATGAAAAATATAAGTTGTAAAGGTATATAAAACAACACAGACAATGAATTGAATTGCTTGTATTGGTTTATATAGACACATACACACATATATATATATATATCTCATTTTCTCTAACCCTTTCCATTTCTCTCTCTTTCTTTCTCTCTCTTTTCTCTCTTTTCTCTGTATATATTATATATATATATATATATATATATATATATATATATATATATATATATATATATATATGATATCCTGCATATCCTTTTCGGTGAAATACCAGTAGTAGACTTCTGTTACTTATTCCATTCTCTAAATCGGCTCAAAGTAGGTATTGAGCATTTATTAGATATTCAAATATATCGAGAGAGAGAGAGAGAGAGAGAGAGAGAGAGAGAGAGAGAGAGAGAGAGAGAGAGACCGACCGACAGACAGACAGACAGACAGACAGACAGACAAAAGAGAGAGAGAGAAAGAGAGAAACCCATTATATGTGTGTAACTACAACGGCGTATAGCTAGATTTCTTATTGGACCAATACACGCACAGTCTAAAGCGATTCCTGATTTGTAACTGATAACAAATTTTGTGTGTCTCTCAATAAACATTAATTATTAAACATTGAATTCATCGGTATAAGCGACATGACTATGAAAATTCCATTAAAATCCGTAATTACAATTTTAAATAGGAGCATCCATCACGGACCCCTGCAACGACGGAAATAAAAATAGTTCGCTGGTTAATTAGCTGATATTAAATTGCAAATCGTATTAGTAATAGCTTAATTCTCGGAGAAAAGATTGATACTGTTGTAATAACACCAACTCGCTACGAAATGCCATTTTCGGGGGTGGCACTCTAATTTACTAAATTCTGATAATTAAAATGCAGATTTCATTTTGGTAAGTTATTAAATTCATGTAGAGGTAATTCCATCAAATCCTCCAGAAAAAAAGTAAAATTGTCACCCAACCCCTTCAATTTTTTTGAAATTTTTTTCCAGGTGTTGACTATATTAAAGTTTGACAATCCCCAGAATGTTGGATTGATTGGGTGAAAATGCTTTTATAAACCAATTTTTAGGAGTAGGAAAGCTTTAGAACTCATTTTACAGACAAAAATAGATTACAAAATGTCACTATTTTCCGCGACCCAAATATGGAGAGATAAAAATCAACATAACACCGCCAATTTTTGGAATTGGAAGCCCCAAATTTGGGGATTGTCTATGTTTAACATAGTCCATAGCTGTACAAATTTTCAGAAAAATTGTAGCGGGTGGGCGACATAGCCTGTATGATTTGGAATTACCCGTAGGTGCTTTAATCTTTTATCTTTTTATTTTGTAACGTTCGTAGTACATAGTCTAGGTATCTAATGAATGAATAGTGATTCACCTTAAAGCTAGGCAAGAAACAGGCGATATCCTGCAGAAACTATTACGCATGAGGATTACACAGATTTTTTAGCACTTCTTGCAAATACACCTGCACAAGCCAAATTACAGCTGCTCAGAACCATATTTCCAGTAACTTCAGCCATTGGACCGGTAAGATATTTAATATCAGCATAATCCCTGGGTCTATCTCACCAGGCAACACCTGCCCCCTTGGTTTAAAGGGTCAGGGCTGGGTTTATTACCCAGTGCCTGAGGGGCCTCAAAAGAGGAATGCCAAAGGGATTCACGCAATTTTTAGCTCTGGCATTGCATGATCTTCGGTTTGTGCGTAGTTCCCCTCTATAATGATCCTTGTGTTCAACTGACATTGTGGGATGTCAGTAAATAAACTTAACTTTGGTGATCTAACAGAAACCTTATTCTATCAGTAATGTTTGCATTAATTACTGACCACTGATATTTCTTAATTTTCAATGCATAGCTTTAATAAATAATCGTTTACAATGCATTTACATTCAACATACCTTTTTTTAAGAAAACATTAAGTTAAAACACACAGAGATAAGGCAGAGATATCTCACCTACAAAATGCGATGTAAAAATGTGCATAGAGAAGGCTTGAACTACTATAGACAGTTTACCGATCTTATGGAAGTCTGATCCCTTTAATAAGATAAAGTGAGAATTATTCCAAGTTTTAGCCGTGTCAGTGCTACTGTTTGACTGCACCACTGGCATTTCAACGAAATGCTTGGTGACGAAGGTAGATGGGTACTACTGAAGGATTCTCTGTGCTGTTTTGATAAAATCCTGGAAGCAGCACCCCCCAAAAAGTGGACATTTACATATGGAAACATCTGAGTGGGCCGACTAAAAGACTTGGAATGTCCTGGGCATGACGTTAAACTGCATAAAATGGTGAGGTTCCAATTCTGGACCTTTGAGGAGTGTGGAGTACACCTTCATCGCCATTACTCCGAGTTCCACTCTAACACAGAGTGGTAGTACCTGTTAGGGTCACATGGGTTAAAATTTAAAACATTTTCTTAAAAAATTGAGTTAAAAAATGTGAATACCCAGCAATAATGTATAAAACAATGTCTTCGGCATAAAATAACCTAATAAGAGTTAGCATGCCGTAAAATACAACTAATCAATCACAAGACTTTGATCAGTTTTGAGCGAATACTGGATGTCGAGGGTCATGGCCGATACGGACGTGTGAGAGAGAGAGAGAGAGAGAGAGAGAGAGAGAGAGAGAGAGAGAGAGAGAGAGAGAGAGAGAGAGTTGTGGGAATATATGCTTGCAGCGCGACTTCAGGATGATGATGATGATGATGATGATGATGATTTTGTAACGATGTACACGAAAGACATACATTTCTAAAAGTCAGACTACCGTTGATCGATATTTAAGAAGCTAGGCTGATTGTCTAATTAATGATTTTGAGTGTTCCGATATTGCTGAAATTAGTCATGTTAGCGTAAGCTTGATTAGTATAAGGACTGTACGTAGTAGGGTTTAAGTATCAGATTTGGTAAAAAAAAAAAGTACTAATCAACGATCTATTTGACCCGAAATCCCTGAGGTCATTAGTGTCTCTCCATTAATCGTAATGGGAAACTACTTACAGCTCGACATGGCTTTGAAAGCAATCACATCGTGGTATATCTGTTAGTAAACTAGTCTCGCTAACCAATTAGTACTGAGTAGTGAGTTTGATTCTCTATGGAGAAAAACTGAGTCCAAAACTTAGCTACATCTGGTCGTGATGTATTTAGGCTAAAATAATATATGTATTAAACAGAAAGCTGGGAATTGGACAACGCTCAAGTTCGCATGCCGAATTGTAAATAAAGGAAAAAGAGCAAAGGTTTGCATGAAAAACGATTATAATGTTTTAGCAAAAATAATTCCCGTTTAAATTACTAAGTCAAAACACGTAATTTTGTGCTTTGAATTTAGAATGTTCGTGTTCCTAGATCGATTGCTCTACCAAAGTTAAATAGCCCATTCTGCCCTACTATTTACTCAGAGCTGGAGCGGGAATAGTTGGATGAAAAAGATGTCTTTTGGTGGAATGGTTTTGGGGGATTTGACCTCGTCTAGTCACTGTACCTAAGGCCGTCTGTTGTTGTTCACTGTTCATTATGTGAAATGCAACCAGCCTCGTTCAGGACTAGTACTTGGTCACTCCGTCTATTCTCAAGAAAGATAGTCATTATACAACAAGCGCCTTCTTGTAGCATATGATCCTTAAGTCTTGAAATTAATGAATTTATTGGATGTATTCTGGGTTAATGCTTTGCTTTTGACTACATAAATGAACCCTTTCCTTTTTATTTCTCTGACGTGTAGCACGTTCTTTCTTCCCTTGCTTTCCTCATAATTACAACTGTATGGTCCATTATTTAACCTAGTTGATGACAGGACATAACAATTTAACACCAACATTTTTATCCTATAATTGAAAATAGAATGAGCCATTATATATCTGAGGTGATGACAGGGCGTGACACACGTACTAATATATAGATAATACGACTATGCAACAGCTTCTCTTAAATTTAATAAATGCTCAAAAAAGTAGAAGAATTCCCGCGGGTGAGCAGAGTGAGATACAATGGTGTAGCCGATTTCGTTAATTGCTGCATTTGTTTGAGAAACATTCGGTCGGACTTTGGTA
>CM042140.1:106050539-106078039 GCA_023376005.1 Doryteuthis pealeii
TATTATTATTATTATTATTATTATTATTATTATTATTATTATTATTATTATTATTATTATTCACATGTTTTTCAAATGCTTCAATATTCACAAAGAACACATTTGAAAGTAAAAAAAAATTTAAGCAAAACACATCATAATTTTATGAATGGATTATGAGCTGATCCTTTAATGAGGTATTAATCCTGTCAACAAAGTTTCTTTTTTGTATTCGCATATAAAAAAGACATTGTCATTGACAGAAGGTTATATATATATATATATATATATATATATATATATAATATATATATATATGTGTGTGTGTGTGTGTGTGTGTGTGTGTGTGTGTGTGTGCGCGTATTAAAAGAAGTATGGCATTGTCCTTATCATAAAGTGAAGCATTATTAAAAGAGTCCGTAATTATAAGACAGGTGTTGAGGCAGGTATAGAGGAAAATCTGTTCATTACATACTATCCCAATTCTAAATCATAATTAAATTAAAGATCTTAGATTTTAAATGGAACTAGGCACAAGTGTAAATGGCGTCTTGAGCATCAGCAATCTAAACGCTTGTTGTGTTTCCCCACTTTTTCTAATATATATATATATATAATATATATATATATATATATAAAGTTAAACCTAATGAGTCAGATAAACCTACTAAAAGGTTCGATTAGTGCTCTTCAGGGCTGAGATCCGAAGATTATTTGTTCTACTTAGGTATTGAGCACTTTTTACTTATTAGCTCTAGTTTCCTGGCGGTTTTGTAAATAATATATCTTATATATATATATATATATATATATATATATATATATATATATGAATTGTTTTTTTCTTTTGGCCAAATATTGTACAAATAGATTATTTTGGGTTCGTATGATTATCTTGGGCTTTTCTTTTTTTCCAAAAATTATTTTCTCCCCTGGTGATGTTTGGTAGTATATCTTTACAATCAAACTATTTGCTGTTTTTTTTTCTCACCCTGAGTATTTACCAACAAGTTTTATATATATATATATATATATATATATATATATATATATATATATATATATATATATATATATATATATGAGGTTAAGTAAACAAAAAATGTGTTTATTTTTATATGGCTTTAAGCCGACAAGTTTTGGAGGATATGTGCTCAACTGAAGCCATATCTAATTTTGAAAATTAATTAGTTGATAATTAATGAATTTAGGCGGGCATATATGTTCAAATGTAAGGCTAAAAAAATCGAGAAAATGTTTACATTTGAACATATATGCCCGCCAAATTCATTAATTATTAACTAATTAATTTTCAAAATCAGGTATGGCTTCAATTGAGCACATATCCTCCATATATATATATACTAGCAAATTTATGCACCCTCCGGGTGCAAGTTTTTAAGTTTTAATATAATAAAATATCATGTTAAATTAGAAAGGCTAATGAAACTGAATAAGAATGTAGATAAAAAGATTTTGAACAGAGGGGGTATGATTGAAAAATAGAACAACTTTGAAACTAACTCTTCCATCATTTTCCGTTACTCCCTTCTTTCATTGGTAAATTTTCCTAATTAAACTGTTTAGTTAAAATAGGAAGTAAAGAATAATATTAGTTATTTCTTCTTGTTAAGGGATTTCTTTTAAGATTTATTGAAGAGATTTTTGCTCATATTCATTAAGATAAAACCAAACAATTAGAAATCAATAATACTAAGCATATATTTATTAAAATCAATTTTTAAGATCAATATGCAAATTAGCCTCCCCATTCATACTGTAAACCTCTATTTTATTGTATATATAAATACAATTGTATGTTATTAGTATGTAGATATTACCAACAGTATTAATAATGTAAAACAATTTTATTAATAATTGAGGTTTAAATAAAAATAAAATCCTGTAGAATGTGACGTAAATAACTAAGGGAATTGTGACTTGAGTAGTAATATAGTTTCGGTTACAGACACAAAAACCCACAATCTCCATTATAATAAGATATATATATATATATATATATATATATATATATATATATATTAGCTCAGTCGGTAGGACATCAACTAGGAACCACAAGATCTCCGGATGGATATCGGCCATGGCCAGCACAGCGCATGAGTAGCACAGCTTGGATCTATGCGGTAAAGTAGAATGATGATAGGTGTGGCGCTCCTCCTCAGAGGTTACAAAATTCCCTAACCTAACACCAGTGAATAGGGGAAAGACTCGCTCACTGTCCGGTTGTTACCTACAATAAGCGACTCGTTGAATTTATTACTTTGGTGTAATGGTTATCGTCGGAGGAAATGGACACAGTTAACTGAGTTCAAATCCTGGACTAAATCCCTTGAGAAAGGCGTGAAACCCAATATTTTCCCTCCAGCTACAGACAAATTGTAGGAAATATTGCACTCTTTAACCTTGCTATGGCAACCGGTCTAGGAGAGGAAGTCTCTTAATTCAAAGCCCTTTAAACTTCGCTTTAAAATGATATTTTTGTCCCATCCTGCTCGCGTAAAATCGCATACAATCAGGGATATATATATATATATATATATATATATATATATATATATATATATATATATGTGTGTGTGTATATATATATATATATATATATATATATATATATATATATATATATATATATATATATTGGCTCATGTTCAGATCGTGCAGTGTGTTAACTAGGTGTATGAAGAATTCCGTTACAGTTCTGAATATCTATTTTCAATGAAGTATATTTTTACAAAGACCACCCGGGACGTTAGTTCCTTAGGTTGATAATTCATTACAGGCTTTTCCGAATAAGTTCCTGATTGTCTGACAAGCTTCACAGCTGGATATTTATGTGTTTCGTTGATCTGGACGCCCGTCTCTGTTTGGAAGGGAACGAGAAACAAATAGACTTCAATTGTAACCAGGGATCATAGGTCTCCATTGAAGCACATTCCAACAGTTACTTCAATGAAGACATTATTGTTGCTCATGAAAGATATATTATACTTGTCCTTCCGATATGTAATGTGGTGGAATATATTCGCTCTGCATACCGTTTTCATTCTGTGTGCAATAATTACATATTCATGTCAAGGATGTGAGTCTTGACTGAGAATGTAACTATAACAAAGTGAATTGTATATCTACTTACTTATACTTGTTTGTTGTTTGTTTTTATGAGATATACAGCATGACTGCACATTACACACTGTTCTTTTGTAATAAAAATAATTTGCAAACACCTTTATAGTTGGTTAGTTTTAAAGCATCACAACCAGTTACTGATTATTGTATGCAGACATCAGCATGATATTCTTTCTCCATTTATATATAGTACAAAAATGTATCTTCAAAATACTTTTGAACATGTAGGACTTGATACTCCGTATCAATATCTTTTATTTAACCGCTAATGTAGGAATCGCAAGGTTCCATCTTCGATACCGGTTCCCACCAACATCAGCACATGAGTAGCATAACTTGAGTAATCTGATCTGTGCGGTAAATCATCTGAGAGATAACAGTAGGTGTGGTGCTCACCCTTAGCAAAAAGAATATCTCTGGTTCAGCGCTAGCAAAAATGTGATAGACACACTCGCTGTTTGGCTGGTACCGACAGTAGGTCACTCCGTATACTTTACTTTTTATAATAACGTCGATCAAAATATTTTGATCATTATCTTGACCGAATTCATCAGGTTTTATCACTTTGAGTCAAAATGCATTTGGGTGTAATTTCAACAAATGGGTGACCCCATATTCCTCAGAACATCAGAATTGGTTCCTCACCACCAGATACAGTTTGTTTTTATACCCAGAAAACGTAGCTAGTGAAAAACAAGAACAGGGTCAATTGAATTCATTTCTTTCTAAAATATATTGCCGTGAAATTAAAAGATATCTCAATTCTTTCTTCATAATTTTCAAAAATGTTTACATTTATATTATTCTCCACTGAATATAGTAATGTTAATAAATATAACAGACGATATATTTTGTGCAATCTTTAGGACACATAGAAATCACAATAAAAAAAACAAAAAAAACAAATTTACATCGGAAATTTACTGAAACTACAAATGAATAAATAAATAAATTTGATTTAATTTTGAAGAGAGATACGATATATTTTTTAGAGATTAATTTTTTTTATATTGAATGTTTTCAATATTTAAGATTAATATTTGAATATTTTTCTGTCATTTTATTTCTATTGCACTGAGTCTTAGTGCATTCGGAAGATTACAAATAATACACTTACTAATATTAAATAGGTAATTTTATTCACTGTATATCAGGCTATTTTACTTTTTGTAACGTGGTATTTGCAAAAATAAAGTAAAAGCAAAGAAAGAAAGAAAGAAAGAAAGAAAGAAAGAATAGTAAAATACTCAGCGGGGACGCAAAGAAATAAAGAAAGAAAGAAAGAAAGAAAGAGTGTTGAGATAGTATTACATAAGAAGATTGCAATACTCAGGGGAGAGTCAAATCTCTAAAGAAAAAAAAAAGAAAGAATGAAAAAATAAGAAATAAGAAAGAGTGTTGAGATAAATAGATATAAAATAATTATGATATTGAAGCGGTGGACAAATCCCTAATGCAAACAATGAAACAAACAAACAAAAAAACAAAAAAACACAGAGAGCTGATATAGTATTACGTAATATGATTGTGATATACAGGCAGAAGATCGAATCACTAAAGAAAGAAAGAAAGAAGGAAAGAAAAAAGGAAGGAAAGAAAGAAAGAAAGAAAGAAATGACTGTGGAGATAAAGATTACATAAGATGATTATGATACTCAAACGGAGGACAAATCTTTATTAAAGAAAGAAAAAAACAAAGAAGTAAAGAAAGAAAGCATAGAGATAACATAATATGAGGTGATTGTGATACTCAAACAGGGAACGCATTTAGAAAGAAAGAAAGAAAGAAAGAAAGAACGACAAAGAAACTGTGAACATATGACATACGATAACTGAGATACTCCAGAGGGGGACAAATATAAAATCTTGGTGGCGCAGTGCATATCAAGTCCAGTCATGTTGGAAACAGTAACTATTGTGCGCAAAGAAAAACACAAATGATAACAGTATAATAAATAACGAGGCACTTCACGAAGAATTCAAATGGCAAAATGAAAATAGCACAATCATGCAGAGCGGTATGCAGAGGTATGCAGAGGTCACCTGATAAATGATACGAAATTCATTATCATTACCGCGCAGAATAGGTGCATCAAGACTAACTACACAAGTCTCAAAATTGACAAAACCTAAGGCTAAAGAACCTAATTTGCCTTTCTACTTACATTAGCTGTGGTAAGAAACGATGGTTTCATGCCTTCTCCGAGGTGATTAGCGCGAAGCGAAATGAAAGAGCAACGTTTAAGTTTTTAACTCAAATTACCGATTCTATTTACAAAGAAAATAACCATTACACTATGTGCACCTACTTTGGCTAGTTGTTTTGGTTGGTTGGTTGGATGAATTTTATGGCATGGCAACCCTTGTTGTGTTATTTCATGCCGAAAATGTTTTATTTTATTCATTCTTGATGGTATTCAATTTCTTAAAGCTCAATCTTATTTTTCTAAACTCAATTTCTTAAACACATATTTCAAAACGCTTTTTTTCTATTTAACCCATAGATGGGACCCTAACAGGTATTACCACTCCGGGTCAAAGTGGACATGAGAAAGGGCATTCCACATAAAGGGGTATTCCACACTCCCAAGAGCTCCAAAATTGGAACTTCACCGTTAAATGCAGTTTAGCGTCATATCTAGGTAAAGGGATGGAACAATCAAATAGGCGCTAGGGCTAGACATGATTAATCGATAGATTGGAGGGGGCCTCTCCGACCGTTCGTCTAGCCTAAGAAAGGGTCAAAGTAGAGTGTTGCATGTCATATATTGCTCAGCTAACAAGAATCCGTCCTTAAGCATCACGAGTCGCTACGTACAACAGGTGACTACTTTAGGAAGAATTATACCTCCCCGCAGAGGCGCAGTCGGTGTATTCTTCTGTCCGAGCCGACAGAGGCGTGTGAGAGTTGGATAAACTAAAGATTGTCGTAGAATATAAAAGTCATGAAATTACTGATAATACTGTAAAAGTGCCGGTTTAGCACAGTCGTTAGAGCGTTCGATGGGAACCACAAGGTTCCAAGTTTGATACCGGCCCTCGCCAACTCAGAAAAAAGGTAAAGTGAGGAGCTGATGGTAGGTATGGCGCACTATCTCAGACGCCAAAAACAATCTCCTTGGTCTAGCGCTAGTGCAAAGGGGGCAGACTCCCTTGCTGTCTGGCAGATACCGACTAGAGACCACTCCCACAACTTTACTTACTTACTGTACAAGAAAGACACTGTGATCTGATAGGTATGAACAATAAATAAATCATCTGCCAGATTGTGAGCGTGACTGTGAAAACGGATTGGACATTGAACGTTGAATTGGTTGTTATTTGGAAAATGTCCAGAATATTGTCTGAGAGTTGAGTGTGTGAAAATAAAGGTTGTGATTCTTCCCGTAATGTTTGGCCTAATTGGAACCATGTCAAAAAAAGAAAAAAATAGAATAGAGATTATTTGAGTTGAATATTAGAATACGGTTAAATACCCTTTTTCCCCTCTAAGCTCTTTATTTCTTTATTTCTTTAGTTATCTATTTATTTCGTTATTTCTTTATTTTTCATTTATTTTCAATGTTCGTTATTTTTCTTTTATGTGACTTACTGTTTAATTTTCCCCACTTCTACTTTCTTTCTTTCTTCTTTCTCTCCATCCTTTCTTTCTTTCTTTCTTTCTTTCTTTCTTTCTTTTGCATTCATTTTAATGTTCCTCGATTTTCTTTTATTTGACTTGATGCCTTCATTTTCTCGTCTTCACTTTCTTTCTTTCTTTCTTTTTTCTTTCTTTCTTCTATGTTCCGTGCTTTCTTCCTTTCTTACTTCTCTCCATTCTTTCTTTCTTTTTATTTATTTATTCATTTATTTATTTATTTTCCATTCATTTTAATGTTCCTCGATTTTCGTTTATTTGACTTGATGCCTTCATTTTCTCGTCTTCACTTTTTTCTTTCTTTCTTTTTTTCTTTCTTTCTTTCTATGTTCCGTGCTTTCTTCCTTTCTTACTTCTCTCCATTCTTTCTTTCTTTCTTTCTTTCTTTCTTTCTTTTATCTTTTTTTCTTTCTTTCTTTGACAAGCTTCTCGTTTCCTTTTGTATCATTCATAATCATAACCCTCTTTTCCTATCCAAGTCTTTCTTTCTTCACTTTTTTCTTTAAATACCCGATAGACCACAGGGTTGCTGGGGTATGCAAGGGTACTGAGAAATAGGAGTTAATATGCCGTAAAACAAAAACAAAAAAATCACCTTCTTAGCCATGATCAGACTCTATCACTGGAAATTTCATTGTTGCTTGAAGTATCAATTAGATTATTTTTCTTTTATTTCCTAGATATTTTGTCCAATATTCTCCTGTATGAACTTAAATTTTATTTCTTTTGATATTGTTAATTGTTGTCATCAGTCTTTCATTGCTAAATACAGGTGTACTACATCATTATTGCTTGTATTAACACATGATATTAAAGATATGTATTTCCTTCAGACTAATTTTTTGATTAACAATGATGACCACTAAATTAGCTTGGCATTATAAAATATTTTATTTGGTCTCCGTTTTCATGTTGTAAATTAAAAATAAACATTTCATTCAAGCGACCACCTGGAACCTCACTCACACACACACACACACACACACACACACACATATATATATATATATATATATATATTGTAACTCCAGCGACATTATATTTTCGATGTCTCTAAATTCATTCCTCGCTGTTTTTCATCCGATTAAATTTGACGTCAAAAAGCCCAGAAGCGTTTTAACATTTCATTGCCGACATGTAATTTTGCCCGGAATGCTAACACAATTAAATCTAGAAAGAACGATGAAATTAAATGTGGCTTCTTAGCTAAATATGTCGGCGTCTGTCATTGACAATTTATGTATTGTGGCAATATAAAGCCAAACACATATGGATTGATATTCAACTTTTAATAACTATGAATACTCGCATCAATTTACTTTTTTTTCTCACGTCTTCAGTATTTAAGCCATGCTGTCTGTATTTTTATTCATCAGTCTACTCTCTCTCTCTCTCTCTCTCTATCTATCTATCTATCTATCTATCGCTTTTTCTTTCTTTCTATCTCTTATTTCCCATCTCTGTCTCTCGTGGATATCTTCTTATTATAATGGAGATTGTGTGTTTGTATGTCTGTAACCAAAACTATATCACTACTCAAGTCTCAATTCCCTTTATCATTTTCGTCACATTCTCCATGATTTTATTTTTTATCTAAACCTTATTAATAATTATTTTACATTATTAATACTGTTGGCCTTATCTACATGATATTTACCAAGGACCCCATGTTGTAAGGGTTAGGCACAATGCCCTATTAATGTGGGACCACCCACAAACCGAAGCTCATGGGTGGTGGGTGCAAAAATGCGTTGATAGCGTCGGCATTCCGTCTCAGGGACTGGGCAAGGTATTTGCTTCTCATCCCATTTATGAGGGCGTGACACAAGGAAATTTTTATGTGCGTCCACACACAAGCAGAATCTCATGGGCGGTAGGCTAAAAATGTGTTGATACCATCGGCATGCCCCCTTAAGGGGGCGCCTCAGGCACTGGGCAAGAAACCCAGCCCTGCCCCTTTAAATCAAGGAGGCGTGTGTTTCCTGTGGGGATAGCCCCCAGGGATCAATGATGCTGGCTTGTAAGGTACAGTGACAAAGCCATTGGACGCATGGCTTAGGCCGGCTTCATATTGATAACATGCAATTGTTTTTATATACAACAAAATAGCGGAAGAGTGAAGGTTAGGCTAATTTGCATATTGATATTAAAAGTTTGATTTTAATAAATATGTGCTTGGTATTATTGATTTCTAATTGTTTGGTTTCATCATAATGAATATGAACATAAATCTCGGGGATAAATCTGAAATGAAATTCATTGACAAGAAGAAATAACTTTATTCTTTACTTTTTATTTTAACTAACTAATTCGATTAGAAAAATTAATCAGTGAAAGACGGGAGTGATGGAAGAGTAAGTTTCAGTTGTTCTATTTTCCATTTATAAACCCCTCAGTATAAAATCTATTTATCTGCATTCTTATTTAGTTTCATTAGCCTTTCTAATTTAATATAATATTTTATTACATTAAAATTTAAATACTTACACCCAGAGTGTGCATATATTTGCTAGTAACTAAAATTACGCATGTTTGTCCTGTCTTTTTTCTATGTATATGTGGATGTATTTGATTATATTTACAGTGGCACCTTGTCTTACGAGTTTTATTCATTCCGTTTGTAACTCAATATACTCGTATATCAAATCAATTTTACACATTGAAATAAACTGAAATGCCATTAATCCGTCCCCCCCAAAAAAAAACAAAACAAAACACTCACGTTTTTTGTTGTGTTTTTTAATAAGAAAAATAGTACCATATTGTAAAAAATAATAATAATAGAATAGAATGTAGATAATTATGTGCTAGCTTGAAAGTGAAAGAAAAAAAAGGCGAGAGGTTTCTGGTGTCTTTGCTGTCAGTCGAATTATATACTATGAGGAAAATGGACACATACACTGCAACGCAATTGATTAAAGCATTGATTGGTTGATTTATTCACTTCAATGGCATGCCAGTTTGTCTAGGTTATTTAATGCCTAGCCGTGTGAAAATAGTGCCCTTTTTACGTTAATATTTATGTTTTTGCAGAGTTATTTCTTAAGTGTTTTTAATTAGCACACTGTTATATTATATAAAATATTCGTATCTAATACAAATAATTTGCAAATAGTTCTATGGTTTCTTATAAAAATAGCTTATTCGCAATTGTATGGTTTTAACAATTATTTCTATTTAATAATAATCATTTGATTGCATACAGTTATATATTTTCAAGTAACTAATTATAATCCTCATGTATAGCACCAAATAATTATTATTAATACAAACAGTTTACAGTTATATTGTACTGTGAGCAGAACTGAGAAACATACAAGGTGTGTCAGAATGGTATCCAGATTGAAGCTGTATTTATCAAGATAGAAATAAACAATGAAATGAACGTTAATTTTTCAGAATACGAGGTGTGTGATAAAAGTATCGGGATTGAACCTATATTTACCAAGAAATGAAGAATGAATGGAACGTTAATTTTTTTTCAGAATACAAGGTGTGTCAAAAAGTACAAAAAAGCTTGGTACTTTTTTGACACACCTTGTATACCAGAAATTGTTTAGATATCTTACCACTTCTTTGTAACATTCATATAGCGAATACATTTCAACTGATTCATTCTTTAGAATTTTCCGGGTATGTAATCAATTTGAATGCTCCCTATAGTTTGTATGTTTCATTTACTACGTACACAATGAGAAAATAATCGTCGGCTTTCCTATAGGTAATGACCGACTAAACCTCAGAAGTAAGAAACAACGAGATCTCACGGCACTTGTTAATTTAACCTAACAATTGCTAATTACTAAGTTCACCTTGTATCTTTGCTTAGTAAACCCTTTTCTCTATCCTTAATACTAGTTGTGTTTCCCAGTTACCTCGAGAAGAGAGTTACAACATATTTCATATGATGTTGAATAAGCTAAGCCATACCAAACCATCCTCTATTCTATAATAAGTTATACATTTAATGTATGAGATTCAGATGCAAATAAAATAAATATTATGGGAAATAGGTAGCATATGACCTGTATTTTATTAGCTTTATTTGCTTGAAGCTACAATTTTTTAATCACATAGATAAATGTGTTTTCACGTTTTATCGTCAGATATTCTAGTCTTAACGTCGACGAGTCTCAAAAAATGACTAATAAAAATAGTTGCCCTAAAGTTACAAAATATTCATATATGTCCTTAGGATAGAAAAACCTTAAAATCGACTACAGAACAGGAAAAGAAAATTTATCGCGTAGTAACAAGTTTCTTTTGATATTATGAAGTGAAAAGTTGTTGCTCTTCAACAGATCTTTTAAGACTAGTTTCGTCTACTATGTATGTTTGATCATTAAATTTTGCCTGTTAAACGATCTAACCGTTTTAAGCTCAACATGTTACATAATTCATAAGTAGCTTATGATTTATGTACATACCTGTAGTAGAGATTATTTGAATAAAGTTCTTTAGATTCAGAATGACGGGTCATTAACCGTTTTTAAGCTCAACATGTTACATAATTCATAAGTAGCTTATGATTTATGTACATACCTGTAGTAGAGATTATTTGAATAAAGTTCTTTAGATTCAGAATGACGGGTCATTAACCGTTTTAAGCTCAACATGTTACATAATTCATAAGTAGCTTATGATTTATGTACATACCTGTAGTAGAGATTATTTGAATAAAGTTCTTTAGATTCAGAATGACGGGGTCATTAACCGTTTTAAGCTCAACATGTTACATAATTCATAAGTAGCTTATGATTTATGTACATACCTGTAGTAGAGATTATTTGAATAAAGTTCTTTAGATTCAGAATGACGGGGTCATTAACCGTTTTAAGCTCAACATGTTACATAATACATAAGTAGATTATGATTTATGTACGTACCTGTAGTAGAGAATATTTGAATAAAATTCGTTAGATTCAGAATGACGGGGTCATTAACCGTTTTAAGCTCAACATGTTACATAATACATAAGTAGATTATGATTTATGTACGTACTTGTAGTAGAGATTATTTGAAAGCAGTTCCTTAGATTCAGAATGACGGGGTCCAGTGGAAAGTTACTCGATAGCTATTGGGTAATAACCTTTTTACTTGACCCCTTGAAAAATGCGATTAAGCGCGAGATAGTTAGTCAGATACGAACAGACCTTCGACGAGAGCGGTCTCTGTTGTCGGCTTTGAAAGTCGCTCTTCCCCCGCGGCGGAATCATGGGCTAGGTTGTTGAAATAAAGATTTAGAAGAAAATAATAAGTCTTGTTTGTTAAGTAATCAAAACAAGAAGAAATCAGCAAAAGAAAACAACAAGAAAGAAGAAACAGACCCATTGGATCCGCCGGGGAAGTCGACTGAAGAACATGGTGGCCGGCCGAGTGAGAAACGGAAAGCAACTGTTAACAAGTAAGAGTCATCATCTCATCCCATCCCTACTCTTTCTGTCTGTCTATCTGTCTGTCTGTCTATTTCTCTCTCTTGTATACCCGATGTTGAACGAGTATATAATAAACACTTCATGGCCTAATCAGCAATGATTTGACATTGTAAGACAGGCTCCGGTGGATAAATGATGAAGATAAAAAGATCCCCAGAGCATTAATTTTCATTTTTGATTACGCTTTGTTGACAACGTTTCATCTGAAAATGTTCAACAATATAATTATAACTAATTGTTTGGGTATAGACTTTGTAGGGACTCGTTGGATCGAAGTTATGACAAGTTGAAGCCAAGAAACAAGTTAAGCTTTGACGTTTTTAAAAATATCTCATGTAATGAACGACCCCTTGTATTTTAGGTGAATATATATATATATATATATAATATATATATATATATATAATGTATATATACCTTGTACGATGGCCAAAAGGCTGCTTGGCGGCAGTTGGTGTGGAAGTCCCGCTTTTAGCCGCTGAAACAGTGTTATCACACCTAATTCGCGGCTTATGAGGGCAGGGTATTGCACGTTGTATTTATTACACGCTGTATGATGAGAATTTGAACATTAAGACTCTCTGGAAAGCAAGAAGACCACGCGGAAAGACGGAGTGACCCTTCAGAAAGTTGAACTGACATCTTGGAAAGACAGGAACTTAATATTCATGAAGAGTACAAAAGATGAAGAATGCCATCTGTGTGCCTGTAGCGGGGAAGGAGTAGATATCACCCAAAAAAGCAACTCAAAAGGAAACGACTTGGACTTGTACCCAGCTACGACGTGTAATTGCGACCAAAAGTTTGACTGCCTGCGAGGTTTACTATTTATAAGACACGCTGATGCGAAAACCGTTGTTCCCCTGTCGGAGAATGTAAATCGATCAATGAGGTTGAGAGTCAGGATCATACCCGATAGAATTCTGGATCTCATCGCTGAGCGACACCGTGCTGGAAAATTTTTCTAAGCAGGCAGGGAATTTGAAGTCAAAAATGTTAAACAGATATAATACACATGCGAAATTTACCATAATCTATTAAGGTGCTACTCATGTGATTGTGGGACATCAAAGACAGTTAATAACGGTTAATACAAATGCTTAATGTCATCAACGGGCGAAAGTAAACGCGTTGTTACGCAAATCACAAAATACATTCAACTTGAAACTGCTAAGATGAACAGACGTTATTTACTTATTTAGCTATTTATTTAAACACATTCATACCCCCCCTCTACCTACCACAAAAATTTTAACAGAAAATACACTCAGACTACATAAAGAAAATAACAAACAAAAACTTCAAATAATCGAAGCTCTACATATCAAACTATAAAAACCCACCTTAAACAAAATAAACTTCGAAACAAGTCAACCTGTTCTCAAATGCCTATGATTTCCCGCCTATCCTCCTTCCACTTCCTTCTCCTTCTCAGAAACTCGTGCCCCCTCCCTCGCACAAAATCTCTACTGCATCGTTTGTTTGAACTACTACCAATTCATACAACCTCCCACTGCCAATTGTTACTACATCGCACCACCAATTCCTACTATTTATTTTATTATATATCATCATCATCATCATGTCGCGCTATTAGCACGGATATCCATGACAATCTCTCGCCAACCTTTCCTATCATTCATAATATCCAAAAGTATTTCAGTTGACCGTTTTATCTTAAATACAAAAGGGTACAATTGTTGCAATTTATAACCAAAATAGGATAGACACCATTACACAGAAAAATACCATAATCTATCAACGTGCTACTCATGTGATTGTGTGACATCAAAGACAGTTAATAACGGTTAATACAAACGCCTAATGTCATTAACGGGCGAAAGTAAACACGTTAAGAAAATCACAAAATACATTCAACTTGGAACTGCTAAGATGAACAGACGTTATTTATTTAGCTATTTATTTTATTTGATATATATATATATATATATATATATATATATATATATATATATATTTATCTTTTTTAAAACCCTGTCCGGTGGCCAAAAGGCTGCTTGGCGGCACTAGGTGTGGCAGTCCCGCTTTTAACCGCCGAAACTGCGTTATCACACCTATTTAGCGGCTGATTAGGGCAGGGTATCGGACGTTGCATTTATTGTACGTTGTATTATGAAAATATATGTACATACTATTATCCCTCCGGCTATGTGTAGGACAGACTGGGCTCTCTAACATTTATTTACCAACCTGTCCAGGAGAAAGAATTATCGGTATTCAAACACTTTAAACTCCGCTTAAAAAATGGCCTTGTGTAGCATCCTAATCGCGTGGAAGGGTTGGGTAAATACATATGTAAAATACTCAATGGCCCATGCAGAATTATGCAATAAAGAAAAATTGTTCAAATAAATTTGTACCACTACATTTATACCACTACATGTCAAACATTTCTTTTAAATTATAAGAAATTATTGATTATAAGTATGCGTAAAAACACAGGAGATGTGTTTTATATTGCTAAATATCGGAAATATCGCTCAAGGATTTTGAGGCGGAAAGGATTCCAAATTAAATTACTCTTTGTATAGTATTATCTGCGTTAGTCGGACTATTGTACTCATCTTCATTGTTATCTGTACAAAGTTTCGGCCGATATGCCCTCCGGCCTTCTTCCCGACTACGACAAGAAAGTTCCCGAGTTCGAAAAGAAGGTTCCCGAGTCCGACAAGAAATACCTGAAGACAAAAGTCCGAAAAACGCAGATAATACTAATCATCAAGCCTCATCTCAAACATTCAGAGAAATACTCGTCGTATAAATCCTAGAGGCAACAATGCAAGTTTTCATTCTCGTAAATTTATTCTGAAATAAGAAAGATTTATGGCAATAGAACAAAACTTTCCTTTCATTTGACAGTTTAACAACAGTTTTGAAAAAATGCAAAAATCGATATTTGTAATGTTGATTATAACTAAATTAGTTACATCAAGAGGAACGCACCTATACTAAAGTCTGAAAAACAACTAATTAGAAGCAAAGTCTTATTTAATTACTTAGGAAACATAGCTTTATACACACACACACACACACACACACACACACATATATATATATATATATATATATATATATATATTGTATCTTCGGGGTCTCCGTATCCTTCTCTCGGTATATATTTTTATGTTTTGTATGTTGAAGTTATGCTTCATAATAACGCCCAACTTCAACATAAAAAACATATATATATATATATATATATATATATATATGTTCACTCTCCATTCATTCCATATATATATATATATATATCTTATTATAATGGAGATTGTGTGTTTTTCTATCTGTAACCGAAACTATATTACTAATCAAGTCACAATTAACATAGTTATTTACATCACATTCCCCATGATTTTATTTATATTTAAACCTCAATTATTAATAAAATTGCTTCACCTTATTATTAGTGTTGTCCATATCTACATACTAATAACATGCAATTGTATTTATATAAACAAAAAATAGCGGTTTGCAGTGTGAACGGGAAGGCTAATTTGCATATTGATATTAAAAATGTTAATTTATTAAATATGTGCTTAGTATTATTGATTTCTAACTGTTTGGTTTTATTTTAATGAATATAAGCAAAAATCTCTCCAATGAATCTTAAATGAAATCCATTATCAAGAAAAAATAAGTGTAATTTTATTCTTTATTTCCTAATTTAACTAAATAGTTAAATAAGTAAAATTCAGCAATGAAAGACGGCAGTGATGGAAGAGTAAGTTTAATTCCTATTTTTCTATTATACCCCCACTTCAAATCTTTTTATCTGCATTCTTATTAGACTTTCTAATTTAATACGATATTTTATTACATTAAAACTTAAATACTTGCACCCGGAGGGTGCATATATTTGCTAGTATATATAATAAAGTAAGCCTGGTGAGTCAGAGAATTTCTACCTAGCTTTCTCCTAACGGATTATCAGGATAATTCTGGCTCTTAGTATATTTAACTTAAGCACCCGTTACAATATTGTTTTCTTTTGGCTATTTTAATAGTACCATCTGATTATTTTGAGGAGGTGCATATGATTTGGTATTTTCTTTTTTTTTCATAAATATTCTTGTTCTCCATACAAACGTTTGTATTGTTTAATTACAGACTATTTGGCCGGGTGTTTTATTTTAATACTGTCTGAGTTTAGAAATAAAAATTATATATAATATATATATATATATATATATATATATATATATATATATATATATATATATATATATATATATATATATATATATATATATATATATATATGGGGTCTATATGCATACAAACCTGTGTAAAATCTTACGTATATTTAACTTCTCTGAACATTCTGATTCGGATCAAAGTTTTGGTCTGAGGCATTACAACATGTAAGAAAGAATAGTTCTATAATTCTTGAATATTATCGAATACATTTTACAAGCATTTTAGAACTGTTGTATGAGATTGATCTACTCCCTAAATATATATATATATATATATATATATATATATATATATATATATAGTCAACGGTACAATCTTTTCAGAATACATGGTATGTCAAAAAGTACCAAGCTTAAAGGTGTATTTATCAAGATAGAAATGAAAAATGAATGGAACGGTATTTTACGTCATAATACAAAGTCGGAAAAAGAACAAAAAATCTTGATACTTTTTTTACACACTCAATATATATATATATATATATATATATATATATATATATATATATATGAGATTTATCCAAAACTTGGTAGTAAGGGATGATTCTATATGTGATTGCTAAGATCCACTGTACTAATATTGATGATCCAGTATGTATAAATACAGTGAATCATTAAATCACTAAAGAGAGCTCAATGTAAAATAACCTTTTAGATTATATACAGAGCAATATTTATCAATAAAGGAAGGAAGAACTCAATACAGTAATCCCATAATAAATTTATTTCGACGAAAATTGGGGCCCATATAAATCTAAGTTGATTTAAACCGGCTCCCCAAATTTTCGCCTCATCAGATGGGTTTCAATTCACTTATGGACAAGCATATCACAAAAAACCCCAAAGAGCTGAATATATATAAATTCAAACAAAAATAAAATAATAAAAAAATAATAAATAAAAAAAAAAATAAAAAAATAATAAATAATAATAATAATAATAATAATAATAATAATAATAATATATATATATATATATATATATATATATATATATATATATAAGAAATAGTAATTTCTCCTTGATTCACCTACTTGACTCGTACAACCATGAGTAAATATTTTAATTCCCTAATTTGTTTCACTTTCCTGCATTAATATGGTAGGAGGAAAGGTAGATTTAATATTTGTCAACCTTGTATATGTTAATGATTGCTTGAGTGATTTTAAATGAGTGTCAACTTGTTTATGGTTATTTTATACTTAGATGTTAGGGAATCGCGTTCATTCTACGTCATATTTGCATTTTCTTTTGTAGTTGGGTAATTCCATGTTAAATCATCCAAGAAATAGTAAATTTGTCACCCACCTCCTTCAATCTTTCTGAAATTTTGTACAGCTATGGACTATGTTAAAGTTAGACAATCCCGAAATTTTGAGCTTCCAATTCCAAAAATTGGCGGAGTAATGTCGATTCTTTGCTCTCAAAATTGGAGGTGCGGGTGCGAAAAATGGCGACTTTTGGAAACCTATTTTTGTCTGTAAAATGAGTTCTAGAGCCTCTTTACTTCTAAAAATTGGCTTATAAAAGCATTTTTGCCCAGAGAATCAACCAACTTTCGTTTGGGCAATCATAAGTCAGGTGCCACTGTATATATAACATATTATATATATATATATATATATATATATATATATATATATATATATATATATTTGTTTATAGTGGTGAAGGCTTGTGTTGAACCATCCACACTTTTGGCACAGTCGATTGGAAAGAATTGGTGCATCAAGGGTTGCCACAAACCCAATCAACGACCGACCTCAGGAATTTTGAATTCCGAGTTATCCCTCTCCTAGACTGTTTATCTACCCAATGTTGAAGGGCTAAGTCTGCCCTACTATTTAACCCATAGCTGGAGGGAATTTTGAATTCAGATTTATCCCTCTCCTCCTATATATATATATATATATATATATATATATATATATATTTAAAGAATTTATATATATATTATCTACTCGAATGTTTTTCCTGTATTAATTTAACTGCTATAGTTACAAATATATCATGTACGCATCTACGTTTAATTAGTGACTCTGGTGTAATAGCCAGACCGGCCCGCTGGCAATCTACTCGTGTCCACAACTTAATTATTGCTTTTACTTTACTATTGTGATCTCTTACAAGACTAAATCAAGCTTCGTAAATTACGGTATTTATGTGTGCCTGGTTAATTATCCTGTACTTTATCCTAAACAAAATCCTAAACCTTAGTTGAGTACAGTCATGAGAGAAAATCAATGAAACTTCACGATGATTTTGTTTGTTCTTGCATACAATGAAATCATCCTGTTCCAGTCAATGCCAATCCCCGCGAGAAAAAGAAAGATTATCCCACTAATCAATACTAATTAGTTAATCTGGTATTCAGTTTGACCGAGGATGGTTTTAATTCATGTAGAGATATCCTCACCATTGTGATCCAAAGGAAAGGTAAGGAACCAATGCAATTTGGCAGTGGTAGTGTCGCAGGAGTTGCTGCGTAACACTGGATTTCAGCATCACACCACTTTAGGGACTGGTTTGTTTTCGGGGATTACCCCCCGATCCTTTCGTTGAAAGACAGCGAAGGTTTTGTGTTGGACTTTTTCTTGACTTAGATGGGTTGTCGACCAAGACTAAGGAACCCCTTTTCAACCCATTTGGGGATTTATGTTAGTAGTAAGTAGCCCAATTAAGAACAGTGATCCACTAGGAATAGCACAAGAGACAATAATTTGACAATGCTGGCAAATGGTGTATGCAAAAACCACAATATGCCCACAAAATGAGGCGCATAAAATTCTCTGAAGTAACACAAATCACCAATTCCCGATCAGAAGACCAAACATATAATATTGTAATGGAATATTTCACACTCTCTCTCACCCATGTGGTCTGATATATATATATATATATATATATATATATATATATATATATATATATATATATATATATATATATATATATAATGAGTATGGCATTATACTAGACTGCTTTGAGGATTAGTATCGTATTCATTGTCTGTTTTATTCTATCTGAATGCAATAAAAACCTCAATTTTAAATCTAGTAATGTGTTGACTGGTCCTTCCACTCAACTACAAACTTGTCTGATTGTATCTCTTTTAAGGACACAACAAATAATAAGAAAGGAAGAACATTTTGTAGTGGATTTGGCTGTTCCAGCCCTTGTATTTCTTCCAAAAATAATAATCCTTTGATTACGGTCTTGAGATAAATCAATGAAACTTGAATATCATCATGTTCCAGTCAATGACAATCGATGCTAGATAAAAGATTATCCTACTAAACAATAATCCACTAATCCGTTTGACCACGATTGTTTTAATTCATGTGCACACCTTCACCATTTATTTCTATATTATCATTCAAGATTAGAGAACGTATTTACCAAGAATATCGACAAAGATTTGATTTGTCGTTTTGAAGAGATCACTAAGTCTTCCAATTTTTAAGAGATGTAAAAGGATTATATTCGTCAGTTGATATTTTCCAAAAGAAAGAATATCAATATAAATTGTTTCAACGCTTCCTTTGGTGGGAAAGATTATAGGATTGAGAAAATTCAAAAATTGCGGGATTTTGAAGTTGGCGGAAAACTGAATTCAAACCCGTTAAACTCTGCTTAAAAAAAATACCATATGTCACTTACTATTTGTGTGAAGTTGTTGGTACATATATATAATTGAACATTATTTATGAATGTTCTAAATATATTCTAATACGTTTGATTACAGGTTGTCGATATTTACTAAATTAATCATTGTTTGGCAATCATCCAGAAACGATTCATTTTCAATGTGTATAGTAAAAATCATATACTCATTTCTGCGGGAAAAAAAAAAACATATACTAAGACAATATACACGTTCCGGCGGAATTAGTAGAGTTAATTTTGGACAATGTTGGAAAGAGTTTAGAAACAACGGAACAAATAATTAAATTACGCAGTTTTATTTATTCGTTTATGCCTTTGTGATTGAGTAAATCACAAAGGCTTAAAAGAATAAATAACGCGTATCAGTTTTGCATAAATATTATCCGTAGAAAAACATCACAAGTTAACCTTTACCAAGGGCCATTACAGAACTGTATCTTCACAGATAACCTTAACTGGGCTTAATATAAATACTATATATATATATATATAGAGAGAGATAGAGAGAGAGAGAGAGAGAGAGAGAGAGAGAGCGAGCGGGGGAAGAAAGAGAGAAAGCGAGAGAAGGTAGAAGGATAATAAATTATAAAATAAAATATATTGCTAAAACGTATTTACGTGAGAAATGTGTTTTTTATCCAAGATGACACCTTCGGGCAACATTTTGATGTTAGTCTTTAATAGAAGAGATCATATATAATAATTCTACTCGAATGTATAACATTTTCTAATTATCGGTCCGAAACCAAAATCTGTTCAGTAAAGAACTTTAAAATATATCAATGTTCGAGCCAAAAATATAAGCAAATGCCAGAAACGTGACTAAGTCATGTACGAAAATATCTGTATTACACAGTCATTTAAACATGAAAAACAAACAAACGTGTTATCCTTCAATGATATTTTTCATCCCTTAACATCATTGTTTTGTAACAAAGTATAATAATATATATATTTACCAATTCTTCCGTACGAGCAGGATGTGACACAAGGTCAATTTGTTAAGCGGAGTTTAACAGGTTTGAATTCAGAGTTTTTCCTTCTTCTAGACTGGTTACCTAGCCATGGTTAAAGAACCCAGTCTGCGCTGCTATTTACCCATAGCTGGAGGAGAGTAGGATTCATACCTTTCCCAAGGGTATTAGCGCTAAGTGAAATGCAATTAGCACGTCCAGGATTTGAACTCGGGGCGACGAGTTAATTTCCCAGGACTTTAACCATTACACCACGCGCTTATATTATTACAAAGTAATAATATAATACAGTTGTACTGTACATTGATTTACGAGTTTAATTCGGACCGCTCGTAACTCAATTTCCCCGTTAATCAAATCAATTTCCCCCCCTTAAAATTAAATAAAATGCCATTAATCCATTTCTCTCCAAGAAAATTCTCTATATTTTCACACTGTTTTTTTGAATTCTTCTATTGGATAAGAGAAAGATTAAAGACAAAGGTGCATATAACAAATAAAACCTAATTTATTAAACCTGGTTGGACGATATGTGGTAACTGGTGCGCCAATGTACGTTCTTGCCTCAAACAAATGTTCAGACTTTTGACTCTGATTTCAAACTTCCTAACAAAATTCGTTTATGATTCTTTTATTATGTATATACTGCATACGTGTTCTTTTACGCTACCAATATTATCTATGACATATCTATTGTCTTATTATTATTTATTAACTGCTCCTAATGACATTCTCTCTCCCTCCACCCTCTCTTTTTCCCTCAACGCCACTTTTTGCTTCAGCGCACACTTTCCACCGCCCCTAGGGGGCGTTACCTTCTAATTTTGGATCCACCGATATAGAATATATTGTTTAATTGCGTATTGTTCATTCTTGAATATACGAGTCAAAACGTAATGCCATTTTCTTTATGTTAGTGAAGTTTAAAAAAATAAAACTAAGGCTCACATTGAGACCCTAACGAGGCTCAGAGCAACAATTCGACGAGTAAAACCCAATTTGACAATCGTCAATGTTCACCTTCTGCATGACAATGCCCGATCACACACACGTAACAGGACAAGGGAGAACATCGCCTTGTTTGGTCAGACAACTTTACCGCATCCTCCATACTCACCACATTTAACGCCTTTAAACTATCATTACTTCCAGCCCCATAAAAGAGGGTTTGAGAGGAAAACATTATTCCAGTGTCGATGAAGTGAAATCTGTAGTGGAGAAATGGCTCAAAGAACAATCAACGGAATTTTATTGGGCAGGGATACATGCTCTGATTCGAAGGTGGAACATTGCTATGGAGAGAAACGGTGACTATGTGGAAGAATAGGAATGTGATCCACAGACGACCAGCTTCATTTTGATATGTGATACATGTTCCTGTGTCGGTAATTATACCTGTCCCAAAGAAAATGGCATAACGTTTTGATTCACCCTCTTATTAAATAAAAACAATATCCCCTGTGGTTATCTTTAAGACACAGACATGACTCATGAATATACCTCTTTGATAATTGACCCTGTGCTATAAATTCTGATGTATGATAAATTATTTTATTGTAACAGAATGTTATTGCTTATTGAAAAAAGTAAGAACAGATTTTCCGGTCAATAACCGTCCGCACATCTCGGTTAGTTCAGATATTATAATTGAAAAACTAAATGTTGAGACGTGTATAAGCGGAACACTTGCTCGGGGTCTGATTGATAACTCCTAAGAAAGTAAATTTATTCAAGGAATCTATACGTTTGCTTGTTGCCATGACATAGGTAACCAGATAAGGCAAGTTTATGTCGCATACAAGACACAGATGAAAAAAGGAAAAAAAAAATGTAAAAAAGTAATAGCGTAATTTTGAATCCAAAAATAATCCGGGGCAGAACAAATTATTTTTCCTGAACTCAGTGTAAAATTTAACGCAAATTCTTGAGGGGAAAAACGGTAAAAATAGAAAGATATGTCTAAATAAATAAAGTATAAGTATGCAGCGAAATAAATTATATTCGTGTGAGCGTCACATCGACCAGATATAAATTGGATGATTTTCTCAAGTTTCGATTTCACTATTAAAAAGAAGCCAGAAAAAAAAATGGATTCTTCTTCTTCTTCTTCTTCTTCTTCTTCTTCTTCTTCTTCTTCTTCTTCTTCTTCTTCTTCTTCTTCTTCTTCTTCTTCTTCTTCTTCTTCTCTCTTTCTTTCTTTCTCTCTCTTTCTTTCTTTCTCTCTCTTTTTCTTTCTCTCTCTCTCTCTCTTTCGCTCTCTCCATCTCTCTCCACACACACACTCTCTCCCCTTTCTCATCACTTTCAGCAAAGCTTGTCTTGAAAGACATAGCTTAACTACATATAGCGAACGAACATGTACCGTTTTATTTTTAATTTTCTAAAAACAATCGATCTAAGACAACAGAATTCTCAAGTAGTCAACTAATTTACGAAGATTTAGGTATATTTTGGAATTTTATCATTTTGATTGTTCAGTTGTAACTGTTACATTGAAGTTAATAATATGACTACACCAGTATTTGTTTGAAATTCAAACTTACAAAAATCTGATCATTATATATGTCCGCCCCGTGGGTTTAGAATACGAGAAATATACTCACCTACCCCAAAAGAGGGTCGTATGGGTAGGAAATAGTTTCTGGAACTAGGGGGTGTTTAGAGTATCCCCTCAATGCCATTAATTCAAGACCTGTGAGTAATGGCGATCAAGGGGTACTCCACACTCCCTAGAGCTCCAAAATTGAACTTCAAAAATTGGATATAGTTTAATGTCAAGCCCTGGTCGCTAAGACCCACAGCCACCGCTTTCTAGCACATATATGATAAAATAACTTGTCACAATAGCAATAAGCTTGGAACAATATATAGGTGCTAGATCTTGACCTGACCTGATTGATCAAAAGGGGCCTCTCCGACCGGCTGTTCAACCTAAGTAAGTACAAAAGTAGAGTGTTGCCTGTCATGTACAGCTTAGCCACCAGGATTCCAACTTTAAGCACCACAGGTCACCAACCACGACCAAAAAGTGGTTCCTTCTGGGCGGGAATCTCACCCCTTTGCGAAGGTGCAGTCGGCTTATTCTGCAGGCCCAGGTCGTCAGTGTTGCTGCAACTGAGCGGGATTCAATCTGAAATAGAATTTCCCTGATTGTATGATAGGTGATTAGCTATATGTATTTATCCAAAACCTTTACGCGAGCAGGATGGGACAAAAACATCATTTTTAAGCGAAGTTTAAAGGGGTTTGAATTAAGAGACTTCCTTATCCTAGACCGGTTGCCATAGCAAGGTTAAAGAGTGCAATATTTCCTACAATTTAACTGTAGCTGGCAGGGAAATATTGGGTTTCATGCCTGGAATTTAGTCCAGGATTTGAACTCAGTTAACTGTGCCCATTTCCTCCGACGATAACCATTACACCAAAAGTAGTATCGTAAAGTAATAAATTCAACGGAGTCGCTTATTGTAGGTAACAACCGGACAGTGAGCGAGTCTATCCTCTATTCACTGGTGTTAGGTTAGGGAATTTTGTAACCTCTGAGGAGGAGCGCCTCACCTATCATCATCCTACTTTACCGCACAGATCCAAGCTGTGCTACTCATGCGCTGTGCTGGCCATCCAGAGATCTTGTGGTTCCTAGTAGATGCCATACCGTCTGATATATATATATATATATATATATATATATATATATATATATAAAAAAGTAAAGTCGTCGGGTGGTTTAAAGTCGGTATCAGCCAGACATCGAGGGAGTCTATGACATTTTCACTAGCTCTTGACCAAGGATATTGTTTTGTCATCTGAGCTGGAGCGCCACACCTACCATCAGCTACTCACTTTACCACACTGTTCCCTGTGCTACACATAACGCTGAGTAGGCATGAGCCGGTATTGAACCCGGAAACTTGTGGTTCCTAGTCGGACGCTCTACTGATTGAGCTAAAGCGGCCCTCTGTGTGTGTGTGTGTGTGTGTGTGTGTGTGTGTGTGTGTGTGTGTGTGTATGTATTACCATCATACGTTTCATTTCTTAATGTCTGTGTTTAAATAGATATTCATCATATTTTAATACTTTCACTTGACACGAGGGCAGATTTCTTTTGGTCCATCTATAAAACTATCATTAGCAAAGAAAGATAATTTGATATATTGTTTCTCGTAACTTTTCTTCCTTTTAATGTTTCTTGTTACTTTATTCTAAGCATTCTACATTGGTCAGCTGTTCATATGAGATAAACGTTATGATTGATAATTATTTCCGTTGGCTCTTTCGTCTCTTCGTTAAGCTCGGTTCGATCAACGCAGTTCATTTCGACATTAGTAGTCAACAATCATAAATAAAAAAAACTATAATCATTTGAGTAACTGAGGAAATAGATAACAGTGCTAGACTGACAAAAGAGCAAACATTTACTATATATATATATATATATATATATATATATATATATATATTATTATAATGAAGATTGTGTGTTTTTCTGTCTGTAACCGAAACTATATATATTACTAATCGAGTCACAATTCCCTTAGTTATTTACATCACATTCTGCACGATTTGATTTTTATTCAAACCTCAATTATTAATAAAATAGTTTTACATTATTAATACTGTTGACCATATCTACATGATATTGATATTTTCCACGTACCCCACTTGTACGGGTCAGGCACAAAGGCCCTATTTATGTGGGACCACCCACAAGCCGAGACTCATGGGGTGGCAGGTGAAAAATTGCGTCGATCCCGTCGGCATTCCCCCTGAAGGGGGCGCCTCAGGCACTGGGCAATAAACCCAGCCTGCCCCTTTAAATCAAGGGGGCAGGTGTTGCCTGGGGGGATGGCCCCCTGGGATCGACGCCGTTAATTATATCAATGGTGCAGAGGCCGAAGCCACTGTTGACCATATCTACATATTATTAACATGCAATCGTATTTATATATACAAAATATAGTGGTTTGCAGTATGAAGGAAAGGCTAATTTGCATATTGATATTAAAAATTTGATTTTAATAAATATGTGCTCAGTATTATTGATTTCTAATTGTTTGGTTTTATCTTAATGAATATGAGCAAAAATCTCTCCAATAAATCCATTAACAATATTAACAGTAATTCTATTCTTTACTTCCTAATTTAACTAAATAGTTAAATTATGAAAATTTAGCAATGAAAGACGGGAGGGAAGAAAAAGCAAGTTTTTGTTGTTCCCCCTCTGTTTCAAATCTTTTTATCGGCATCTTATTTAGTTCCATTACCCTTTCTAAGTTAACATGATATTTTATTTCATTAAAACTTAAATACTTGCACCCGGAGGGTGCATATATTTGCTAGTATATATAATAAATCTAATGAGTCAGACGAACCTACTTAATGCTCTTCAGGGCTAAGATCTGACTACAGAGACAAGGAGCAAGACAAATCAAATAGTACTAACCACAGTAGTCATTTAAATTAGCTGAACCAGACGGACGGATAAAAACGAAAAAAAACAAAAAAAAAAAAAAAAACACAGAACACTATAAGTTTATTGTTTAATACATTTTTAATTTATATATTAAAATTTTTTCTTTTTAATTTTTAAAAAATTATTTGCTCTACTTAGGTATTTAGCTCTTTTTACTTATTAGCTATTCTCCTCGCGGTTATATGAATATATATATATATCTTATATACATATATATACATATAAATTGTTTTTTTTCTTTTGGACAAATACTGTACCAATAGATTATTTTTTGTTGGTACGACTATCTTGGTCTTTTCTTTTTTTCAAAAGTAAAGTAAATTCGTCGGGGCGGCCTAATATCGGTATCAACCAGACAGCGAGGGAGTCTATCCCATTTTCACTTGCGCTAGACCAAGGAGATTGTTCTTTTGCGTCTGAGTCAGAGCGCCACGCCTACCGTCAGCTCCTTACTTTACCGCACAGATCTCTGTGCTACTCAAACGCTGAGTTGGCGGGGGCTGGTATCGAACCAAGAACCTTGTGATTCCTAGCCGAACACTCTACCGACTGAGCTAAACCCGATTTCGACACTCGAAGAAAATTCGCCTGAATAAATGTTTTATATATATATATATATATATATATATATATATATATATATATATTGGTTTGGAGGATATGGTGGCGTAGACATGGATTCAACAGTTCCCGGTTACTGACAGTTTCTCGCCTATGCTATCTTTCTTCAGACTCCATATCCACGCTACCTTATCTTAGATATAAATGCACTATCAATGATATTCAGCACTGTTTACTTATATAGCTGCCATATTATGTACATTATATATATATATATATATATATAAGGTGTGTCCAGAAAATATCGAGATTATTTTAAACTTTTTGATACACATTGTATTATGAAAAAATAATGTCCCATTCATTAATTCATTTCAGAATACAAGTTGTGTCAAAACCGTACCAACTTTA
>CM042140.1:106083039-106085539 GCA_023376005.1 Doryteuthis pealeii
GGAAAGATAGAGATCTGCCTCATTCATGAACATTTACTAAAAAAAAGAAAATAGAATCAAAATCCGATCAGAGTTTGGACACTTATCTCTGATGTATGTTGGCTTTATTTCAACCGGCCGTGTTAATTTCAAACGATTTAATCTCTTCTTTATTTTTTTACTTTCTTGTTTTTCATCCCTTCATTTCTTTTTTTTTTTTTTTTTTTCTTGCACGTGTCTGTTGGTTTATTCTTTTCCTCCACAATTTCCTCTGACTGGCTAGACAACAAAAAAGAAAAAAAATCAGTTTGACCTTCCCCATAGCCTGTATTACATTTACATATGCGCAGCATTTCTCTAGTTTCGAGTAAATAAAATGTGCCCAACGGAGAATTCAGAGCCAAAAATAATTCAATTATGAAAACCTTTTGCTAGTGTGGGTGAGATAAATCAACCCAAAGAAGACGCTAAACAAATTTTGGAAAAGAATAATAACACCAAGGAAACAAGGAAAATTGGATATCAGATGAGCAAGTAACCCTTTAACTGCCGGATTGTCAAAGCACTGATGTATTCTTTTTAAACTTTGTTAGAAAATTTGGACCATATTACCTTTAGGAATCGATATCGATTAAGAAAGGACATGTTTTTCATTCATACCGTCAATATCCGGTTGTTTGTTAGGGTTAGGGTTATAAGTTATGGTCAGTGTTAGGGTTAAGGTTAGTTTTATAATTTAGAAAAAAATCTAAAAATTGTCTGTTAAAACGTGTAACGTAATTGACGATGTAAATGAAAAACACGTCCTTTCTTAATAGAAGTCAAAAAGGGGTGCCTACAGGTCATATGGTCCGAAAATTTGAGTGAGTCAAAAGTTTGGAAATATTTTGGAAATGTGATGAACAATTCGGCGTAGTTTTGATGAAGTAGTAATGGATCTGCGATAATAGCTTGCTGAATGTTACAGCGCAATGGGATTCATTTCTTATTTACCAGAATCGTTCACCATAGGTAGGATGTGACAAATGTTCGAAGTGTGGGGTATGCTGCTAGAATCGAACTCGCTATTATGTAGTAATGGATTCTGTGAAACTAGTTTGCTTACACGACAGTGGGACGCCCCTAATATTTTGAATATAAAAAAAAACTTACGCATTTATTTGGTAAAATAAACAAGCATTGTAATATATGAATTCTTAGCGATTTTTTTTTAATTTGCTGAAAATTATTTTCCTCTCTCACTTCTCTTCTTTTCTCTCTTAATCACTGGTGTTCTTAAAATGGTTTTACTACGTTCATGGACCAGTTACTTCCATTAGTATATATATATATATATATATATATATATATATATATATATGTGTGTGTGTGTGTGTGTGTGTGTATGTATATATAATTATATATATATATATATTAAACAAATCATCTATATATATATATATATATATATATATATTATATATATATATATATATATATGATGACATTTCACAGAACCAAATAGGAGATGAACAACACTGGTCTATGTGATGCCGAGTTATCTTAGTGTTGTTTAGCTATCTTCTTAAGATCTTTTATAGGGTCGTATCGAGTTTTTTGTTTCTTTGTCGGGTAGGACGTTGTTCGTTGTAGTGTCTCCTAGTTCCATCTTGTTTATTTTAAACTCCTGGAACAACACAGAAACACATCCTCTTGTGCATTATTTAATCCACACAAGACGATGTCAGGAAACTATTTATGAGTTCACAAGTAGTAAATTTTACAATATTAGATTTTGAAACTCAATACAATGGAGATATTTAAAAGGTTGTGTGACATCTCTTGAGTCTGGAAGTTTTGTAAGATTTTAGCCGTTACTCATTAAGCTTTCTTGAGTCACAAGGTCAGAGATACGGTGACGGGAGTCCAAATGATCTCTAACACAGTAATAATGGCCTACTTCACTAACGATTATACAACGTGTTGACCCTTTGTAGAATATGAGTAGTTATCATGGCAAAATAATTATTATAATGAACGGGATAGTTAATATAATATATGCTGTAAAGAGATCAATAAAAAACAATAAAGACTAATAAGACTGAAGTCTGAAGAAGGTTGGAGGGTAATCGGCCGAAACATTGTACAGATAACAATAACAATGAGGAAAATAGTCCGAATAAACCAAATAATACTGAATGTATAATATACATAATTCCCTAATCTCTAGGCTTAAAATAATGCCAGATGGGTTTAAAATCAATCAATCAATTTATCAGTTAATTAATATCTGCTTTGATTGTATAATATTTGGTTAAAAATTATACAATTCTGTTTTCTTTAGTAGACATACTTTTTATGAAAAATGTGTTCAGGAAGAAACGTATTAGTTTGCCATGTACAATATATATAATTCCCTGATCTCTAGGCATAAAATAACGCCAGATGGGTTGAGATGCCTTTAAAATCAATCAATGAATTAATAACTTATTTAATATTGATTGTATAATATTGGTTAAAAATTATACAATTCTGTTTTCTT
>CM042140.1:106088039-106090539 GCA_023376005.1 Doryteuthis pealeii
GAAAATAGAATTAGATATGTGAGGAACATCCAAAAAGTCAGATAAAAGCTGTTACTAATTTAAATGAGTATGTCTTTACAAATAAAACGTTGTGTATATATTTTTTTTCATTTTTCGATGTAGATTCTCTCGACATTGATGTAGCTGTCAAACCGGAGCCCAAGTGCATATATGTCCTTCTCGAAAAACGCAGTGTCTGATTATTTTTTTGAGTCAATTACTTTGGGGACCCTCTGAAATATCGAGGACGATTTAGTGAACCAAAGTCCATGGAAGTAATAATTTCATGACCATATAGCCAGACTTTTTCTATTTATCTCGTAGAAACTTTCTTCCTGTTATTGGTTCATTTTTTTCCTTATGTAATATATATATATATATATATATATATATATATATATATATATATATATATATATATGTTGTACCGGCCGTTCCTACAGTGGAGAATATACACCGGTTCTCACTATAAATAGTGAGACACCGAGTGAAAATGTTGTACTGTTACCGTTTAGCGGCAAGCTAGCTGTTCTTGTACCTTATTGTAAATACACTTGTCTCATTTTACCCTACCTCGACTTGACTTCCTTTTACTGATGAACTAACATCAAAAATATATATATATATATATATATATATATATATATATATATATATTCCTTATGTAAATATATATATATATATATCAAAAAGCCTCTAATCCTATAGAGACAAGGAGGGACCCTTTTTTTAGATCACTAATTAGGACTGAGCTTATTCTAGTAGTGACCAGCCCAAACGGGGTTTAACAGGTTTGAATTCAGACTTTTCCCTCTCTTAGACTGGTTGACGGTTAAATGGCACACTCTTCCCTATGGCTGGATGGAGAGTAGTTGGATTCATACCTTTCCCAAGGGTATTAGCGCTACGTGAACTTTAGCTTCGTCAAGGATTTGAACTCAGGTCAGCGAGTCGATTTTCTACGACTTTATTTATTACACTACGCACTTTTGTTTCCTTTATATAATCAATATAGTAGCCAATGTTATTTCTGTCAACAAAATTATATCAACACGTGACACTGAACTGCATCTAGTAGTGAGGTGCAGATTTTGGAGCTCTGTGTAGTGTGGAGTACTTCTTTATCGCCATTATTCTCTGGTCCACGATGACCCGGGTTACACGGCCTATTTACGAAGTGAGCGCTGTCTATCATCTTGGATTAAAATGCAGAATCTTGACTTCTGTTGGTGTCAACTTTCAGAGCGTTGAAGATTTAAATAGCAAATTATTCTTTAGATTTGAAAGTGATTTAACAAATAAGTGGGGTCTAGATTATATTGACTGTATTCTCTGCAGATGGGTTAGACCCATCAAAAAAGGGGAATCCAGAGTATATACGTAGCCAGACCGTTCACCAGGGGTAACATGTCACAAGGTCACAAGTATGGGGCATCCAGCGAGGATCGAACTCGCTATTCAATAGTTATTGATCGGCAAGATATTACTTGCTAACCATTATATCACGGTGGGACGCACTTTTATAATTACCCCACCAGTTCGCCACGGGTGAGATGTGAAACAAGCTCACAGGTATGGATCACCCAGCGAGGATCGAACTCGCTATTCAGTAGTAATGGATCAGCGAGACTAACTTACCGACTATTACACCACCATGGAGATTCCAAAGTTTGACACTAAACTGAAAACTCTCTGGAGATCTAGGGACTATGAAGTACCTTGATATTGTCATTACTCCCAGGTTGACTCAGACCAAGAGTGGTAATACATGTTAGGGTCAAATAGATCTGTTTAAAAATCATTCATATTCGATAGGAATATAACTGTAAACTATTTGTATTAAGAATGGTTACTTGTAGGTATACTTGTTTATTAAGGAATATTATTAATTATTTGAAACAATATAACTGTGTGGGATCAAACGACTATTATCAAATAATTACTTGAAACTTTATAATTATTAGTATTTGATAGGAATACTTAAAAGCGTAAAAGTATGTGCAATCAATATTTCCGTTGGACATTGGCCATGTTGATATGAAAATTATTGAGGGAAATAAGATATTTGGGGTCAGTGGACTCTAAACCAAATGATACTAAAAGTGATTCATAAACTACTTACAATCTAAAACTTTTTCTCTCGCACTCTATTGCCCCCTCTGCCACTCTCTCTCTCTCTCTCTCTCTCTCTCTCTCTCTCTCTCTCTCTTGTTATCTATATTTCCAATGTATTTATGTTATTTTGAAGAGAAAAAAAACAGCAACTGATAAAGCAATGGAAAATGTATGTAAATATGAGACTCAACGAAAAATGCAAGGGAACGATAAAGATAGGCGAGTTCTGTTTGAAACAACCTGTTACATGTTCTCAGGATATGTTTTTGATTTTGCTCTTTCCATACAATAAAATGAAGTCGTTTGTTGCCAAAAGACCTGTTGGGTTAACTTAAATTGTATGTTTCACAAATGAAAATCAATTGTTGAACTTGTAAAAAAAAAA
>CM042140.1:106093039-106103039 GCA_023376005.1 Doryteuthis pealeii
TGGCATTTCTTCCCAAATTATTTTTTTTTTTTTTTTTGATAAAGAGGTATTAGCTCGAAAATTCAAGAAATAATAAAAAATACAGGTCAACACACAACACCATTGTTACCGTATTATTATTTTTTATTTATTCCAAACTGCATTGTGATAGCCTTCTAAATCAACCTCCTAACCAATATATATATATATATATATTTGAGATATTTTTGTATCTGTATCCGTTTTTTTAAGTACATATTATTAGGTTTGGCCATTAGTGTGAAGCATTAATGTGATATATTATAATAATCTAGTTATCATAATCTATTCCTCTGTGAATAAATATCAGAAAACTCGGTTATTTTTTATTTTATTTTTTTTTAAAAGTTTCATTTATTTAGTAGTAGTAAATGTTCGGGATTGTAATTCTCCCTTCTTTATGACTCTATACAGAATAAAATTGTATTGATTTTTTCCACCATGTAGACTCATCTAAGGTTATTTTATGCCTAGTTGTTAGGGAATCGTGTATATTGTACGTCTATATTTACATTCTTGCGTAGTTCTTAATTAAGGTTTTTTTTCTACACGGTCCTATTCAATACGAATTCAACGGATTTTTATTTATTCTTTTGACTACAAATTTCCAGCAAATGAATACTTTGAAATTTGGAACGAGGCTGGAAATCCCTTTTATAAGAATGTCGTGATTAAAAAAATAAATGAAAAAAAACAACAACAAACAAAAGACAAATAAAACACACACGAACAATAAAAATTAGTATCAGGTTCATTGATTTATTGATTGATTTAATTATTGGTTGATGTTTATGGCATTTAAACCCGTTTCTTCTTATTTTATGCGTAGTGGTTAAGAAATCGCGTTCATTGTACGTTCATAGTTATATCTTTCATGTTGTTATTAAAAAGTAGTGAAAATAGATCACTGATTAGGACTTAGGCGATTCTTGTAGTGACACCCCAAGCGGAGTTTATTAGGTTTGAATTCAGAGTTTTCCTTCTTCTAGACTGGTTACCTACCCAAGGTTAAAGATCCCAGTCTACCCTACTATTTACCCATATCAGGAGGGAGAGTAGTTGGATTCTTACCTTTCGCAAGGGTATTTTTCAAAACGAATAATATTTAAACAAATCTATTTGACCCATAGATCAGACACTAACAGGAACTAACACTCAGGGTCAAACTGGACCTAGTAGTAAGGTCAATGGTTCTTCCACACTCTCTAGATCTACAGATCGGGAGCCTCGCCATCAGATGCAGTTTAGCACCAAACCAAGGATTCTCATTCTTTCTAGTGGTGGATCTTATACCTCTGCAGCGGATTACAGTTAGTGTATTCTACGTCACGCTGAAAGAGCGGGCAAATGAGCTGATTTCATCCTTATGAACACCCCCTTGTTTTGGTGGAGACGTTTTCCGGACTGTCAATAACGTCTGATGATTTGAAATAAGGAATCTCTTCCATGAATGAACAACAACAACAACAACAACAAGTAGGCCTCGAGTGCGACGAGACAGGAAATGCAGAAGAAAAAAGAAAGTAAAGAATAGTTTATTAGGATAAAAATCAGGGGTTTCAAAGTAAAAATAAGCATTTATAGGATGAAAAAAAATTAGCGATTTCTTGAAAGAAAGAAAGAAATAAAGAAAGAAAGAAAGAAAGACGGAAAGTGATATTTAGAATGAAGAAAGAAAGCATTTTGATGAAAAAGAAAAACGAATGAAAGAAAGAGATAATGTGTGTGGATAAAGCAGGAAAAGGGATTAAAAAGGAAGGACAGCAGATTATCAGTAGAAAAAAGAAAAAAAGAAAAAATGAAAGAAAGTGAATTGAAAAAAAATGATAAATACAATTATGTTGCTAAAAACTCTTAGTATATATATATATATATATATATATATATATATATATATATATATATATATATAACTTTTCATTCAAAACATTGTAAACAAACCGATCACAGTCTCCTTATTATTCTGTGATAATTTTTTACCTTTCCGTATATCAACAAAAGCCCTGAAGAAGATCTACTAAACATATTGAAACACTGCAGCGTTGGCTGAATAAATACACTAATTTTATTTGAACATGTGTTTTAAAAATTCTTTTCACTATATTACATACCGTCGGATTCACTTCCATTTTTCTATTCACACACACACACACACACACACACACTCACATATATATATTATATATATATATATATATATATATATATATATATATATATATATATATATATATTATCTTGCATGATTTATCTCATGTATTTCTTATATGCCAGTGCAAGTACAAATTAAGACGATTTCACAGGAGATGAACATGAAAGAAAGAAAGAAAAAAGAAAAAAAAGGAAGAAAGACTGAGCGCAACTGATCTTTAGAATAATATGAAAACATGAAACAAAAGAAAATGTGTATTTTGAAATAAAAAAGAAAGAAAGAAAGAAAGAAAGAAAGAAAGAAAGGAAAATATGGAGTGAGTGTTGATAGGAAAGAAAGAAAGACTCGATTGTTTGTCCCCCTCAACAAAGACTTTTTTAACTTAAATCTTATTTTGTCCTCAACGATTACTATTAGAATGACAACAATGGAGTGTGATAAAACTTAGAAAAGCGTTATTCAGTTTATAATAATAGGCAACTGATATATGACAATTCATAGTGTCTATTGAAAGAAAGTTCTTAGCGAGGAGAGATTACCGCCAAAAAGTTTGTTGACGGTAGATACGAAAACTATTTCCCAGAGGGCAATTCAGAGGAAAGGGTTAAATCTTATTCACAAAAGGCAGCAAACAAATGTATCTTCAATAGAGTGACGAATTTCAAATATACGATTAACTGCGTTGCTAGAAAATCGTCAATAAATGAATAACACATAAACATATAATACATCTGACAGGCATTCTTTCGTAAGGAATCGATTTCCTTCTGTCTTGCGCGAGCAGATTACATATAACTACTTTCATTTCATACATCGCCTCGATCATTTGATTGTTAGTAAATATTTGACTGATTCAGCGTTTGTTAAAATTGAATTCTGAATTGAGTCAAATGTTCATAATCCAGTTTAACTTTTCTAAGAGTTGATTGATTGTCTCTCTCCTTGCTCTAAACGTGAATAAATTTGTAACTCTTTATATGCTTGCTATGACCAGCCATTTCGAGAATTAATTCTAAGTTGGTGGGTAGCAATAGTATTGAGAATTCTGGGGTATGGGGGTTATCGTCCTTTGTCTTGCGAGCCTCTGTTTCAAACCAAACAATCATGAGCCAGCATACTTTGGCGGCAAAGCCGAATAAGCAAACTCATGCCATTCTCTTCTGATTCAACCCTCACCGGAGACAGACCTAGAATAGGGTCTCTCCAGCTTTTTCTTCTTCAACCAGAATCGGAGTCGGACGCAAAACAGAAGTCCATCATATCCGAACTATCAGAAGACCGTAGCAAGGTCTCCGTTAATACCCGATATCTCAGGATACACCAAATAAGTGACAAATTATTATTTGCGCAGATGAACTAAAGTCTGCAACTTTATTGTTATTCTGTAATACAGTCTTTTATTCATATTTCTAGTCATTCGTTTTATTTCTTTAACTCTTAACCTGTCTGCCAGACTCGTGGTTAACTCCATACTTCAAACCTTGGAGTACTACCGTTAGTGTCTTTTCATCTCTTTATAATAGCTAGAAAATATTTTTTAACGTGAATCAAATGCAAACACCGACAGTAGTAGGATTGGGGTACTTACTGCTCCATAAATCCCCAAATGGTTTAGAAGGGGCTCATTAGTCTTGGTCGGCAACCCATCTAAGTCAGGGAAAAGTCTGACTGCCCAGCGGCTCTATCCTATCCGAAGGAACGGCTAGGGGAGTAATCCCCGAAAACCAATCAGCAGCCGGGGTCCCTAAGGTGGTGTGATGTTGGAATCCAGTGCTACTCAGCAACTCCTGCGATACTCCCGCTGCCAAACTGCATTGGTTCCTTACCTTTCCCTTATATCACAGCGGCCGTGTGGAGAGGGGGTATTTTCTACTTGGGCAACAGCTCATCCTCCTTATGTACCCGCCCAGGCTACGTAGTCCCCACTAAAAAATCCCACAAGGTCCCAGATTCTATACCCACTCTCGCCAACCCAGTGTATGAGTAGCACAACTGTACGGTAAAGTGTGAGGAGCGATAATACCTGTGTTACTCTATCTCAGAGGCAAAAAACAATCTTCCTGGTCGAGGGGGGGATATACTCCCTCACTATTCAGCTGATACCGACATTAGGTCAATACCCCGGCTTTACATTAAGAGGATAGGTAGAAAAAAAGAGGCGAATACTTTTTAAGCAGAAACTGTGATAGCCTATATCTGAGAGAGAGAGAGAGAGAGAGAGAGAGAGAGAGAGAGAGGAGAGAGAGAGAGAGAGAGAGAGAGAGCAGGATTCACACCTTTCCTAATACGCGCAAAGTGAAATCAATTACCACGTTCAGGATTTGAACTCAGGGCGACGAGTCCATTTCGCATGACTTTAACATTACACCACCCGCTTTCATATTTTGTGATATAAGGTGTGCTGGAATCCACCACTTAAACTTATCAACTATGAGTGGCTGCTTGGATTAAAACCTGCCAATCAACACGCTCGAATACGGGGTTAATTAACTATTGTGTCACCGATCTTGAAAGCAGTTCATTCGCACGCATTGGATACGTACGAACGGACCAGGAACACAAGGATTCTGCCTAACACTAAGGAACACAAGGATTCTACCTAACATAGGGAACACAAGGGATCTCCACTGTAAAATGCTCTAACTTACAGCTTAAACATGGCAACAAATATTGTAACACTGCGTGTGTGTTTATTTTTTTTTTTACAAAAATACGAGGCACGAATAGTGTTAAGGTTATCGTCAAAGAAAAAGTAATCGGTGACAAAAGAAAAAAAGACGAGGCTTTTTGCATTTTACTTTGACCTAATGCTTTTCGGAAAGGCATGGATCCATTATTTACACACACGCTATGGGAAAATAGTAGAACATACTGACTTTATAACCCATAATTACCCTAACAGTGTACTACCACTCCATATCAGAGTAGACGTTGCAGTAATGGCAATGAAGGGGTACTCCATACTCACCAGATTTCCAGAATTGGACCCTCACCACTAGATACAGTCTAGCGTCATATTCACAACACTAAGACCCTCAGACACTGCCTTCTAGCACAAATATGATAAATCAAGCGTCCAACATGAAATGAAAAAAAAATGTAAATACTGATTTTTTGGTGTCGCTTATCCGCCGAATTCTTATTTCTTATGAGTGTCATCATCTCAGCTAAATAATGGACCATTCCGTTTTTATTATAAAGAAAGAAAGAACATGCTACACAGAAAAAATATAATAAGAAAGAAAGAAAGAAAGAATGAAAGAAGGAAAGAGAGTAGGAGAAAGATAAAGAGAGGTGTTCATAAGACGAAAACAATAACGCTAATCTGTCTTACATATTGAACTATTTGCAATAGCTAATAAGTAAACATATCAAACTTTGTAATAATTAAAGCATCATACTGCGTTATATCCACAGATCCTGCTAGGTATTTTTTTCATTCTTTTATTACCTCTCTTCTTTTTCCCTCTTTGCTTATTTTTTCAGAATCATCCTTACCTTTTCTTCCCTAACTTTCCTTCTCATTGTCCTCCTCCTCATCCCTCTTCTCTCCATCCTCTATTCTATTTCTACATTGATAGGATTGCTATTTCACTGTCTGGGTTTTCAGCTAACTTGTCACTGTTTCCTTATTTCTTTACTACTTTCTCTCTTTCTACTCCTGTCTTCTTTTATTTGTCTTGATTGGCCTCCTACGCTTCGTTGCCGTTCAGATTTTTTCTACGCATTGCAACATTTCTCGTGAATATAACAAAATATTCCGAAGTATAAGAAAATTCACTTTGTCATTGAATTGCGAAGCTCGTGAGGAAAGATAATGGAAACCAAAGTTCTGATTTTGCTGGTCAGCCTTTGAAAATAATTTCTATCCTTCCCCCGTTTCCGTTCAATTTCATAAGAGGCCACATAAACAGGAGTAACGTAAGGGGCCTTAACAATCTTTATTTTTAATCAAAGTATTATTTTCCTTTGTGACGTTCGTGCCGCGTTTATAAAATATAAGATTAAAAAAGTACCATCAACTTGTCTTCTCTACTTTTTACCCAATATTTTCTTTTGAATCCACTGAATAATGATAATTTTCATGTTTGGATATTTTTCACGCTCTATAATAACAAAACAGAAAAGAGTATTGGTTTATTATACATTACAAGCGACTACCCGGCGTCAACTGGTAGAGGAGAGAAAAAAAGCAAAGTGATATAATGATTAGCGAGCTTGTCTTGCAGATCCCTTACTTCTGAATAGTGAGTTTAATCCTCACTGGATGCCCCATAAAATCCCCACGTAAAAAGACCTTATGTTAATCAGGCCTGAAAATAAAAAAAAAGATTGTTTCGCGCTTCCATATTGATTTGTTTAACTTTGAGGTTCACGAACATTTTTATGTAGAATTTTAATGCTAGTGTGGGATTGTCTTCCCTTTGGCTGAAAGAGTTATCTTCCCTCTGGTTCCCCGTTGTTGACCACCAGGGTTTTTTTTATGTAAGCGTCTGTTTTAGAACTCTCGGCATCTTCTTCTGCGGCACCTCACGCACATGGGTTAGATTTTTATGTCTACACCCTTCTCGTGTGGGGGCTTTTGCCCCTAACGCAACGCTAGTAAGTGACATTGCCCTATGGACTCTCCATAACTACCCATTACTTCTATATGTACATTTAGGTATTTCTTGTATACCTCCTTATTGTATCTCTATTCACGAAAGGGTCCTTTTTATATCTTTTTTGTATTTCTGGTATATGTATCATTTCCATATGCTTGTAGTAAAGTCCTGGTGTATGTTTAACACTCGTATCGGAGTTGTTTTGTTCAACTTATGATAACCTTGAACCCAACACTAGTTTAATGCTATTTTCCTTTTTAAATAGCTTCGCGAATTTAAATCAAATAGATAGATAGATAGATAGATAGATATTGTTAGTATAGCATTAATTCTAAGAGTAACAATAATAAATAAATGAATTAATACTTAGTTCATTCTAACAATTTATCAAACAACAAGGCAATCACTAACAATATGAATGTCCTTCCTATATATAGAGTCAAGAGTGAGAGACTAACCAGTTTGATGGAGAAGAAAATTGAGGATACATGCTATCTTCTATTGAGTCAATCCTCTCATAGATAATTTCTGGTCGACAGCTCGTGGAAATGGTCAGAATATTTCTATTGAAGATGTGCGCCAAAACATCTGGGATCGACACGTATTACTGTGTCCAATCACAGAAAGGCTATCCCTGACTTAACTCCATGTACAGAAATAACTGTATTTTACTGACACGACAAACAGATATATGTCAGAATTGTTCATTTCGTTTTTATTTTGAAATAATAGTATGTGCACTTTTTACTAGATATCGTCGTTCATGTTCAGATATGTATTTTATTGAATGAAGAAGTAAAATGTATACAGATACAAAGTTTTTAATTGGCTACATTCAGTAGCGATCAGTTTTAGTAAAAATAAGATGTGATGGAAGAAGAAGGAAAGAAATGTATTGAAAAAATATTTTGAAAGAATTTATTTGTAATGCATTTTGTTTAATATATTCGTTGAAATTCCATGAGAAACGTTCTGAAGTTGAATACTTTCGGCGGAATTACCAACACTCGCAGAGGAATGTCGGATTGTTTTGGCTAAAAATTCCAGTGTGGCAATTTGACAATATACAATGCAATTAAAATGTGACTTAAGAAAGTAATTAGCCGATTATCGGGACGCAAGACAATAATCAGCTGATTATCGCTAAATTATAAAAGAAGGGTTTAAATATCGAAGGGGAAAACTAGCTGAGAACTAGAGGAAAGCGCATCTGAGACCACGAAGGGCCTATTAAGTTAGACACCACGGCGCAGCCTAGAATTAGCCTATCGAAAATAGAACGGCCTTTCTTTCTGTCTGTCATCCTCTACAAGCAGCCAGCTGACAGGCGAATGACAATATTTAATTTAAGCGACTCTGTTATTGTAACCTTCTTTCTATCTCTCTCCGCGTTGACGACTGCTAGGATTTATCACAGCCAAGAAAGTAAACATTTATTGAAAGAAAGTGCAGAATTTTGGTAATCGAGACCGTAGTTGCAATGGCAGAGTTGAATGGACGTTTTGCAAGAAAGAAACGATCCCAGCATAAGGCAAATGACCCGTAACCTAACAAATTGGCTATATGTTATGTGAGAGTAAATGATGGTTACTTATATTCTGATTAAAGGAATGAAGTTGAGACACAGCTTGGTCTTCAGAAAATATTACTGAACAATGAGATGGAAAAATACTTTATTATTTAAAATTATGATTTTGACTTAACAAGATCAAGTAGCCGAAAATTAAAATCAAGTTGGCGTAGATAAATTTTGAGAATTTTAATTTTGATTAATTTTGAATTACGATTATTTATTATTGTATTGTTTTTTTTTGATAAATCGAATTTTAAGTTTAAATAACATTTAGAATACACAAAAAATGCATAATAAAATAGATGTATCGATAAATAGATCACTTGAATGCATTCTCTGTCTGTCTGTCTGTCTCTGTCCTGTCTCTGTCTCTCTGCTTTCTCTGTCTGTCTGTCTGTCTGTCTGTCTCTCTCTCTCTCTCTCTCTCTCTCTCTCTTCTATATATATATATATATATATAATATCGCAGTGTGGTTGTTAGAGCGATACGAGATGCCCTGCATTCTCCAAGAATTCTAAATCGAAGCACTGGGAGCGTTCAATGCACTTCCTTTGTGATCAAATTCAAAACGCTGTTTTCTTAATAACCTTTTAACCTGATTTTTAAACGTAGAGAAAGGCCTTTTTATCGGGTTCAATTGAGGAAACATGTCCCACTCAAAGGACCTTAACCCGATCAATTGAATTGATTGATTATTCAGTAACCATGGTTACTTGGTGCATTTTTGATCACCAGATTTATTGCTGGGAGAAATAGTTTTACCTTATCGCAACGCTACTAAATTGACAATATAGTTGTACCTTAACTTAAGAGTTTAATTTATTCCGCTCGTAATTCAAGTTCATCGTTTCTCAAATCAATTTTCTACATTGAAACGAACTGAAATGCCTTTAATCCGTTCCAACCACCTCCAAGTGACTAAATCTAAGTTATTTTTTTAATAAGAAAAGTAACACTGCATTGTATAAAAACTTAATAAAATAAAATATAATGAATTATTTGCTGTAATATTTTTAACATTTTTTTTTTTATAAATAATATTTCTTGGCGTACTAAGTTCGGAAACTTAACTGTTCTTAGTAAACTTATTAACATAAGCCTATCTGAAACTCACTCGTACCTAACATTTTAGCTCTCGACACACACCAAAAATCGACCGGGTGTCAGCTCGTGCCTCGGAAAACTCTTATGTTAGAGCAATTGTAAGTCAAGTTAACACTGTATGTAATAAATATATGAACATATCAGAAGTAAAAAAAAAAATTAAAAAAAAAAAAAAAGAAGAAAGAAAAGAATAAAAGAAAAAGGTTGATCTTATGAAACGTTTACTGAAATAAAAGCTGCAGTTTGCAAAGTCACCAGATATCTTGCTGTGTTTGTCACAGGGCTTTAGCTAAATAATCTCAGAGAGTGGCATGAGTGTTCTACTATCATATGTCACTATAATCCAACAACGTACATATTTCTTACTACCTTATAATATTTCGCACTGGTATATCATTTACATGTCGAATTAGTTATTAATCAAGCTGTTTGAATTGTAATTCTGGTGGTAAAGACTTCTATTGCCCATCTAGATCTGACTTTCATCATATATGTACCACACACACATATATATATATATATATATATATATATATATATATATATAT
>CM042140.1:106108039-106118039 GCA_023376005.1 Doryteuthis pealeii
GATTTTGGGAGCTTTGTTAAATCAACTTAGATTTATAAAGCCCCAATGTTGGTCGAAATAAATTTATTATGAAATAACGGTGTTGAGTTTTTCCTTCCTTTCAAAGATATATATATATATATATATATATATATATATATATATATATATATATATATATATGAGGTGTATCAAAAAGTATCGTATTTTGTACTTTTTGAAACACCTCGTATTCTAATACATAATTGTGAGACAACTTAAATTTTTCCCGACTTTAAGCCTCTTACATCGGCTCTGCTACCACTGCGATCCTATCGTAAACTGTTGGCAGCGTGTCTCGCATGTGTCACTTGTTTACACTGAGATAAGATGATAACCCTTATCGTTTTTTGTTTTTCGTCTGTGAACCAATGCTCTGACTGGTATTTGTTCCTTTTGCAAAAGGGAACCAGTTGAATGAAAAAATACCTATGAAATATGGTAGACGTGGGGGAACCTTGGTTGGCAAAGCGTTAAGCAGCAGAAAGTACTCTGAGCAACCTAAGTCCTTTGTTTATCAAAACCACTTGATTAGGCATTGAATGCACGAAAACAAAACACCAAACCATCTCTATTAATAATGGAGATTATGTCTCTATTTGTCTGTAACCGAAACTGTGTCACCACTTACGTCATATTTCCCAAATCGTCATATTTCAATGTTTTTTTAAAAACAAGTTTTAATAAATACATGCCCGGTATTATATATACTTTGTTTTATTTCAATATATATTTAAAGTTATCAGATCTAAATTTTGATTTCAAATTGTTTTATTTTTTTACTCTTTTGATAAATTTGAGGATCAGTCGGTAGAGCGTTCGGCTAAAAACCACAAGATTCCTAGTTCGATACTGGCCCTCGCCAACTCAGCCTATGAGCAACACAGGGATCTGTGCGGTAAAGTATGGAGCTGATGGTCTAGCGCTTGTGTAAAGGGGATAGACTCCCTCGCTGATTGGCTGATACCGACTGTAGGCCATCCCGGCATCTTTACTTACTTACTTATGGAACAAACTCTCCGACATTGAATTTTTAACTTTCACCCCCCCAGGTAATATCTTTCAAAAAATAATATTTACACCGCCCAGAGAGCGTTTTTTTTTTGCTAGTCATTATAAAGTATTTTCTGCAATTGTTTGAACACAAAATTACTATTTTTACTTTTAGTTTTTTCTTATTGGTTAGGTTGTGTGATGTTTTCCCCATAGCTGGTCACAACGCGCTTCTATTTTGTTCTGTATCTCGCCTTTCTTGTCCATGTTGATCCGAATGGCTTGACATTTTCATCTACCCATCGTCCTGGTGATCGGTCTATTAGTGATTTCCGGTTTCTCGAATACCACTCGACAACTGCACTTATCAACCTCGCGACACGTCCGTTCCAGCTAACTTCCGCTTTCGGAAATCAGCGATCACGTTCTCTACCCCGCTCCACTCCCGAATTACAACGCTTCGAATGTACACACACAACGATGTTCTTAGAATGGATCTCTCCATCAACTCTCAGATGCTTTATCACACAAATCACTTTATACAAGATGTGCAACTTAATCGCAGAATCGGTGAGGACTGGGATCGAACTCAGTGCCTTGCGATTCCTAGGGCACAGCTAAGAGTGAGTGAGTTTGTATATGTGTGTGTGTGTGTATGATATATATATATATATATATATATATAGATAGATAGATAGATAGATAGAGAGAGAGAGAGAGAGAGATAGAGAGAGAGAGAGAGAGAGAGAGAGAGAGAGAGAGAGAGAGAGAGAGAGAGAGAGAGACAGTTGTAACTCTCTCCTGTGTTGTAACCAGCGGTCCCTTGTTTCGTGATCGTCGCAGCCAATATTTCCCTTGCATTTATTTTTTTTAACAATTTGAAGAAAAGTAATATTATCCAAAAAATTACCCCTTCAAAAAAAAAATGCATATTGCAATATATGATAAAACAAAGATTATTTTTCCTTATTAAAAAATAAAAGCAAAAAAAAAAGAAGAAAAAAACCCCAAAAAAACAAGAAACAAAAACGTTTTATTTCAACTCTTTGCTTACCAACTCCCCCTCCCCTCGTGTGCACCAAATTATTTACCTGTATGATATTTGAAATTTTAGCATCTATTCATCTTAGAACTCATTCCATTCAAAAAACGAAATAAGAATTTCAAAGTTTAATATCTATTCATCACAGAACTCATACCATTCAAATAAAGTCTTGTTGTTATTGTAATCGAAGTCCTTCTCAATTATAAGCATCCAGCGACTTACGGTAATATCACAGTGGTGTGAGAGCCACTGTGAGCGGTTTAAAGAAGGCAAACTATTGAATAATACGCGAGCAATATGAAGCGTATGAAAGGAAACTTATTTGAAACGTCAACACCTTTTTTTCTTTGGCAGACCATCTATCAACTATTCAGTCAAGAAGTCTGTAGGTCAACGTGTCGCTTAAAGGTGAATCCTTTAGAGAAATATAAATAGATTCGTTTGCCTCTAGGCAAATTAACTCTAAGAATATTTGAATCTCTGATGCGCTTCACACAAAGGAACTTTTTTTTCTGAATAATTTTATTAATGAACTGTTTTCCTAATGTTTGAATAATCAAAGATTTCAATACTGATTCGTATCCTCGTGTATAAAAAGGTCGCAAAGCCTGTCAGAATAAGAAGTATCTACAAAATACCGTTTGTTCCAACGTAATTATATTATTATAAATTATTATAATTATTTATAATTCATTATACTAGAAAATATAAATTATTAGCTGTTTATGTAACGCGGAATTTAACGAATGCGATTGCGTAAATAAATACATCAAGTCTTTTATGCCCCCTCTCTCTCTCCCCTCTCTCTCTCTCTCTCTCTCTCTCTCTCTCTCTCTCTCTCCCTCTCACTGTCCTCTGTCACTCTCTCTCACACACACTCACACTCTTTCGGTAGAGCATCCCCAACAGCGAATAAATAGCAGATCTTGCGTAAACTGATTTGTGTGGTAAAGCATCTGGGAGTTTACGGTAGGCGTGGTGCTCCACCTCAAAACAAAAAAGAATCTCTATGGCCTAGCGCTAGCGAAAAGGTGGATCTACTCCCTCATTGTTCAGCTGATGCCAACAATAGGCGACTCCACCAACATTACTACTACTATATACGTATGTACTTATGCGTGTAAGGTATGCGTCACACGGAAGGGGAACGCAGCTTTTTAGAATATATTAATATTGGTTTACCAACCCCTCCACACGAGCAGCATTTGACACAAGGTCAATTTCTTAAGCGGAGTGCAACATGTTTGAATTCAGAATTTTCCATCTCCTAGACCGTTTGCCTAACCAAGGTTAAAGGCCCCAGTCTGTTCTACTATTTACTCATAGCTGGAGGGAGTGTAGGATGCATACCTTTTCCCAAGGGTATTAGCGCTAAGTAAATGCAATTGCCACGTCCAGGATTTGAACTCGGGAAGACGAGACCATTTCCCTTGACCTTGACTTGGGTATAATCGAAAAATAGAATAACTGGAACTTACACTTCCATCACTGCCGTCTTTTATTGCAGAATTTTCCTAATTTAACTATTTAGTCAAATTAGGAAGTAATGAATAAAATTACAGTTATTTCTTCTTCTAATGGGTTTCCTTTAAGGTTTATCCCCGAGATTTTTGCTTATATTCATTAAGATAAAATCAAAACAATTAGAAATCAATAATACCAAGCACATATTTATTAAAATCAAATTTTTAATATCAATATGCAAATTAGCCTTCCCGTTCACACTGTAAACCGCTATTTTGTTGTATATATGAATAAAATTGCATGTTATGTGTATGTATAAGGTCAATTGTATTAATAATGTAAAACAATTTTATTAATAATTGAGGTTTAGATAAAAATAAAATCACTGAGAATGGACGTAAATAACTAAAGAATTTGTGACTTGAATAGTGATATAGTTTCGGTTACAGACAAACAAATACACAATCTCTATTATAATAAGAGATAAAACTTAAACACGACAAACATTTAAACTTTAATGTTTCGAAAGTAAAAAAAAACAAAAAACAAAAAAAAAACAACATTTATAATAGTATTGTAGCGATTGTCATCCCATGCTGGGATGGACATGAATCCAAAAGGGTTATCTTCTCTTGTCGCCAGTTTTTCGCCTATAGGTGGCTAGGGTATTTAAACAGCAGCCCGGGAAATTCCCTCTCTTTTTGACCAAGCTAGCAGGACGAGTGGAGACGCGTGGTGTTTCTGACCACTAACGTAGCGGGGGGCGGGCTGTGTTCCCCCATGTTCAGGCTTGTATCCATGCGGGTACACAGCCTTATAGACACCCTTCTGGGGTTATTCCTCAAGTAAGTGACTCTCACCTCTTCGTAGAACTCTTTCTTACTTTCCATGGGCTTTAATACTCATTGTGTTTATTATGTTATCCCTTGCCTGTCCAGACTTCATTGTGAATATTTTCACTTGCCTTTTACTAACGTAGTATATGAACCAGTTTTGGCCACTATGCCCAAAACAACATGTCAATCTTATAGTATGAATAACAGTGACGACAAAACTAATGACACGATTATGACCGCTGACATAATTCTCTGCAGAGGGCTACACCCAACAAAATAAAATGTCCTGGGGTATACATTAAACTACATCTGATGGTAGGGCTACATTTGTAGAAATCTGGACGGTAACACTTCATTGCCATCCCCACTGACGTGAAATGTTATTACTTGTTATGGTCCCATTTATGTGCCAAATAAATGTGTTTAAAAAGCATTTGCATTCGATAGGACAGTTTGCAAAAGAAGCCTATCCAGAAATAACTACAGAATGAATGTAAGTATGGAGGTAGAATGAATGCGATTCCCTGAAATAACCCTCCGCGGGTTGACTTGCCGTTAAATCAATCAATAAAAACACTCAAAGCTTTAAATTTACTTCATTGTAATAATTTATTTCAACTGCATGATTGCAGCATCATCAGACAAGCGAACGAACATGGTTATCATTGAAGCTCAGTGATAACCATGTTTTGGCTCCTGTCTGATGTAGATTTAAAGTTTTTGCTTATGTCTGAAACAAATTTAAAGTTTCTTTTCCTTAATTATATATATATATATATATACAGAGAGAGAGAGAGAGAGAGAGAGAGAGAGAGAGAGAGAGAGGAGGGGGAGAGTGTGTGTGTGAGTGTGTGTATGTGTGTGTGTGTGTGTGTGTGTGAGAGAGAGAGAGAGAGAGAGAGAGAGAGAGAGAGGGAGAGAGAGAGAGAGAGAGAGAGAGAGAGAGAGAGAGAGAGAGTCTAAAATATAACAGAAGGGAAACAGACACCTTAAACGCATGCACGACCGTAATTCTAAAATGACAGATGACAAAAACTCATATTCACAAGCCAACAATCATGATTTATTAATGAGACAGCTGATCTTGTTTGCAGTCACAAAAGGATAACATTTCCGTATTAAATGAAAAAGGTTGACAGAAGGAGCACATCAGAAAAGTGATGACTTGACAAGTGCAAACGCAGAGTACTCTTAGCATAATAATAAGAATAAGAATATGATAAGAAATTTATTAATCAATAGTAGTACAAATTATTAAAAAATATATAAGTAAAAGAAAAACTTTATTGGTTTAAACTACTATTGAAGGGAGGCCATGCCTAATAGTGTGAAGCTAATCCCATGGACATGACCACCCTTGGACGCTCACAGGAAACAATACATGAAACACACAACGTAAACATATACATATATATCATGAGACAAATTAGCCGTGTGAGAATCTAAATGCAAATCTGTTGTTTATAAGAGGCTATAAAATGATTTTTCAAAAGTGTTTTAAGGACAAAATAATTAACTGAAACAAGCTTCATCTTTTCTTTATCAAAAAATAACGACTGAACAGTATTCCAAGAATTAATTGCATTAAAACGAATCGAATTTTGGAGAAAAAACTACTAAAATCGGTGCTAAACTGGCTCACTACTTGCTGGATGTGAGAGAAAAGGTTGGGAAATCGTCGAGATTCAAGAACCTGGTTCTTATTGAAATTTAGGTTGTAGAGCATTGGACTTACAACCAGCAACCAGTAGTTTAAATGAGGTCAAACATTTACTTTCTTAGCTCACAAAATGATTTTAAGGTTTCGTCCGGGTGTATTTATTTATTTTTTTAATTCTATTCGATTTGCTAACTCCCTTTTCCCAAATCGCAATTATCTACCCAGAGATGAATGGGTAACCCAATGGGTCACGTTTTGACTAGTATTTCTTGATAAATAACCTACATTGATAGTAAGTCATTAGATATACCTTAAAAGGTACATTGACTTAGACTTCTCATCTAATCATACGAGGTATGTCAGAAAGGTTCCAGGACTGGTGTCACAAATATTTATTTCAAGTCCAAACTACAAACTACAAGTTATACCCTTCAAAATAATCCTCCTGGAGTCTAATGCACTTTCCCTTCCTTCTCTGGCAAGCTTGCAATCCTAGAAGGATTTTACCTGGATTCTCCATAGCTCTGTCACGGCCTTTTTGATGTCGTGCACATCCTCAAAACGGATTCCCTTAATGACCCGCTTGAGCTTGGGGAAGAGGAAAAATCGCATAGAGCCAGGTCGGGCGATTAGGGAGGTTGCTCTTGCACAGTGACGTTCTTCTGGGTCAGAAACTCTCGAATACTCAGGACAGTGTGGACAGGTGCGTTGTCGTGGTGAAGTACCCACAAGTTGTCCTGCCACATCTCTCGCCTCTTCTCGTGCAATGAACGAAGCTAACTCCACAGTATCTCTTTGTAGACATGCTGGTTGATCGTCTGGCCTTGTGACAAGAACTTAAAGTGGACGATGCCCTTCACATCGAAGAATGCGATCATTTTGGAATAAAGTAAAGTGGTCGGGACGGCCTAATGTCGGTATCGGCCAGACAGCGAGGGAGTCTATCCCCTTTAACCTAGCACTAGACTAAGGAGATTATTTTAGCATCTGAGGTGGAGCGCCACACCTAACATCAGCTCCACACTTTACCGCACATATCCCTGTGCTGCTCATACGCTGAGTTGGCGAGGGTGAGTATCGAACCAGGAACCTTGTGATTCCTAGCCGAACGCTCTACCGACTGAGCTACACCGGCCCTAATAAGCAGATATAATAAGCCCTTAAATCAATCAATCAATCACTCACATTGATGTGATTATGCTAAGCGATCAGAGTAGATGAAAATCGAAATCAAAAGTAGAATCGAGGCTATCCAAACTATAGCATTGTTAAGATCGCCTAGATTATTCAGAAGTGCCCTGCAGACCCAAGGAGACTTGCTGTCACTCAGTCTCAGTGAGCCACCGGCTACGGCAGGTGTGAAAACTTATAGAATACTAAGTCCAATTACCGTCGAATTGGCAAGACAAGACGGCAAACAGTCGTAACTGAATACGATTCTGAGATGCCGTAAAGACCACTGAAAAGTGGCAGGATTTATGGAGCCTCAGAGGACCCTACAACCAAGCAGCCAATCAGGACTCAGGGAATGGACTCACCCAAATGCATGGGTGGACTGTTCTGAATTCCCATAAATACCAGTTGTCTTGACACTGGTGCAGTTGTGCTTGGCTAGTCACATTGCTCAAACCAATTGTTGAATGTCTAACTGACTTACTTCAATAAAACTGGATGACAATAATGATGATAATAATAATCTTATAATAATGGAGATTATGTGTCTGTCTGTAACCGAAACTACGTCACTACTCAAGTCACAGTTCTTATAGAAATAAAGGATGTGCCAAGCAGGAAACTTGGACTTCTCATCTAATCATAAAATAAGACTAGACGGTATGATAAGCCGTTAAATCAATCAATCCACCAATCAATCTATTTATGATGCGCTTATGGAAAGCAATTAGAGTAGATGAAAATGGAAATCAAAAGTATCAAATTGACGAATAGAAATTATTACCTCATTAATACCGAATGTTAACCGCATATGTTCTTCAACTTTACTATTTAATAGAGTATATTATTGCCTTTGAGTGCCTGGATACAAACGAGGCATTCAAGATTTACCTCTAATTCAACTAATTTATAACACTTTACAATTAATGACAGCCATTCTTCGGGCGTCGTCAGTTTGAAATAAATTAGATACGAACGGTCTGAAACGAAATTTTCCTTTTATCCCAAGAAATTTTGCCAATAACAGAAGAATAGCATTTTCGATAAGGAGACGCCGGCGGTTTTTATATTTGCATCAAGTGGTTCTCAAAGAACATAATTCTATCTCATTGCAACGACTGATGCGATTGGTCACTTTATTTCGTATGCACTGCCGTATTCTATAATTGGTGCGAGGTGTTAATATTTAAATAGCATTTTCTGATTTCAAGTGACCTGCCTCTTGGCATTGTTGATTATTATATCTGAAGTAATATGAGAATCGCGTTCTTTTGAAAATGTTAAAAAAAATATCTTCCGGGTTTTATATACGAATTTAATGGAGGCACCCATCGTGTAATGGTTATCGTCATAGAAAATAGACACGACAGTCCGTGTTCAAATCATGGACGGGGTTCTTTGCAGTCCAAATTTGGAAAGTTATGAATTCAACTATTCTCTATCCAGATATGTGTAAATAATAGGGTAGACTGGGCTTTTTTAAAATTAAATAGAAACCGGTCTAGGAGACAGAAAACTCTGAATTCAAACCTGTTAAAACTCTCTTAAAATGACCTTGTGTCACAGCCTACTCTTGTCCATGGGTTTTGTAAATACATGTATACCAACGTAAGGCACATATTTGACTATTTGTTAGCGGTTAATTTAAAATAAGATATACAATTTTTATTGCATATTCTAAAATACAAATACTCGAATATAGCCTAAATACAACAGAGTAGTTGCATCTCTTTAACTTAGTATAAGACGATTAATCTTGAGCTGAAACCTTCCTTGCTCATGATAACATGGTACTTAATATAAGTTGTCGGATATGTAGAATTTAGCATTCAGAATTTTTGCTTTTAAGGTTCGAAGCAGAACTTTAGCAAGGAAACTCTTATATCGGTCACGAAGCGAGCCCTATGATGTTTTTACTCAAGTGTATGCAAGTTCATTACATATATATTTGAAATATGTTTTATCAAAAAGCGTCGAGTCACTATAATTTCAATTCCATAGAGAAACAGAGTGCCGCTAGTACAAAACATTGCTGACTATCATCATAATAATCATATGAATAAGGTTAATAAAAATATAAAATATCTAGGAGTAGGTAACACGTAATTAAATAATTCCTCCCGTATTTCTTTATTTCTTTCTCTGTCTCTCACTGTCTCTCTCTCTCTCTCTCTCTTCTCTCTCTCTCTCTCTCTCTATATATATATATTATATATATATATCTTATATCAACCAAATATATCAACCTCTCCAACACCAAACTGACCGCTGAACAAATTGAATTCTTAAACTTGGGGCCAAACTATCACCTAACCAGACAATACGACCTTAATTAAAAAAAACCAAATTGAAATTCTCTACCAACAAATACAAGACTTACACACACACACACACACACACACACACACACACATATATATATATATATATATATATATATACGAATCCAACAGAGACAAACACATACACACACACATATACATATATATATATATATATATATATATATATATATATATATATATATATGTATAAGATGTTGTTATAGAGTCTACTTAGGCTTTTTAACGATATATGTGATGGATGGTTGCGAGCTCTATTGCCGATATTAGAAACATGGCAAAGTTTTAAAAAAAAGAAAAATAATAAAAACTCCAGAATGATGGACATTATCTTACTTATAAACTTACACAAAGTTCTGTCGAATGATTATATATAGCACAAGATTTATGAGCTTGTAAAATACCCTTATGAACTATCTAACTAACTGAATTCATGCCTCAGAGTCTACCAATTGTTTTTACGTATGTA
>CM042140.1:106128039-106143039 GCA_023376005.1 Doryteuthis pealeii
ATTGATAGAACCCTAATAGGTACTACTGCTCCGTTTCAGTATAGACCAGGTGGTAATATCGATGAAAGGGGTATTTCAAGCTCTCCAGATACCCAGAACCGTAGTTTCCTCATCAGAAACATTTTGATTTCATCCCCAAGCCCCCCTTTTTTTTTGGGGGGGGAGAGGCTGGCCCATTTGCAGCGGCATATATCATCATGTCGCGGTATCAGTATGGATTCTCTCACCACCTATCCTTATTGGCCAAAGCTCTTGGTAGGTCTTCCTGACGACCTTCAATATCCACGCAGAGCTGATCAATATAAGTCTTTGCTGGTTCACACTTTTATATATGCCTGTGTAGGTGTTCTCAGTAGAACATCACTCATGAGTTTGTTGCTACTTCTTCAACAGTTTTCAGAGTGTCTTGTTCGTTTTAATTGGATTTTTTGTGTGATATGAGGTAAGTGTCAGCACAGCTGTTGTTTTGTATGTTTTTTTTTAGATTATTAAGCTGACACAAAAACCCCCCAAAAAACCAAAAAAAAAAAAACAGCAATTAGCTTTAGATAAATGATGTATGAAAAGTATACCATGTATCTAAAGCTAACGCATATTCTTTATTAATAGTAGCAAATACAACCTTTCGGCGGCGTAAAAGTAATTTTTGAAGAATATTGCCTGAGGAGATGGTGAGAAAAATTAAATAAATGAAATGAAATGTGTAATATTTAAAAAAAATACTTACTTAAAAAGCGTCATATTCTCTCCACTCCACTAAGATATTTGTTTTGTTTTACGACAGTAAGAACCTCCAAAACCTTTCTAAAATATTCTGATTTAATTATTCTATTTTATGAAAAAAATCGTAAGAGTAAAATATATTTTTTTTGATTTCATAAAAGGAAATAGGGATGGGGTGGGAGGCAAAAATCCCCTAATATATTTTTGGAAAAAACTATTTTAAACATAAATTCATCTAAATGTGAATAAGTATAAACATTTTCGTGACAATTTGACTCTTATTGATTTTTCATAGAATTTGAAAGAGAATTTCTGTGACATAAGCAATTCTGTGAGGGCTTATCGTATTAATCCTGTTCTTTTGAGTAAAACCACTTCTTCAATGACTAAGAAGAGATTCTATTAATTCTATGTTTTCCACTAGGAGTGAAGTAAGTATGCAGAGAGACCTAATGTCAGTATCAGCCGAACAGCGAGTGAGTATATCCTCTTTTCGCTAGCAGCATACTAGATAGATTGTTTGGCCGAAGTGGAGCACCAAATTTACCTTCACCTACCCACTTTACCGCAAAGACTATTGCTGAGCAACCCCTGAACTAAGTTGGCGAGGGCCGGTATCGAACCAGAAACCGTGTAGTTCCGAGGCAGATGCTCTACCGACTGAGCTAAACCAGTACTTTTTCTTTTAGCTGTCTTCCACCCCAGACGTAAAAAACGGTCACCTTTGTCTAGCGCTAGTAAAAAGGGGATAGGCTCCCTCGCTGTTCGTCTGTTACCGATGTCTACGCCTACTTTACTTCTGGTTTGATAACGGTACCCACCAACTTAGTTCATGGTTTGCACAGCAATGATCTTTGCAGTAAAGTGGGGGAGGTGATGGTAAATTTCATGGTCCACTTCTGCCAAACAATCTCTCAGGTGTGGTGCTGGCGAAAAGGGGATAGACTCCTTCGCTGTTCGGCTGATACTGACCACTCCGCCTACTTTACTTAGAGGAGTGAAAATATCTATGGTGTCTTTTTGGCAGATAAGTTTTCAGGAAACGAGTGAGCCTCTAAGAAAAAAAGATCTTGATATGAAAAAAGATATTTATAATAAAAGTAAATTCATAAATATATAAAGCAAGTTTAATCATTAATCTTTTTATTAAATGGCCAATTTGATAATCTTAAGGAGAAGAGCACGACCGAAACATCAACGTAAAAAATGTTATCTTACCGTCTAGAGTTACGATAAAACAGAAGGAATTTTTCTTATCTAAACAATATTTTCCATTTGTCGAGTGCTAGGCTTTTTTTTCATCTATATTTATCACGGTATTTTTTTTTTCATGTATGTCCTTCCATTCTTTAATTTGATATATCATTTTTCTTCAACTTTATTCCTTTGTTTATTTTATACTTTAATCGTTTCTTTTTTGCGGGGTATCCCCCATTTCATTTATATTGTTTATTCATTTTTTATCAAATATCTGTATAATTAACTTTCTTTCTTTATTTATTTCCTTTTTTGTTTCTTTCTTTTTAATTCTTCGTCGTTTTCTTTATTACTTTATTATTGTCTTGCACTCTTTTTTCCCTTTATCTTTCTCTATCGACTCTCAACTCTATTTCTCTCCTTACGATTTTCTGTGTGTCTGTCTGTATGTATGTTTGTGTGTTTCTCTATCTTTGTATCTAACTGTTTGCCTGTCTTTCAGTCTCAATCTCTCTCTCTTTCTCTTTGTCTCTGTCTCTCTCTCTGTCTCTGTCTCTGTCTCTCTCTGTCTCTGTCTCTGTCTCTGTCTCTCTCTCTCTCTCTCTCTCTCTCTCTCTCAAGAAATGGATGCAATAGAAACCTACTCGAGTTTCATCGTTAGAATCATCAGGGTTAAATCCACTGAATTAATCGAGTTACCGATTAATTGCAGCTGTTCACACGTAACGTAAAATCTTATTCAATGAACATACGTGTAATCAGCTGCAATTAATCGGTAACTCGATTAATTCAGTGGATTTAACCCTGATGATTTTAACGATGAAACTCGAGTAGGTTTCTATTGTATCCATTTCGTGAATAAATTTGCTCTACTTTGTATTGAGCACTTTGTATTTGTTTTATTACGGACTTAACCCCTGGATCCTGTGCACCTCCAGCGATCGTGCCTATATTCACCGGTAAGCCACCATTTAAATATATATATATATATATATATATATATATATATGTGTGTGTGTGTGTGTGTGTGTGCTTGATATAAGGTAGCGTGGACATAGACAGCACACGGTTACTGACAGTTCCTCACCGATGCAATCTTCCGATCAAAAGATCGCATAGGCGAGAAACTGTCAGTAACCTGATGTTGACTCCATGTACACGCTACCTTAACTCAAATATAAAGGCTCTATCATTGGTAATGAACACTATCTGTTTAGAAATATAGCACCCATATTATCTACACAATGTTAATATATATATATATACATATATATCTATGTGTATGTGTGTGTTCATATGTATATACTTGCGTAAAAATATACAAAGTCTTATGAATAAATGCATAAATGCTGAATCATTGACTTTAAAATTTTAAATTCAAATGAAGTCTAAACAAGCCAGAGAAAAAAAACCGTACTTTTTGATTAAATTTCTGGTGAAGAACAGGACTGCAAGTGCGACGCCCCATATTCAGAGGTCGTTGATTTCTTAGTTTAGAATTCATTTCAACGGTAAGAATTGAGGACGAAAAGGATGACGGTACAGCTTCACATACTTTCGTTGTCTAATGTTTATCGTCGGAGGAAAATCCTGGACTAGACTGTTTGCATTTCACATAGCGCTAATAACTCTGCGAAAGGTATGCATCCAACTATTATCCCTCCAATTTTGTGTAAATAGTTTTGTATACGGGTTTTCTTTTAACCTTGTTTAGGCAACCAGTCTAGGAGAAGGAAAACTCTGAAGTATTATACTCATCAAAAGCTCCATGGAATAGGGTGCTATTTTGAGGAAAATTGATGTTTCATTTATTGTGGAGAAAAGTAGACAAACACGGGAAGCTGTACTAGATGGAACTGTATTACTGGTGGTGATGTCGACGCTATAACATTTTGGTCTATCAGACTTTCTTCAGGACACAAGCTGAGTTCTTTTATTGAAGGATTCAGGTCTCTTACTGACGTGTGTCTTACGACCTTGATTGGGAGCAGGGTGGTAGTCAGCTGCTGAAGATGTGGTGTGAATGTTTGGGATGTTAGTAGGGGGTTGTATGGTTATTGCGGTGGTGATAGTGTGTATGGGGTCACGGAGTGGATTTGGGGTGAACGTTTGGAGTGGAAGTGGGTGTAGTCTGTGTATAGTAGAGTATAGTAGTTACATTTATTATGAATTTCTGTCTTCATAAATACAGCTTCGTTAGTTTTAGAACACAACTCGTACATTTCTATCTATTTCTCTGAATGTTTGAGATGAGGCTTGAAGATTAGTATTATCTGCGTTATTCGGACTATTGTCCCCATCTTCATTGTTATTTGTACAACGTTTCGGCCGATATACCCTCCGGTCTTCTTCAGGAATAAATAAAGGGTTAGGTTCAAAGTTCCGTGATGGCTCCCGAATACGACAAGAAAGTTCCCGAGTTCGAAAAGAAGGTTCCCGAGTCCGAGAAGGTTCCCGAGTCCGACAAGAAATACCTGAAGAAGGCAGGAGGCTATATCGGCCGAGACGTTGTAAATAACAATGAAGATGGGACAATACCCGAATAACGCAGATTCAATGTACGAGTTGTGTTCTAAAATTAACGAAGATGAAGACAGTAACTACTAACGTCTACAATAGTCCGAATAACGCAGATAATACTAATTTCTATCTATTTTTTAATGTTTTCCCCTTGTTCCACTATGATCCGTCCATTTATCAACACAACTATCGCATAAAATTCAAATTTCATGGTGATACCTCTTGTTTATGTTAATGCAAACAATAAGAAATTAGACAATTAGAAAAAGTCAGCATAGAAGCCATTCTGTCCTTTTTGAAGGAAATAAAATTATACCATAGAATATAGACATTAACCTAATCACAATACCATACAACATGATCCCAATGACGCTAACACATTGTTAAAATTATTATAAAAGTGTAAATATAGATACACAACATATATTACTTCCTAACCGCTAGGCATGACATAACCCCAGACGGTATGATATGCCATTAAAACCCACCAACCAGCCAACCAACCAGCCAACCAGCCAACATCTTGTTTATTACATTCAAATGACAGGAAATAAATACAATAGTTGTCCCTCGTAAAAGAACGTTATTCGTCTATGTGACATTCATGAAAATATCTCAATGAGGCTGCACAACAATTTACAGTTGACGGTGCTACGCAAATGCCGACAAATTAGGTCCTAAGATCAGCGTTTTCATGGCTAACGTAAGTGTTGACTTCTGATAGATGTGACGTCATTGATGCGTAGATTCAATATTATTATCAGAACTACTCAAGCGCTCTAATGTAAACAACGGTTTACATGGATGAAGAGGCAAGGCATTTTGTGTATGTGTGTGTTTTTTCAATCAATTACATAGTCTATATAGAAATATTTGGATTAAATAGATCAGCAGTGGGCAGAGAAAAAAAAAACTTATTTTACCAACTGATATACCGAAAACATTTAATGTATTACTCATTGGAATGTGGATAATGGGTCATGTAGTGTTTAAAGAGTTGGACGGGAAATGTCGCATCAGGTTTCATTCGCGGAATGGAAAACTGTTAAATGCATAAGCTGAGAGATACGCCATAGCCGTGTTAGACCGGGGACACTGGGGCCTACTTTTTTGAAACATAATGAAAGAACGAACACCAAAACTTACATAAATATATGTAGAAGGAAATCATATAACACAAATTTAAAGGACACAATTACAGCAGGATGACCAAAAAACATTTAAAACATATAATTTTCAGCTTGTCGATTTTTCTTCTATTTCTTTATAATAATAATAATAATAATAATAATAATAATAATAATAATAATACCCAACAATTTTCAGCTTGTCGATTAGAATAATAATAATAATAATAATAATAATAATAATAAGACCCAACAAAATAGTAAATGTAGACTTTGCGGTAATAGAGATGAGACTGTTAACCATATACTCTGCGAATGTAGCAAACTAGCACAACTAGAATACAAAACTAGACACGACTGGGTTGGGAAGGTGATCCACTGGGAATTATGCAAAAAATTAAATTTTGACCACACAAAAATATCTGGACCTTGCCAGAGAACTGAAAAAGTTATGGAATATGAAAGTGAAAGTTATACCAATTGTAGTTGGTGCACTTGGAACAGTCCCAAAAGCATTAGAAAAGGGTTTGGAAAAGTTTGGATATCAGAGGAAGGATTGAAAACCTTCAGAACACTGCACTGCTGCAATCTGCCAGAATACTCAGAAAGTCCTGGAGACCTGAGGAGACTTGCTGTCACTCAGACTCCAGTGAAAGACCATCAGCTAACACTGATGTGAAAATAATGATAAATGTGTGGGGAAAAGACGACTTCCATCAATCACATAATCAGCGAAAGCAGTAAATTCGCACAAACGCACAAAGGCACGACTGGGTGGGAAGGTTATTCACTGGAACTGTGCGAGAAATTCAATTTTCACCATTCAACTAAATGGTATATGCACAAGCCTGAATCTGTCCTGGAGAATGAGACGCACAAACTTCGCTGGGACTTTGAGGAACAGACGGATCACCTAATCCCAGCCAGGAGACCGGACCTGCTGTTGATCAATAAGAAGAAAACTTGTTATCTCGTGGATTTTGCCGTTCCGGCCGATCAACCTGTGAAAGTTAAAGAAAGCGAAAAGATAGACAATTAATTGGACATTGCCAGAGATCTAAGAACATGAAGGTGAAGATCATTCCAATTGTAATTGGTGGCCTAGAAACATTCCCCAGGGGTCTAGAAAAAGTCTAGATGAACTGCAAATCAGAGAAAGAATCGATTGAGATCGGCTGGAATACTCAGAAGAGTCCTGGAGACCTGAGGAGACTTGCTGTCACTCAGCTTCCAGTGACTCACCGGTTAAGGCAGATGTGAAAAACTCTAATGGAGTGAAAATAATAAAGCACATAAGATTCTCTGGGGCTTTGAGATAAAGACGTAGCACCTTATCTCAGCTAGAAGACTGGTATTGATTAATAAGAAAAAGAGAACTTGTCAACTGGTAGATTTTGCAGGTTCAGCAAATCACAGGGTGAAGATGAAAGATAACGATAAGAGACAAATACGGAGAACTTGCTAGAAGATTGAAAAAACTCCGAAATATGAGGGTGAAAGTGATACCAATTGTAGTTGGTGCACTTGGAACGGTCTCCAAAATCTTAGAAAAAAGACTAGAGGAACTGGAAATCAGAGGAAGTATTGAGACCATCCAGACAACGGCATTGTTGAAATCAGCTGAAATAATTAGGCGAGACCTGCAGACCTGAGGAGACTTGTTTTCATCCAAACTCGAGTGAAATACCATCAGCTAACGCTGGAGTGAAAAACATAATAATATATAATAATAATAATAATAATAATAATAATAATAATAATAATAATGGAGGAATTGGAAATCCGATAAAACATGTAGACAATCCAAACAACAACACTGTTGGGATCAGCTAGAATACTCAGAAGTGTCCTGGAGACATAAGACGACTTGCTGTCACTCAGCCTCCAGTAACCCACCAGCTTAGACGGGTGTGAAAAACCTTCATAATAACAGACGGGATCAACTGGATATTGGATTAATAATTGAAATCATCCAGACCACATCACTTCTAAAATCTGCTAGGATACTCTTAAAATAAATTTTAACATAGGGTTGAGTTTGTAGTGGCGTAGCTCCCGTGGGGCAGTAGTGGACTCGCCTTTCCTAGAACCCTCCTCTCCAGTAAGCATAAAAAGGAGATTATTTGCTAGGACGGTGGGAAAGGGTTTGTATCTCGTTACTACTGTGTAGTGAAATCAATCTTGTTCGGGCTAACATTTCTTTTCTGGAAAGAGTGTGTAACTCATAAGTACAGTGCAGTAAAACTTTGTGTTTTGCTCGACTGTTGTGCGAGCCAACGTTTTCTTCTAGATTTCTGTTTCCGAAGTTGCTCAATTGTAGGCCGTGCCAGTGGAGTTTGTTGCATTCTGCTGCAACCTTTCCGTGGTCAATCGAGTAAATTGCGAGAATTCGCAATAATACTTAAATATTCCTTTGATGTAATAGTTATACGGTGGTTATTCAAAGAATGATAATTCGGGATCTTTTGTAAAGATGGGAGCAACTCCCTTGTAACAGTAGTTTAACTAGTATCAGATGTATGTAAAGAAATAAGTTACATATTGACTGGTTTAATGTGGAAAAGAAAGATTAATACGGCTTTGATAAAGGCCACTTTTTTTTGTTAAAATTTATGGAGTCATAAATTATTAACAGACCCTGTAGCTGAGAATAATGGCCGTTAACTTTGAGATCAGGGGAGCCGGTAGAAATTTACCACTGACTTTTAATAACCCTTGACCCCTAGAGGCGCCAATCTCACGCACCATGAGAAACACGTGATTTAGTTAGAGTTTCAGTTTAGATGCAACCTGACTTTGGAGCAGAGCAGATGTGTTTGTCTCTCTTGCTGGGGTCATCTCTCCCGCGCGGTGATAGAGCCTAATAAACTTGATCAAGAAAAAAACATAAGTCTTGTTTGAATTAGAATGACCAAAATCAGCCCAGAAGAAGACTAGCCCTTTGATAAAGGCCACTTTTTTGTTACACTTTATGGAGTCATAAATGGTTAGCAGACCTTGTAGCTGAGAATAAGGGTCGTTAACTTTGAGATCAGGGGAGCCACTGACTATTAATAACCCTTGACCCCTAGAGGTGCCAATCTCACGCACCATGAGAAAATTAGTCAGTTTCAGTTTAGATGCAACCTGACTTTGGAGCAGAGCAGACGCGTTTGTCTCTCTTGCTGGGATCATCTCTCCCGCGCGGTGATATGAACTAATAAACTTGATCAAGAAAAAAACATAAATCTTGTTTGAATTACAATGACCAAAATCTGTCCAGAAGAAGACTAGCCCTTAGATAGAAGAAGCAGTTAGAAGAATCAGCACATAACCAGGGAAATGAAGATCACCAAAATTATCTCTAAAGTAAGTTTCTAATCTATCTATCTATATATATATATATATATATATATATATATATATATATATATATATAAATCTGAGAACTCTCTCACTCTCTCATTTATATACCCGACTAGAGTATATAACATTATGATCAGAAAGACAAGATCAAAGTATTCCGGAAGCGGCACTCCTTTGCAGGGTTCCCACGTTCAGTTGCAGTGAGAATCTGAATGTACCCCTCTGTGGAAATATAATCGCCCTTCACCGATAAAGCTTTAAAACCGATTGTTGTGAATATTGTACCGAAGATTTCTCACCAAATACGAACCAACTGACGAGCTAATGTGAAACAAGTCACACAATAGAAGGAATACCCGATATATCAATCTTTGTCGAACATAATACCGGGTCTGTCCCAGTGCCCATGGTAACTACTATCAATAGACAAAGGCATCTTTGATGCGTGCACGAGCGTTGGAATTGAACCTTTTATCAAGGGTTGAAGGTCGCTTGGTACGAGGGTTTAGTTTTCTCCTGACAGCAATATGCACACAGTTTGTTAAATTGGAGGATAAGACAGTCCCAGAATGCACCGTTTGGAAAAAAAAAAGAAACCGTTGGCGGCCATGAAAATATGAAGGATTTTACCTGTGATGCATTTGGTTACCAAAATTCCCTGATCTAAATCCCATTAAGTATTCTGGAATAGATTGGGTACTCGCAATGCAGAACTCCAAACAGACAATTTTCTGCAGTAAAATGATCGTTTGCTAACATTCCGTCATCAGCCCAGAGGAATACAATAGATTTGTATTGGCAATGCCTCATCAGTTAAGAATGTTTTGTGAGCATATGGAGAATCGACAATTTAATCATAAGGTTTATGATCATCAGAGAGAGAGAGAGAGAGAGAGAGAGAGAGAGAGAGAGAGAGAGAGAGAGAGAGAGAGCTGTGTGTGTGTGTGTGTGTGTGTGTGTGAGGGAGATAGATAGAGAGAGAGACAGAGACAGAAAGAGAGTGAGACATACAGACAGACAGAGTGAGAGACAGAGACAGAGAAAGACAAACAGACAGACAGACAGACAGACAGACAGACAGACAGACAGGGACAGATATAGAAATAAAGAGATTCAGAAAAAGATGGGGGTCGAGGGAGAGTATTAAAGGTATATATATATATATATATATATATATATATATATATATGTAATATATCAAGAAAATTGAAAAAACACAGGTTTAAATGGGTTAAGTGGTGAGTTTATTGGCCGACGCTGCAGTGTTTCGATCTATTAAATAGATCATCTTCAGGGCATAAGATAAGAAATTATATAATAATATATGAATAAGAAGGATTACCACTCACTTTTTCTCATCATTCTGTGATATATAATTTCTTATCTTATGCCCTGAAGATGATCTATTTAATAGATCGAAACACTGCAGCATCGGCCAATAAACTCACCACTTAACCCATTTAAACCTGTGTTTTTTCAATTTTCTTGATATATTACATACCGTCGGTATATATATATATATATATATATATATATATATATATATATATATATATACAAGAGAAAGAAAAAGATAAAGAAAGAGTTAGAAGTAGAGATTACTAAAGAAAGAAAGAGAACGGGACATAGAGAGGGACAGAGAAAAGAAAGAGAGATGGGACAGGGAGAGTGAAGAAGCAATGGAGTCAGTATTGGAGGAAATGAAAGAGAAGTGAAAATGAAAAAGAATAACGGAGAGGGAAAGAAGGAGAGAAAGAAGATACCGTATTAAAACTTGGGAAATGAATTTTGTTTACGCAGATATTTAGTCAACCCTTCACCACGGGTAGGAAGGGACACAAGGCTGCAAACATGGAGTACCCAGCGGAATTGCTCTCTCTATTCGGTAGTAATGGATCTGTTATACTAGCTCACTAGCCATTATAACACGATGGGGTGCCTTAATTGTTTGTTTATGTACGAGAGAACGCTTGTTCGGAAAATGCTTGTAAATATCGCCCTAATGTATGTCATGTGGGGATTCCAAGCATATTTCTGGCAAGTTCAAGATCAGAGAAGCACGAAATGAACATGAAACTTAACCCTTCCACAACTGGAGAATCTGAAGAGAAAACTCCACAAATAAAAAAGTTTATTAAAGAAGCATTTCTCTTTTATTTGAACTAGTACAAAATTAAAAAAACACCCTCCGGGCGATGTAAAATAGATTTTTGAAACATATTGACTGAGGGGTGGGAGTTAAAAATTCAATGTCAGCGAGTTTGTATCCTAAGTAAGTAAAATCATCAAATTCATTAAAAGATTGAAAAATAAAACAATTTGAAATGTAAACTTGAAATATGTATCAATATAAAACAAACTATATATAGATATATAATACCAGTCATGTATTTATTAAAACTTGTTTAAAAAAAAACAATGTGTTCTGTCTAATGTTGCATGTTCAAATTTTGAGTGTATGTATTCTATGTTATGACGATTCTGGGTAATGTTACGTAAGCGGTGACGTAATTTTTGTTACAGGCAAAAACCGGAAGCGAATCTCCATTATTAATAGATTTTAAAACTGAAAGAAAGGAAGGAAAATATAGCAAAGAAGAGAATGTTTATTCAAATATGAAAGAAATACTGGCAGAAAGACTGAAATAGAAACAATTATTCATCATTATCTAAAATTCAGAATAGATTAGCTGAGAATCTTAAGAATTTTTCTTATAAATGAAAGGCTATTAATAATAATCAGAAACAGTCCAGCAGTACAACATAATATGTGCTTAAAATCCAAATCACTCGAAAAGGGGAAAATTTGGAATAGAGCGAAAGAGGCATTTTGGTGTAAGTAGGCTGCGTAAGGAGAGAATGCAAGGTTTATTTTTGAATGGATCGGTCGGCGAGTGAACCTAGCTAAATAGATCCATGTAGTGGTATGACAAGTTTTGTTACCCTCCGCCCCCCCCCAAAAAAAAACCTCCGGCTCTATGCCGAGTCGTGATCACTTTTGATTTGAATAAAGAATTTGGAGTGAATACATGAGTGTGTTCACTTCAAATATGAGCAGTACAACAACTCTGGGATATTTTGGCGGAGGACAGTTATCCATTAGATTCCTGCTATTAGCTTATTTCTTTCATCCATCTTCGAGAAAGCCTGTACAAATTTGTGTTATCCATCTTTCACTTGATTAGGAAACAAATTTAACTCTATACTGAGCAATACTATACCAGTCTTTGTTTGGTTGGTTGCATTTTACTGTATGTCAACACTGGGGTTATTTTATGCCGAAGATTTTTTTTCTTTATTCTTGTTTGATATTCAATTTTTTAAGAACTCATTCTTTTAAGGACATGTTTCATCTCACTCTTTGATCAATTTGAGCCTTATATTGAACTCTAACAGGTACAACCACAGAGTGAACCTGGGAGTAATGGAGATGAAAGTGTATTCCACATCTACCAGGGCTGCTAAATTAGAACCTCGCCAGGATGCATTTTAGCGTCCTGTCCAATACATTAAAAGCTTCAGCCACCGCCTTCTAGCACGTATATAATAAAAAGAGTTGGGAGACAATCGTAAGGAGCTAGGGTTTAACCAGCCTATTGATCGGGTAGGGCCTCTCCGACCACCCATCTTGTTCTGGTAAGAGCCATAGTGAAGTGCTGCATGTCATGGGCTACTCAGCCAACAGGATCCCGTACTTAAGCATCACATATAACCAGCAGGGCCAACAAGTGGCCTCATTAAGGGTGGGGGTCATACCCCTCTGCAGAGGTATAGACGGCGTATTCTACTAGCAGACAGGTCTTTCAATCTTTATTCGTACATTTAAAATCAAGCTTTAATACTTTTTAGTTGTTGGTTACTTGATTTATCATAAGGACTTCAAGAATATCTCCACCTTGTCGGTATGACTTGAGAAACGCTGATTGTATCTCCAATAAAAGGGTATGACCCACTAAATCACGTGCTGATGCTCCATTTCTGGAAATGTACTGTATTCTTTAATTGCCATTACTCCCTGTTACACTCTCATCCGTTGTGGTAGTACCTGTTAGGGTATCATATATGGGTCAAACAGACCTGTTTGCAAGTCAAGTATTATTATTTCTACCGTGATTTTAATACACATGAAGTTAATATAAATTATTCCCATTACTTTTTTAAAAACCATATCAAACAAAAATATTTACCCCCATATTATCCGATTTCAAATTATGAATACAAAAAATACATACACATACACAAAAACACAAATTTGAATTAATGATTTTTCGGGCTGCTGTCCACTTCTTTATTGTTATATACACAACAATTTCGGTGGATGGGTCCTCCGGTCTTTTCCAGGTGTTTCTTATCGAAATTGAGAACCTTCATGTCGGGGGGCATATCGTCAAAAATGTATATATAAAGATAAAGATGAAGAAAATAATCCGAAAAATCTAAATAAAACAATTCATTAAGCCACATCAACAAAAATTCACACAAATATTAATTATAGTGCATTAAGAGTAATTACTTGTGGCTGTAAAAAGAGTAAAGTCATCGGGGCGGCCTAATGTCGGTATGAGCCATACAGCGAGGGAGTATATCCCCTTTACACTAGCGTTAGACCAAGGAGATTGTTTTAGCGTCTGAGATGGAGTGCTACTCCTAACATCAACTTCTCACTTTACCGCACTGACCCCACTCATACGCTGAGTTGGCAAGAGGCTGGTATCGAACTAGGAACCTTGTGGTTTCTAGCCGAACACTCTACCGACTGGCTAACCACTTAAAACAATATAACTACGGGTTATCAAATGACTATTATTGAATATAAATAGTTACTTAAAACTTGATAATTATTAGTATTAGGAATACTTGAAACAATACGGCCATTGCATATGTTTTATATTAGGTAGGGATACTTGATATCATATAATCATCAGGTTATGCTGACAACATAGATTCCCTTGACACACACACTCTCTCTCTCTCTCTCTCTCTCTCTTTCTCACTAGCCATCCATCGTCTCGTCGTGTCTGTCGGTCATCACAACTCGGCGCATGAATGTTGAATGTAAGTTTTGCTGGTCGGTTAACACTAGTATGTCCATGTGTAGGTCACCACTGAAGAACGTCACCTATGAGTTCGTCCTTATTTGTCTAGCATTTCTTTTAATTCTTAATTGGATGGTTTGTATAATAGGAAGTAGGTGGCCGTGTTACTACTTTTTGTGGGGTGCTGCTTCCAGGATTTATTCAAGACTAGAAGCGACCACCCGGCATCGCCAGGGTAGGGGGGTATTTTTTAAAGATAGTCCCGCATATCCATTATTACTTAATCGTGAGTTGAATCCTCGCTGGATGCCCCATTAAAATCCCCATGTAAAAAAAAAAGACCTTGCATTGATCCAGCTACTCGGAAAAGAAATGTTAATGTCTACTATCTAGAATATTAAATGAAAAAAAAATCCATGCTGTTATCATTTAAATTTTATTTTTTAATTATCTTCATGAATATAAATCAAATCTCTATTATTTTGGCTAAAAATCAAGCCCTGGTGATATTTAATGTGTATATATAGATAGCACGAATTCTACTTGTGTAGTTGACATCTAGCCTTTTCATTAAAGTCCAAACGACTAGATCATATATAGGTCTATGTTTCTACACGAAAATCCACAAGATAAACACCCGTTCGTAGTTATATACACAAATATACATTCACACACACACACACAAACACACACACACATACACACATACACACACGCACGCATGCACGCACACGCACGCACACACACACATTCATACACACACTCATGTACAAACACACATATACAGACATTTATATATATTATATGCGTGCGTCTTTGTGTGTTTGTGTATGTATCAATAAACGTACATGTGTACAGAAAAAAGAAAGAAATATGTGGAAAAGCTTTTACGTAAAACAATATCCATTAAACAATAGCTCTTATGTATTTAAAAAAATATGTTAAAAAAACATAGTTCTGCGAAACAAAATACGTAAGTATATATTAATCACTAGCGAGACAAAACCTGTACAGAATATGGGCTCGGCGCCAATGGTCGTTGTTAAAAAATA
>CM042140.1:106148039-106160539 GCA_023376005.1 Doryteuthis pealeii
ACAGACAAACAGATACACACACATACACATACACACACACACACACACACACACACATATATATATATGTATATACATCTACATCTCTCTATATATAATATATATATATATATATATATATATATATATATATATATTATTATTGTTATAATGGTACACAGTAATAACGTACTCGAGTTTCACCATAAGGATCTTCAGGGATAAATCCACTGAATTAATCAAGATATTGATTAATTACAGCCGATTGCACGTGTTTATTTTGTGGCAATGACGGTTAGTGACAGACTCGCAGTCAAAGAACAGTGGGTTTAAAATTTGGAAAATTTTGAAAATGAGCGGAGGTGATAATTTTCCAAAGGATCAAATATAAACATTATGAGAAATCCTCTTTATATTATTGCTTTAATAATTTATAAAAATCATAAGGACTATCTATATGATTATTGAGTTTAGTGCAACTAAATGTGATTTTGTTAATATATACCTAAAGTTTTGTTTAAATTAATAGAATATATATATATATATATATATATATATATATATATAATATATATATATACATTGCTCCAAGGCCACAATTCCTATTTTCAACCAATTTCTACTCATACAAATGAATAACCTACTTCTTAAAAATTATTACTCTATACCAACAAAACTTTTAAAGAACTTTTTAGATAACCGATTTAATAATTGGACCCCATGCTACATCCCCGAGACTCTGAGTGTCTTGCTAAAGAATGCATCAGACGGATAGGTATCGATTGTAACTACGTTTTACAACGAGAAAACCTATTCATTCAGCGTTTAAATGTGTTTCAATGTGCTCAATCTCCTTCATATTATAGATTTTTAAACAATTGTAGAGAAACCACTCCCAACGATAATGCAAAAAAAAAAAAGCAAACCAAAAACCTCGTAAAATTAAAAGTCTTTTAACTACATAAAATGCAGGAGCAATATTTTCAGTATAAAATAATACCTATAAGCAAATTGATTCTATCAAATCAATGTTGAGAGGAACAGTTCGGTAGGTAGGGCATTCGCCTAGGAATCGCAAAGTTACGGGTTCGATTGCAAAAAGGATTTAAGGTAGGGCCGGCTTAGCTCAGTCGGTAGAGCGTTCGGTTAGAAAACAAAAGGTTCCTAGTTCGATACTGGTCCTTCGCCAACTCAACGTATGCGTAGCACAGTGATCTGTGCGGTAAAGTGAGGAGCTGATGGTTGGTGTGGCGCTCCACCTCAGACACCAAAACAATCTCTCTGGTCTAGCGCTATTGAAAGGGGGATAGACTCCCTCACTGTCTGGCTGATACCGACTTTAGGTCGCCCCGTCGACTTTTATATATATATATATATATATATATATATATATATATAATAGTATTGGAGAAGTGAAAATAATCGGTTCGATTACGGTTTAAAAAAAATCCTTATCTATTTGTTGTACAGTACAATATATTTTGGTGCGATTGTTACCATTGCTTTCAAAGCAGCATGTTATCTACTTATTCTCAAGACAACGCGCCATTACATGGGGATTTTTGTGACCTCTGGCTTTCATGCCTATATACATACATTCCCTCTCTCTCTCTCTCTCTCTCTCTCTCTCTCTCCCTTTCTATATATATATATATATATATATATATATATATATATATATATATATATGTGTGTGTGTGTGTGTGTGTGTGTGTGTGTACGCGTGTATGTGTACAAATGCAAGTCTTCTATCCTGTGTATTTATAGCATTTAGTTGTAAAATGTTCTCACATATCATCTTAAAAATATCCCTGTCTGTTTTCATGGCAAAATTAATTGCAATGTTTTTTTCTTTCTTTCTCTTTTGTTGCTATCAGCCATATTTTCATTTTCTTAAGATGAAACGTTTTCCAATATCATTTTTTCTTTATTTTCCCCTTTTTTATTTAGCTGCATAATCTTTCCTGGTACTCTCATATCTATTCCTTAGTACACGTCTATTTCTACATGGGAGGGCCTCCAATTTCTCCTTTGACTCACGCTCGCCTAAGGCGATTCTATACAACGGATTCACTCTCTATGCTAAAAAAAAAAAAATCATAAATGCTAAATGTGCATTGTCCCTCTCGGTGTTCCTAAATTATATCGAGTTATGAGTCCTTTATGTACGATTTTCTTATTAAAACAAACAGACAAACAAAATAAAAACAAGAAAAGAATATGCCCTTTTACCTGTAAAATACAGAGTTTTATGCAGACCTATAACACTGTTAAACACTGAAGCGCGTGAGGTAACGGGTAAAAGCATAGAAAATGGACTCGTCGACGCGGAGTTCAAATCCTGGACGTTGGAATTGCATTTTACTTAGCGCTAATACCATTGGGAAAGGTATGAATCCTACTCTCTCTCCATCTATGGGTTAATAGTAGGACAGACTGGGCTTTTTAACCTTGGTTAGGCAACCAGTCTAGATGGAAAACTTTGAATTCTGGATCAGTCAAACTCCGTTTAAGAAATTGACAATGTGTCGCATCCTAGTCGTGTATCGGGTTTGGTAAAATCTACACTGAAATTTATTTTTCGCCACCAAACGATTATATATATACTTACCAGCCAACAATATACTTTTAAATAAGTAAACATTTATTTTTACATGTCACTATTACTTCATTTTTAGTACCACATAGTCACTATTACCATATATTGTATCACCATAATTAACCGCAAAATCACACTTCTAATCACAGCTAAATCCCATCGGAATGAGAACCTTCAATAAATATGAATACTTTTTGATGCAGAGGGGTTGGAAAATATATATAACACTGTTTCTTAGAGGCACGTCGTGTCTTGGTTACCGTCGTGGTGAAACGAGTTCAAATCCTCGACGAGACTGTTTGCATTTCTAATTCTATAAGGAAACGCATTAACCCAACTATTCTCTCTCTGGCTATTAATAAATAGTAGGGCCACCATACGTATATGGAATTCGGTGATTAATTGATTGATTTTAACAGCAATTCAACTAGATTTTAACATGTCATTGTGTATGGAATTCAAATGTAGGAATACGTGGTCGAGAAAGGGTTAATCCTACAGCAACAACAACAAAAAACATGAAAGGTTTAAAAAAAAAGTTACTCCTTTCTTGTGCCAAGAACCTTTCGTCACCCCCCACGCAGATACGTGAATTAATATCAACATTGCTTCACACACATAACGTAACACCCAGTATATATATATATTTACCAACTCCTCCGCACGAGCAGGATACGACACAAGGTCAATTTCTTAAGCGGAGTTCAACAGGTTTGAATTCAGAGTCTTCCTATATACACCCAGTATATAAGTCGGGCTTAGATATGGGCGTCCTTTGACTTCTTACCAATAAATTACTCCTGATACGTCTTACGTATATGCTGACGCAGATTTTGTAGATGTATTTTAATAGCAAATTCGAGGGTAACAAATTACTATATCTTTGTTTACTAAAGTCGAGCACTCGTGCAGTTCAGGTTCTCCCTGGGCAACCATGTCAACATTCTCTGGTGCTGGGGAATGGTCTCTCGGTGTAAACCATATTACCTGATGTTAATTCTTATATTATATGTTAGAATATTAAAAATAATTTAATCATTTTTTCAAGGTCTATGAGAATTTTAAGCCCATTTGGCAGAGGCCTATGTTTAGAATTTTTTTGTTAAAAATGATGTTTGTGGAGTTGCCTATTGTCGGTATCAGCCGAGCAGCGAGGAAGTCTGACCCATTTTCAATTGTGCTAGACCAGGGAGATTGCTTTGCTTGGGTGAAGCGCCACACCCACCGTCAATTTCTAGATGCGTTTCCACACATATCATATTATCCAAGCTGTTCTACTCATGCGTTGAGTTGGCGGGGATTGCTATCAACCTTTGTTTTATTGAAGACAGAATTTTCTAAAATTGTCTCCATTGTACATATGCATAGTCCCATATTCTAATGAATGGTTTACGGGAGTATGCATGGGCAAAGACAGGGATGTTTTTTTTCTGAAATGTCAGGAAGTCCAAGCTTTCTCATTCCACTGGACTTTTTTACCATTGAATTAAACGAGCAGAGTTAGTTTCATTTATAATCTAGTGTCCGACACTGACCACCAGTGACCCTGGTACCCAGGTGTGTGGCCGACATAAAAAAGGTCAATTATGAAAACGTTAGCCGTGGGTGCGAGAGTTGGTCAAACACAAGATTAAGATTTTTGAAAAGGGTCAGTTAGCTATTAGGAGAGTGATGAGTAACGACTTAAATTTCGGGAATATGCGAAACCGCAACCCACTGGGGTCTAATGACGATTTTTTGATCGACATAAAAATACCATTACACATTTCTGTTTTTAGACTGATATAAAGGAAAGTTGTAACTTTGGCAATGAAATGAGTGGAAATTTTGTGACCACTTGTTTGAAAGTTACTTTCTTTATATGAATAACCACATCTGGTCTTTGCCATTTCTTTATGTCGTCATTTTCTCTTCATCAAATTTCTTCGAGATGCTTGCGACACTACATATTACCTGATTCTGGAGGGGCTTCACATATTGGAATACCGAGGAAACTGTCACTACGATACTTTTTCTGGAAGGATCTCCGCATTTAGCCTGAACTTGTGTCATGTCCTGTCTCCGTATGTAGATGGATATATAGTTCTGCTGTAGAATGTTTCATATCTGAAGCTGAAATTTAATTTTTAACTAAAATAAATGTACAAGTAATAGAGATGCTGGTTGTGTATTCGCTACACAGAAATCGGCAGAGGGAAATCGCAATTACACTTACTAGCAAATATATGCACCCTCCGGGGGAAAATATTTAAGTTTTAATGTAATAAGATATTATATTAAATTAGAAAGGCTAATGAAACTAAATAAGAATGCAGATAAGAAGATTATAAACAGAGGATGGTATAATAAAAAAATTGAACAACTGAAACTTACTCTTCCATTACTACCGTCTTTCATTACTAAATTTTCCTAATTTGACTATTTAGTTAAATTAGGAAGTAAAAAATTAAATGACAGTGATTACTTCTTGTTAATGAATTTCTTTTAATATTTATTCCCGTGGTTTTTGCTCTTATTCATTAAGATAAAACCAAACAATTAAAAATCAAGCACATACTAAGCACATATTTATTAAAATCAAATTTTTAATATCAATATGCAAATTAGCCTTCCCGTTCACACTGTAAACCGCTATTTTATTGTATATATAAATACAATTGCATGTTATTTGTATGTAGTTATGGACAACAGTATTGATTATGTAAAACAATTTTATTAGAAATTGAGGTTTAAATAAATATAAGATCATGGAGAATGTGACGTAAATAACAAAGGGAATTGTGACTTTAGTAGTAATATAGTTTCGGTTACAGACAGAAAAACACACAATCTCCATTATAATAAGATTTGATGAGGCACTTAGCGTTACCGTTATCTTCTTGGAAAATGGAATCTGTGATCAAACTTAAAATTCTGGACGGGGCTGGTTGTGTTTCACTTTGTACTAAGGTCATTGAGAGACAAAACACCTGAATCAACTTATTCTCCCCGACTTATAGGTAAATTATAGGACATACCATGTTTCGGTGTTAGTACTAGTGTATGTTAGCATCACACGAACTGAAATGTTTAGAGAGAAGCAACATTAAAACAATGCCAAGATGCTGCGTAGTGTTTTGAACAAATCCTCGAAGAAGCATCCCATGAAACAGGATCTATATGGCTGGTTATCTCCCACCTCACAAACCATCCAAGGAAGACCATTAAAACAGGCTAGGAACTGCTGAAGAAGTAAGGATGTACACATAAGTGACGTTATCCTATGGAATCCTACATATGGACACACCAGTATAGACTGACATGAAAGAATTAACCCTGATCAGGTATGTACGAATATTGAATGCCTTGTCGAGGGTCTAATTAGAGCGAAGGTCGATAACGAGGGCTGGTGAGAGTCAATGTCCTATGTTCCAGAACTTATTGTAGTAGTATTAAATTTTTGAATATGCAAATCTCTCTCTCTCTCTCTTTCTCTCTCTCTCTCTTTCTCTCTCTCTCTCTCTCTCTCTCTCTCTCTCTCTCTATATATATATATATATATATATATATATACATATATATATATAAAAGGTTACAAGGTGTGTAAGGTATCGAGATAGAAATGAACAATGAATGGAACGTTATTTTTTCGTAAGACAATGTGTGTCAGAAAGTACAAAAAATCTCGATACTTTTTTGACACACCTTGAATATATATATATATATATATATATATATATATATATATATATATATGTGCGTGTGTGTTTGTGTGTACATATAATATATATATGTGTGTGTGTGCGCGTGTGTGTGTGTATACGTGTATATATTATCTTTTCTTTTGACTTATTGAAAAATAATGCCTTTAATCAAATGATAGCAATTCAAGATGCTCACTTTTAAACCTACGTGTCATAAGCTATTCATGCTAACATAAACGAATCCGTTTTGAGAAATACTTCAATTGTCACTAACAAGTTTTTCCGCTCTTATTGGCACTGGGCATCATAATTATACGCACGTGTATACACATACACCCAAGATACAATACATCAACATAAACTGGGGCACCTGTACGAAAACTCCGGTATTCACATAAACTCATGCCCTCATTTTGGGATCGCACATGCTTTGTTGAAAAATTACATATTCTTATACAAACATGAGCAGAAGAAGAAATAGACAACAAAAACAAAAAAACATAAAACAAAAGAACTTCCTTGCCCACCTAGAGAGATATTTTCTGACTTCTGTTGCCTGACACACCTTTCATATATATATATATATATATATATATATATATATACGATTATAGAAATCAAAAGAATGCCCCGTCAAAAAGTACTTATAAGATATACTGGAAAATCTCTCCAATAGTAATCCGCGCTTTCACTTCGATGCAAGTCAGGAAATCGTTTTAAAGTAGACATTTCTGACAAGCTTCAACATATCTGGATGTAATTTCGAATGACTACTTGTCACTTAGGAAGCACACCAATGTAACGGTTATCGACGTAGGAAATGGGATCGGTGACCCGAGTTCAAATCCCGGACGAGGTTATTCGCGCTCCGCTAACCTCCAACGAGGACCTGGCTTTCAAATGACCTTAGGGTCAGTCAGTACCTGTCAATAACACTGAGTTGACTCATAGTTTTTTTAAAATTAACTACACTTCATGCTCAAGAAAATATTCAGTCAAACTATTATTTAACAGCTGTGAAGGTCCCATTTAGGGGTCAATTAAATTGTTTATTATCTAAGTTTGTTACGGCTCGTGTAGGCATTTTAGGGCTGTAGTTGAAAGTAGTTTTACTATGGAGATTCCTTGTGGCATAAAGTTTTATCCTTTCTTGAAGTAGAAAGATGTATTGTCAGTTTTAATCCTTGTCCGCTGATCCGTCCTTAGAGATTTGTATAATCCTCGTCTGCTGGTCTGTGCTTCGAGTAATTTAGAACAATTTATCAACGCCTTTAAATAGTAAATTAAATACATTAGGGCGTTTTTGATTGACCGATTCAGCCACCGCTGTTTTGCAACAATCTGTAAATATAAGTCGTGATTACACTGGGGAACAATTTTAAACATAATTTCTGATGAGTTTGATTTTTTATTTGATTTAGACTAATATTGGGTTGCTGATTTCAAAACCGCAATCATTTTTCTTCTATCACGTCAATTTTTTTCTCTACAGCGTACTCCCAAAATAAGCAAAATTGCATCATTTGTCGGTAAGTAATAGGATTGGTCAACTGATTGCGTTGATTGTTTTATTGAAAATTAAGGAGAACTTTCAGATCTGGTTGATTCTCAGTCAAGCAACAAACATCAATGCATATGTGAAGCTAGTCTATTTAGCATATTTTGAATTAAAACGGGTCGATTAAGGCACGTCTTCAGTCCCTTACAAAATGTGAAAGCTGTTGTTGAGAATTTACGGATGTGAATCAAGGGAGCATGTGATAAGTTGGAATTAGGTATACCTATGATTTGGTGAGAGCCAAAATATCATTGCACAGACTGTTACTTTTGTTTACTGAAAACTTCGCCATATAACAAGAAAAACAAATGTGAAATTTACCATCCTAGTCTACCATCAGCTATACGTCCAGTGCCTCAATCAGCTGAAATCTCAGTGTGGGGCAGTAGGGCTTGAGAGTAGCATTGGGTGGAGAGGAACTGGCCTCCAAGATCTGACCTCAAACCTGTTGATCACAACATTCTACATAAACCATTTGTTGACATAAAGAAAAGTATGTTCGCTCCTTGCACATGAAACTATGTTTTTTGAAGCAATTCCTTAAAACATTGCCAATTGAAGGCAGGTGTTTCAAGTACCATATTTTGGCATTTCCTGGCCTTTCAATTGAAAAAAAATCAAGGCCAGTGTGTTTGATGATCTACAGATTCTGGAAGTTATCCAAGATGACAATTTCATCGGGATAATATCAGAATTCGAAAAGAATGCTTGGTTCTTGACAAGTTCTTTACCTTGTCAAAAATGTATTGGAAATGCATGAACAATGAATTACACTGTAATTGAATAGCCACAAAATGCTTGATTGCAACATGAGCATCAACTTCCATTTTCTGCATAGCCATCTTACTAACTTCTTAAAAGATCTTGATGTGGTCAGCTATGAGCAAGATGAATGATTCCACCAAAGTTTGGAATTCATGGAGGAATGGCATCAAAGTATATGGGATGGCTGACTATGGAATATAAAGGGGAATTATCCACATATTTATCACTCTATAAAAAAATATATGAGTAAATTTTTACCTTATCTACTTGTACAGAATTTGACTTACAGTAACAATATCCTTTGTATGAACAAAATGACTTTGTACAAACGTAATGCAATTCAAGCAATTCTTTTTAATCATTTTCCATTGTAAATTTTTAAAACATTCTATAAAATAAGCTCAAATTTGTCCCACGTAGTATTTTAATGTTTTTTTTTTAGATTAAGCGAGGGTATCCTGTTTCTTAAAAGTTGATGTAATAGTGAAAAAATAGGGATTTTTTTGTCACGTCAACTTTTTGGGCTACGGGATACTCTCGATTTTTCTCAAAAAACGTAAGAATACACCATCTAACAAATGTTTGCTTATTTTATGGAAGGTTTTAAAAGTGTGTATATAATGGGAAATTATAAAACATTACACTGGAAATTACAAATTTTGCTAGATCTGCTACTTCTGGAGGACATTTTGACAGACTTTTTGACTCTGAATTAAAAAAAAAATCCCTATTTTTTCTCTATTACATCAACTTTTAAACGGTAAAGACGTATTTAAGACTGGAGTCATTTTTGGATTCAGTGGTCATAAAATAGTCAAAAACAAGTGTCGGATCTAATTCAACAAAAATCATATTTCCTAGTGTTATTAGCACATCTTATACTAAAATACCCCAACAAAGTTATTTGCATTCTACAGGACCTTGTGTAATGTATGAATCCATTTCTTCTCCGACATCAACTGTAGTTAAATAGTAGGGCAGACTGTATTCTCTATCCTTAGGTAAGGCATCCAGTCTATGAGAAGAAAAAACAGCTTTACCTCACTTAAAATGATCCTGTCGGTGGGGTTGGGTAAATACGTCTTTACCATTTACTGACAGAATGGTAAGAAAATGCATATTTATTATTGACTGACTTAAGTAACGACGATCCGTTCACTAGAATTTTCTATATCATGTCACAGAAAATGGAACCGTTTTGCTGATTTAAATCCGACCGGCACTGATTGCATCTATTCGCATTAATGTCCTCCAGAAGGAAAGATGTATTCATACGTACTAATACAAAATTCTCGTAGAATAATTATTGTTGTGGTAACACGTTGTTTAGTCAACTAAGTTGACTAGCCGAGTTCTCAAAATTTCATCATAGACATAGTGTTACGAGTGGGAGGTCCAGATCCCGGACGAGCTCCCGATTATGTTATGCTCGAATAGAGATAGCCCCACTCGTATTCGTCACACCAAAATCACTCCTGATGCGACGGGCAACCATAACATTACCCGGCAAGCTGCAAAAAATGTGCTTTTCTCCTGGTTTTTGGGCCAAACAGGTATATATGCGACAATAATAGCGACATAGAACACGTCTTGACAATTAAATCGACCTCCTGTTTTATTTTCACAGCAAATATTTATACAACTTAAACACTACTACACTTACTCTCGTAGAGAGAGGAGTTAAAGAGAGATATACAGACAGGCAGACCCAGGCATTAGACTGTACCACCTCACGGGCGGGGTAGGCAAGGAAGAGAAAAAGGTTAGATGTTATTTCCCGACCAGGGAAAGGAGTGTGTATTTGGGCCGACCGCTTTCGATTCCGGCCGATTCTTATTGGGATTTTCTTTTCTTATGTCACAATAGGTAAAACATAGACTGTTATCATAGACTGATATGATAAAACGGGAATTATTGCAAGGTGTAGCCATGTCCGTACTTTTCTATGGTTGGACCTCTTGCAGTTTACTTTTTGGTTGGTTTTGGGTTTTTTTTTAATGGCATATCCACCTTTGTGTGTTATTTTATGCCAAAACCATCGTTGAAGAAGATCAGTAGTGGTACTATTTAACCAAGTTTACTATTTAATCATCGCTGGTTCTAAGGGTTTGGAAAAAAATCTAGACGGGAAGTGTATACTGTTTTGAACAAATTTTATACCGCAATCCAAAAAACAGCAGTTGTACAGCCACTTACCTCTTATCACACAAAATATCAAAGAAGAACTAGACATACTGGACAGTTCTGGTGAAGCAAGATCGAACAGATTAGCCACGTTCTTCAATTGACTCTTCCATCGATGTTTGCCGATCAGCAAAAATTTACATCCACTAGGTCTGTGCAGACTTATCAAGATTGATGACCAGTAGAAACGAAAAGGTATTTAAGCAAATACGTTCCGTCATGACGCCTTAGTGGTGAGACATACTGATACGCACAGGAGAAAAGCAGATCCAGGAAATATGTATAGTGAAACGGTCTTCTCTCTCTCTCTCTCTTTCTCTCTCTCTCTCTCTCTCTGTTTGTCTGTCTCTGTCCGTCTGTCTGTCTGTCTGTCTCTCCCTGGAAACGCAAGGTAAGTATGTTGTGAAGAAATGTATACCTCTTTTGTTTGTTGTGTAGCCCAAGTTACGCACCTCTCTCTCTCTCTCTCCCTCCCTCTCGCTCTCCCCCTCTCTCTCTCTCTCTCCTCTCTCTGTGTATATATGTCTGTTTGTCTCTGTCAACCTCTCTCTCTCTCCTCTCTCTCTCTCTCTCTCTCTCTCTCTCTCTCTCTCTCTCTATATATATATATATATATATATATATATATATATATCTGTCTGTTTGTCTCTGCCTATCTGTCTGTCTGTCTCTCGCTCTCCCTCTGAAATCACAAGGTAAGTATGTTGTGAAGAAATGTATACCTCTTTTATTTGTTGTGTAGCCCAAGTTACCCTCTCCATCTCTCTCCCTCTCTCTCTCCCTCTCTCTCCCTCTCTCTCTCTCTCTCTCTCTCTCTCTCTCTCTCTTTCTTTCGTTCTTTCCTGCTTTCTTTCTGGAAGTACGATGTACAGAAAAATATTCCTCTAATGTTTGTTGTATTTTTTTTTGTTTCTCTTTTTGTTTCACTCTTAAAACAGAAGATGTCAGAGCGTACAAGATAATATAGGTATTACAATTTTAGCTGGGTGAATTGATTAGATACAGCAATCAGAAAACATTTTCTTTTATACTTTTGCTCCCGAGTGAGGTCACGACAACAATTCAGTCTCTTTGGAATCAAGGTATTATATAAGATAGTACTGTCTCATCTCGGGATTACACGCGGAAAAGATTATAGGTTACCCGGTGATTTTTTTGATAAACGATACAAGTAGAAGCGACAACAATCTTTCAAAGTACAAATCAACTAATCCTACTCGATACACAAATGAATAGCTACTTAGTAACAGCATGTAATTTAACTAATGTTAAGCTTGTATGCCAGACAAAACAAACTTAATAAGTACTAGTGACAATTCAATCTATGTGGAAAATGTGTTTGATTTAAAGAAGGTGTTCTCTTTATATAAGAACGTGTCTTATAACTGAGGTTAACACAGAACAGCACCACCCTGTCGACTGGGGCGTTAGAATACACTGAGTGCAGCTCTGCAGAGGGATAAGGCTCCCTCAATGGGGCCACTTGTTTTAAAGTAGGTGTTCTCTTTATATAAGAACGTGTCTTATGATTGGGGTTAACACAGAACAGCATCGCCCTGTCGGCTTAGGCGTTAAAATACAGTGGGTGTACCTCTGCAGAGGGATAATGCTCCCTCAATGTTGGCCGTGGATGGCGACCCGTGATGCTTAAGGATAGAACCCAGGTTGCTGAGCAGTCCATGACATGCAACACTCCACGTTGGCCTTACTTGGGCTAGACAGGCGATCGGAG
>CM042140.1:106163039-106175539 GCA_023376005.1 Doryteuthis pealeii
TATATATATATATATATATATATATATATATATATATATAGAGAGAGAGAGAGAGAGAGAGAGTGAGAGTGGGAGACAGAGAGAGAGAGAGAGAGACAGACAGACAGACAGACAGACCTAACAAATACGAATTTTTTTTTAGATATATCTATTTTACCCATAGATGAGATCATAACAATTCTACCACTCCGAATCAGAGTAGACCTACAAGTAATGCAATAACTGGGTACTCCACACTTCTCACTGGATTCTGGATCATCAGATGCAGTTTAAGTTCAAATCCTTTTGACAGGGGCGTCCTATCACCCTGCATGTGATATAGTCAGCGTTTTCCAAGCACCACCGACAGGGTGACGAGGACAGTAAGTTGTTCAGAATATTGTTCGTTAATGAACTGGGCATGATTATGTTTTCTTATATGTTGCTCTATGTTTTGTTGGACAATATTTTTCATGCATAAATAAATTAAATTTTCAAAGTATTTGTTTTTGTTTTTGTAGAATCACTATCATATTCATAAGAAATATTTTTTGTGCACTACACAGTCAGCATTAGACTAGGTTAGACTCGATTAGATTAGGAGAATCCATTGACGTAGTGCCTAACTTGTTTGAATACGACATTGTTGTAAGCAAGTTCAAACTCTAGTTGAGCTATTACGTTCACTTTAGGATTGGATATCTTATTATAATGGAGATTGTGTGTTTTTCTGTCTGTAACCGAAACTATATTACTATTCAAGTCACAATTCTCTATGTTATTTACGTCACATTCTAGAGGATTTTATTTTTATTTAAACCTCAATTATTGATAAAATTGCTTTATATTATTAATACTGTTGACAATATCTACATATTAATAACATGCAATTGTATTTATATATAATACAAAATAGCAATTTACAGTGTGAATGGGAAGGCTAATTTGCATATTGATATAAAAAATCTGATTTTAATAAATATGTGCTTAGTATTACTGATTTTTAATTGTTTGATTTTATCTTAATGAATATTAGCAAAAATCTCGAAGATAAATCTTAAAAGAAATCCGTTAACAAGAAGAAATAAGTGTAATTTTATTCTTTACTTCCTATTTTATCTAAATAGTTAAATTAGGAAAATTTACCAATGAAAGACGGGAGTAAGGGAAAATGATGGAAGAGTTAGTTTCAAAGTTGTTCTATTTTTTAATCATACCCCCTGTTCCAAATCTTTTTGTTATGTGGCGGCCTTAATTCTTAATATGCAACGTAGCGCGACCAATTAGCGATACGTTACTGCACCAGTTCGTATATATGTGACGTGGCGGGTCCAGTTAGTAATGTTTAACGTAGTGGGACCAGTTAGTATTTAACGTAGTGCCTTTCCTTCTCGCGGCACTACAATTCGTATCTTTTCGTAGGTACGGTGTTTGTTTACATACACACTCCCAGACCTAGCAGTCATCGTCTTATTAGCCCCAAAATCCTCCTCCACTTCTTTTGGTCAAGCGAAGATATCACTTTACGTACGGCCGTCGCGTGCTCCTCGTTACGGCCAATTTGACGTGTTGACAAGTTTACACTTTAATGACTTTCATTCATGAGTACGATTTCTTTGGCGTGTAGTAAATAAAGATGTGGACAGTATTTCTTGCTTTACGTAAATTTATTTTCTCAATGAAAGTTTATTGAGAGAGAGAGATGGTCAGCTTCCTTAAATATGTTTTTAGTGATGCTCTTAACTTCGTTCCAATTATCAGGCTTCACACTTAAAATATGTTTTCAACTTCGTCCAGTGTAAAATATTACATCCCGGGTTTCACACATCAGCGATCTCAGTTCATCAACTGCCAACTGCCACGCACGGCCTCCTGGCTCTAACTGCCTCTGACTCTCGGACCCTCACTGCTCTGATCGCAGACTCCAACTGATCGTGATTCTATTCACGGGTCTCTTAAATAGCATTTCTAAATAATCTTCCAGAAGCTTCCTTCTCTAGAACTTTCGACTTCTTTCTGGACTAAATCGAATATTCGATTCGTTCTATTCTCACTGGTCAACCAGAGTTCACTAACCTAAAGATCAAAGGCTTATTGGAGTCACTCATCATAACTTTTCGTTAAATCTAGACTTATCGTCTCATTTCTCTCGTTAAAAAGATGTTATCTTTCCTAACTACTTTTTCGGTGATTCCACAAAGACCACCCAGCAACTCAAGATAATCGGTAGTACATTTTTTCCAAAGGTTCTTTTCCAAGTCTGGCACAAGGCCACAAATATAGGTGCTGGGCGGCGATTACGTAACATTTTTATCTGCATTCTTATTCAGTTTCATTAGCCTTTCAAATTTAACATGATATTTTATTATATTAAAACTTAAATACTTGCACCCGGAGGGTGCATATATTTGCTAGTATTAATAATATTGGGAAAGATAAAAACATATTGAATATCATTGATGTGCTATATTTTTCATATGTAAAAGGAAAAAAAGGATCCCCAAAAGATAAATCTATTGTAGATGGTGAGGTTAACGTTAAAACATTTCGTTGATTTTTTTAATCTTTATTTTGAAAAGATTTCCATCACTGTTTAGACAACACATTTTTTCATCAAGGTGCCATAGTGCTATTTTTCAGTTCAGGAGAAACTTAAGACAAACCATATTCTTTTTTGTTTATGACAAACCAATTTTTTTAATGAATATTCTAGTCAAATTCTTGTATAGAATAAAGCCGGGGTTCACTATTTATGGGCTGCTTGAAATAAAAAGGAACCGCGCATTCAAAAAAGCTTGGTTATTTCTTTTCGGAATTTTTCTTGGAATCAATTCCTTTGATGCATGAGATTTTAATCTTGGCTTGAGGCAAATTAATCTTTATTGTGAAATGTTGACTATTTTAACTGATCGACAGTTATACACACACACACACACACACACACACACACACACACACATATACTCAGAAACGCACCCACACTCTTTAACACACACACACATATATATATATATATATATATATATATATATATATAAACAGTCTACTTGTAAGAATCTACCATATATATATATTAGCTCAGTCAGTAGAGAGTCTGCCTAGGAAACAGTAGGGGTCTGGTTCGATACCAGCCCTCGCCAACTCAGCGTATGTGTAGTTCAGGGATCTGTGGGATAAAGTAAGAAGGTGATTCTAGGTGTAGCGCCCCACATCAGACGATAAAACAATCTCCTTGGTCTAGCGCTAGCGAAAAGGGGATAGACTCCGTCGTTGACTGGTTGATGCCGATTTTAGGCCACCCCGACGACTTTACTTTTTTTATTGATCATGTAGTATAGATTACTTATGATTAAGAAGTGTTCAATGTCCTTTATCATTGATAGAGCGCTTTAGCGTCGGGTAGACAATGGTGCTTGTTAAAGGCCAGTTTCTCGCCTGTTCGATTTTCAAACGAAGTCTTGGTTTGAAAGTCGCACAGGCGAGAAACTCAGTTACCAAGCGCCGTTGATTTTATATACATGCTACGCTAACTTGTAAAACACCGAAGGACATCTTTAAATGTATTACTAAATACCAACAATTTATTTATTTATGAACTCATTTATTCATTTGTTTATCTTCTGTTATTTTTTTACGATGTCTCCATCAATAGGTATCAACTATTTACAAGGATGACAAATAATTCAAGAGAGTTTAATCAGTTGCGCCTGTAGGTCATTAATCTTATTCAAGTGGCTCGAACAATTACCATGAGTTTGCTAAGAAGATTGTTTGGTTGATTGATTGGTTGGTTGGTTGGTTGGTTTTTACGGCATTTGATTCCTTACAGCCCTTGAGTTACGCAGGGAATGTTTCTGGTTTATTCATTTTTGTTGAGTAGGGTTTTTAAAAAATAATTTTTAAACACATTTCTAAAACATCCTTTTTTATCTATTTAACTCATAGACGGTACCCTGACACGTACTAACACTCTGGATTAGAGTGGATCTGTGAGTAGTGGTTTAAAGGTGTACTCAATACTCCCCAGAGCTTCAGAATTGGAACCTCACCACCAGATGCTGTTTTGCATCATACCCAAGACATAAATTAACTTTATGTATATATCTCATCTATTTAACTCATAGTGTTACATAATTATTGGATCCTAATACTTATATAAGGTAGTGTAGAAACATAATGGCGATTAGTGCAGCTGATGGCCTTGAAAGTGAGTGACGGCGCTTGATCTCACACTCACCTTGCCCTCCGGGGATAAATTGTGAGAACCGGAAGGCATAGAAGACCCTGTCTTCCGGTTTATGGAAAGTAAGTTTCAGGCAGTTAGAAGTTAGAAGCCGAGCTCGTAGAATGTAAGGATCTGCGCAGACGTCTGGTTTGGGGATTAACAATAAAATAAGATCAAAAGTAAATCGAAGTCTTGTGTTTATTATCTAAAAACTAACAATGACACAGGGCTTCTGATAAGGAGAAATCCCTAACAGAAACCAGACCCGAAGTCCCCAAGAAAGTCCAGACCTTAGAAGATTCCAGACGCAAGATGTTAGAAGATATCCAAGATGATAGAAGAAGCAAAGCCGGCCAGAAGAATAGATGTCCAAGATATAGAAGCAAGTAAGAAGTAAAGAAGTAATGAAGGGTATACAACAATAGATGGTACCCTAACACGTACTACCACTCCGGGTTAGAGTGTACATGGGAATAATGTCAATGAAGGTGTACTCAATACTCCCTAGAGCTCCATAATTGGAACCTCACCCCCAGATGCAGTTTAGAGTCATACCCAAGAGATAAATTCACTTTCGAATATAAGAATTGTAGCAAGCAACTACTTTCTAAATCCAATTAAACAAATCAGATTTGCACAGCTGATACTTGACAACTGACCATTTTACAAAAGGAGAAGACAGTTACTATTTATATGTTACAACTTTAAAAAATACAAATTTTTTATACAAGTTAAGCAGCTGTCTCGGTCACATCTAGAATCTTTGATATTAACTCTCTAATTTCAGGGGGTTAGAGATACCCATTAGCATACAGACACATACACTGACATAGAGACACACCCGTGCATGAATATAAACATATAAGCATGCAAAGTGCTTAGTTGGGAGTCGAATCACTAGAAAAAATATTTAGTAAAAATTAACTATTAAGTTGAAACAAAAGTATTTTCTTTGAATAATCAGGAGTAAAACACGTTGGACCATATTACCTTTAGGCATCCCTTTTGGTCTCGATTAAGAAAGGATATGTTTTTCATTTACATCGTCAATATCCGGTTGTTTGTTAGGGGTTAGGGCTAGGGTTAGGGTTAGGGTTAGGGATTAGTTTTATAATTTTTTAAAATCTAAAAATCGTCTGTTAAAACAACCGGATATTGACGGTGTAAATGAAAAACATGTCCTTTCTTAATCGAGATCAAAAAGGGTGCCTAAAGGTAATATGTTCCAACACGTTTAAGATTTGTAAAGAATAATTTTTATTACTATACCTATGGGTAATGTTAGTAGAAGGACACATGGTGCAGTGGTTATAAGGTTTGAGTTGATACAGATCGAAGTGACTAATCATTGATAGATTGCAAGTTCAATCCTGACGACAGCTTCAATCCTGATGATAACACAGAATACTTAACATAGCTTAACATTTGTCCCGGTCATGGTTAGAGGATTGAAAACAGTTTATCCCAACGGATTGAATGAAGGGTTCTAGGTAATTTTCACCTTTAGTTGTCAAAATTCCTAGCAAATAAGGCAATTAGAGTAAGCTCCCTTGACTTTCACTTTGAACTAAGCCGGTAGCTATTTTGAAAGTCCTGGTGCGAAATAAACAAATCTTAAAAACTTTTTCCGAAACAATACAACTGCATGCTTTAAAACAAAAAATATCATAAAATGTGTTAGTAATAACAATTAAGTTCCTTTCAGATCATGCGTACGCACAATTTTATGCAAGGAATATTGACAACTAAAGGTGAAAATTACCGGGTTCTGTTCTAAGTTCCCTGAAGGCTCCTGAGTTAGAAACAATTGAAGAAGGTCGGAGAGCACATCGACCGAAACATTGTATATATAACAATACAGACGAGCACAATTAATTCAGACAAAAATAGAATGCCTTTTTTTATAGGTGATTTCCTTGGACCAGAAAAAATAGCCACATTATCCTTTCCTTTGTATAACTATAAACAAAGCTAAAAAATAAATGAGTTTAAACGATCATTCATACTAGTTTGTGTCAGGATGAGTTCGACAAAAGTCAAGGGCAAATTATCATTGATACGAAAGCTCTACCCCCGAAAATTCCACTAAATATATATATATATATATATATATATATATATATATATATATATATATATAAAATAAAAATTGATAAAACAAACTGGAATATTTATTTTATGTTTATTATTCTCAACTAGTTTCGACCTTAGGTCATCGTCAGGAGAAAATTTCTTGTTTAAAGAAATTATTTTTAGAGTGTTTTTTTATTTTTTATCTTAAAGAGATCATTATTAAAAAAAATTAAAATTAAAAGATTTTTGAGAGTTTGACAGGCTGCACACACACACACACACACACACACACACACACACACACACACACATATACACACACACACACACACACATATATATATATATATATATATATATATATATATACCGAAGTATTCACGGTGACAGTACTCAGTTTCACGGATTAAGCTACAAGTAACAAAAAAGTTTTTGCGGTCAAGTCACTTTGAAAACACTGCTTGCCAGTAGATCACTGACGTTAAGTAGCGATGAGCCAGTGCAATACTTAGATGGGTAACCCTTTAAATGACAGTAGGTTATATAAGTAACTTGATAGCAATTTACAACCGAAAAGAGTTGACATGCTGTAAAAAAAAAACACCAATCAAAAAGAGTTTTTACTACACACCCGCACACTACACTCCCTCCAGATATGGCTAAATTGTAGGTCAGACTGGGCTCTTTAATCTTGGCTAGGTAACCAGTCAAGAAGAAGGAACATTCTGAATTCAAATCTGGTAAACTCCGCTTAAGAAAATTTACTTTGTGTCGCAATTTGCTCGTGTTCAGGGGTTGGTATATATATATAATATATATATATATATATATATATATATATATATATATATATATATATATATATATATGTGTGTGTGTGTGTGTGTGTGTGTGTGTTACTGGTCAAATCATCAGTCTGATTTGAAAGTTAAAAAAAGAAACATTACCCTACAGGGGTCACCAAAATTTTCCACGATGGGCCGGATAATTGAAAAAATAACGAGCGCGGGCCACATTATTCTTCTGTTCAATACTTGCTAGCCAAAATGAAAGCTCTGAGAAAAACAAATTCAAGTACCGTCGGCGGGCCTGATAAAATGTTTTCGCAGGCTGGATCCGCCAGCGGGCCGTAGTTTGATGACCTAGAACAGATTTTATTTCTTTGTAATCAGCAAAACAAGACATCTAATTAGTCATGTTTTGTGGTTCGGTAGTAAAAAAAAAAATCTTCAGAAGTTTTTAATGGAATTAATCTTATAAATGAAATCAATAACTTCTTTTAATTTGCCCGTTTAATTTTTTTATTTTTTCAAAATCGATTGAAACTTCTAGAGAAACTAAATCGATTGAACAAGTTTGCACATTCAATCCCACAGAGACGTTTGGAATAGATGACAAGCTATAAAATTAATTAGGATCCTCCCTTATTCAACGTCTTGAATGGTCCAAGCGATCGTAGTTTAAACCAATTATCACGCACATATTTGTATCTTGTAATCCCCGCCTAAAAATCAAGTATTTTTCTATAGTCACAGGCTCTCTGTACCGAAGTCTGACCCTATAGATTGTCCATCAAACCTTTTCATTTCCGGCTTCCGATAAACAACACGAACAATAGCTGGCTTTCTGCATTAGTCAATCATCCTCATAATCATTATCATCGTCATCGCACGCATTCAAGCAACGTTGAAAGTATCGGTTAGAGCTAGATCACCGAAGTTAAGCAGCGATGAGCCAGTTTAATGTTTAGATGGGTGACCATTTAAACAACGACAGACGATGTAAGAAATCGAACATCGAAATGATATGATTCCTCATTAAATGACCCGAAAAGAGTTAATATACCGTAAAATAGATCTTGCATACCCGTATCATACCAGCTCACCACCATGTCGCTGAGGAGGCGTTGAACCTTGTCATCGTGGCAAAAACTCCCTACGCCACTTTTGAACGTTTTTGACTCACATGCACGACTTGCCATAAACTTTCATTAATTGGCGATGAATTCCAATTGGTTTTATTCTTTTGCGTTCAAAAAACCGAATAACTGCGCGAACTTCACACATGGCGGTAGCATGAATCGGGATCTCCCTCAGAAACGACTGCCAAGCAAAGACTGAGAGTGGCAGCGAGGTGCACACAACAAACACAACAGTGTTGCCAAAAGCCGTACGAACTGTTGCCCTGCCTAGACATTACTTTTGGGGTTTATCTTCTTATAACAATACCCTAAAACACGGCGGGCATGTATTTGGTTGATTGTGTAGTTGGTTGTATTTTACGTATTATCAACCGAATACGTTTTTATTTTATTCATTCTTCTTGAGTATTCATTTTTTTAAAACTTATTTTTAATATATTTAACACACAAATTGGACCCTGGGAGGTATTACCACTCAGTCAGGGTGGAGCTGGCAGTAATGTCAATGAAGATGTACTCTACACTCCCCATACCTCTAGAATGGAAGCATCACCACTTGATGCAGTTTAGCGTCATACACAGGCCATTAAGACCCTCAGCCACCGTCTTCTAGTACATGTTTGATAAGGATTGGGGTTTTGCCCTAAGAGCAATTTAGAATACGGACAGAATTAGTGGATTGATTGGATGAAGCCTCTCCGACCGACCGTCTAGTCCAAGTAAGGGCGAAAGTAGAGTGTTGTAAATCAACAAATACTTAGCTACCAGAATCACTGGTCACCACCTACAGCCAACAAATGGTTTCACTGGGGCTTTTTCACCATCTGCAGAGGTTCAGTCGGCGTAGTGTAGAGCATAAGCTGACAGGGCTAGAGGGCGTTTACGATCACGAATAAGAACTTATGGCTTTTTTAAAAGAAGTATTGCGAGATTTTGTGAATGTATTTTCCCTAAATATGTATGTTGATTACGCTATATTATTTTTATGGTCAAAATCGTGTGGCCACCTACGGCCAACGACTGGTTTCACTAGGGCTTTTTCCCCCATCTGCAGAGGTTCAGTCGGTGTATTGTACAGCATAAGCTGACAGGACTAGAGGGCGTTTACGAACCCGAATAAAAACCTATGTCTTTTTTTAAAGGAAGTATTGCGAGGTGTTGTTATTTTTATGGTCAAAATTTTGTTTTATTCTTCATTATTTTTCGACGGTAGCAGAAATATATCGGAAAGAATGAAAAATAACAGAAAAAAACAGATAGAGTAAAAATAAACATCTCAAGATGGAGGACAAAATACTAAAAGATACTTAACGTATGTTGATTCGAAACACATCTCCTCAATCATTCGTTGCCCACATATTAAAATATCACGAGAAACAAACAATATAAGGCAGGCTGATCAGAGCCACATGTGAAACTAAGTATTTACTGGTTTTGCGAAGGTGATTCTTCACCTGAATATATATATATATATATATATATATAATATATATATATTTGTGTGGGTGTATGTGGGGGGTGTGTGTAAGCTTTATACATACCGTCGTATTTATTTACATTATATATATATATATATATATATATATATATATATAGTGGTCAGAGAGATTGTGCAATTTTTGCTACAATAATGAGCATAGATTTAAGTTGCTAGGTTCATAACTCATCTATTTTAGTAATAATTTTTATTCATGTAAGAAGAAACAACGAAATTAAACAGGCTGATCAGAGCCACATGTGATAACAGTATTTACTGGTTTGAGGTAATTCTTTACCTCTGACTATATATATATATATATATATATATATATATATATATATATATATATGTGGGTGGTTGTATCTTTGTGTTTTGTATAAATATGTACGTCGTATTTATTTACATTATATAAATATATATATATATATATATATTATATATATCTATATTTATATTTATTATACATATCTCCTGTAACCGGTGTTATTTACACCACAACTCCGTGATTTGTAGTAAGCTTGAGTGCAATTGTATTGATATATACAACAAAATAGCGGTGAAGTATTATTGATTTCTAACATATGAGCAAAAATCTCGAGGATAAATCTTAAAAGAAATCCATATAAATAACTGTAATATTATTCTTTATTTCCTATTTTAACTAAATAGTAGTAATGGAAAATGATAGTTAGTTTCAAAGTTGTTCTATTTTATTATATCCAAATATTTTTATCTGAATATTCAGTAGATGATATCTTATTATATAAAACTTAAATACTTGCACTATGCATATATTTGCTAGTATATAAATATATATATATATATATATATATTATATATATATATATATATATATATATATATATATATACGCTTCAACTTTAGAGCACTGTAGAAGGGACATTAATTGAAAATTCACCCTTGGTGTATTAAGCTGAAACCGACTGTTTACAAGTCTAGAGTCCTCTGGTGTTATAAAAACATTACACGTAGGGATGTATCAATTAATTGTTCACTGAAAATTTGACAGCCGCTAATAGCCGCACGAATAAAAGACTTGGCAGACAAAAATTCAGTCAGGTTTCGATCCCGGCTAGAGGTAATCCACACTGATGAGACGTAATCTTCGAAACACGTATATGTCGATAACTTATATATATATATATAAAGAGGTTTTGCTACATCAATACGCATTGATAAACGTTAATAGGTTCAAAGCTCATCTATTTTACTAATGATTTTATTCATGTAAGGAAGGAACAGTAGATCGAACATACATATCCAGCATATTTATGTAGACTCACAAATATTATAATTTACTACTCAACAGACCTATATATATATATATATATATATATATATATATATATATATATATTAAGTTGGTATAAACACTGTTTTTTATTGCATAGTTCCGATCTAAATATCTCTTTTAGAGCACCATCTCTTGATAGTAACCCATGAGTGTCTGCTTCTGTGTATCTAACTAAACTGCCACTGGTGGTGAGGCCCCAGTTAAATGTACGTTATAAGACGATAAGAAATCTAAAATGTACCCAATAGAATCATAAAAAGAATAAACGTACATTATTAGATTATAAAATCTATCTAATAAGAAAAAATACTTATTTGTATTTTGCCAAACGAGCAGGATGCTACGCAAGATCATTTTAAGTGTAGGACAACAGTTGTGAATTTCAAGTTTTCCTTCTTTAGACCGAGTGTCATAACAAGGTTAAAGAGGAATAAGAGGAAGCGCGTGGTGTAATGGTTAAAGTCATGGGAAATGGACTCGTCGCCCCGAGTTCAAATCCTGGATGTGGTAATTGCATTTCACTTTGCGCTAATACCCTTGGGAAAGGTATGAATCCTACTATCCTCCAGCTATGGATAAAAAGTAGGGCAGACTGGGGTCTTTAACCGTGGCTAGGTAACCAGTCTAGGAGAAGGAAAACTCTGAATTCACAACTCCGCCTAAGAAATTGACCTTGTGTCACATCCTGCTCGTGCGGAGGGGTTTGGTAAAATATATAACAAGGTTAAAGAACCTAATTTGATGTACTATTTATTCATAGCCGGAGGAAGAATAATTAGATTCATATTCTTTCCATGTTTATTACAGCTATGTGAAATGCAAACAGCCTCGTCCAGGGTTTGAAATCGGTTACGTCGTTTCCATTTCCAAAGACGATAAACATACATCCCAAGCACCCCAATACATGTGCGGCGGCCTATAGGGATGAATGACAAGAGACCGTCAACGAAATCGATGCTGTCAGCACGCCTTGATGATAACGGTGATAATAAAAGATGCAAATGTTCTCCATGAGAGGCACAAATGAGAAACTGAATTGATTCATAAGTACTGACAAACTCATGTCATATATCGTTCACTATTTAAACCTTCTGTCTTTATCAGATTGACATGTCACATGACACCGATGACAAATCCCCTAGCGATGATTTCCCAGTCGACACTTCAGGATAAACCTTAGGAAGAGTAAATATGATTGGTTTCATGCCGAGTACAGAAAAATGTTTGGATTCTAACCAACTTTTCATATTTCGTGATGAAATGCAGCGCGCCATATCTACAACAAGTGGATTAACAGCAACCAACCTAAAATACGATTGAGCGTATTTTCTGACTAAAAAAAAACTTACGTTAGAAGATGTTATGTTTTTGTTTGCTTTAAAAAGCTTATGTTGGGGCTCCGATAAATACGTAGGCGGGGAGTTGGCGATTATTCGGTGAAAAGAAAATGTCATTGTATTGGATTAGTTGGATTCTGATTTAGATTTCAGCATTCATTGAAGTCTTT
>CM042140.1:106180539-106190539 GCA_023376005.1 Doryteuthis pealeii
CATATTTTTCTAATTTACCCATAGATAAGACTCTAACAGGTACTACCACTCCATGTCAGAGTGGACCAGGGAGCAATGGTGTTGAAGGGTTGTACCACACTCCCCAGACCTCCATAGCTGGAACCTCAACATCAGAGTTTCACGTCATACACATGACATAGAGGAAACCTGAATCTAACTAATGAATATCGACCTGTGCATTTTAGGCACGTTTTAGTGTTCGTTTTTGCTCGGTCGGTAGAGCATCTGCCTCTGTAACGACAACACCAACTAACTCAGGTGATGAGTAGCACAGCTTGGATTTGTTTGAATAAGTGTGTTGCATAATCTATGTGGTATCATAGATTATTGACAACACCCTGTAGCGAGAATGCAAAGAGCCCAAATGGAAAAATACAGACCGTTTGGAACTTTGACCCCCCAAAGGCAGGAATCTCGCAAGTCACGTGAGACCGAGTTAAGTAATCAGTTTTAGAATCAGACCTCAGGCAGGACAGACGTGTCCTACTCCGGTTAGAACTCCGCACGGGGAATTAAAATGGGCTAAAATAAAGCTTTGTCAAAGTAGTAACAAGTCTTGTTAATTATGCATGACTTAAATGATGCCCTTAATAAGAATCCTTTAGAATAGAAGAGACGACAGGAACTAAGAAGATAGAATGAAGTAAAGAAGAACTTATACGATCATGATAGCCGAAATAGAAAAGGAGGAAGAAGGAAACGAAAACAAGGCGACTAGACAAAGAACAAGTGAGTCACGAATCTATCTATCTGTCTGTCTCTCTCTATGTTGGTCCACTCTCTCGCTGTTGCACGAATAACTCTTGGTGTTTGTGTATCGTCAATGGCTACATAACAAGTGGGGAGCTGATGGTAAGTGTGACACTCCACCTAAGAAGTAAAAACAATATCCCTTGTCTAGCGCTAGTAATGATTGGATATACACCTTCAGTGTCTGGTTGATACTGACAGAATTTCACTCCGACTACTTTATTTGTTAGTCATTATTTTGAAACTAATCGTATTAATAATATTGCTAATTCTTATTTCTAGTTGAAGGTTTGGTTTGGTTTCTTAATTTAATGTCATATTAACATTTATGGTTATTCACCCATAAAGCCATCCTCGTAGAAGAACAGTAGTGATACTGGTAGTGTCTCTGTGGCCTAGTTTGTAACATGATGGGCTGGGACAGCGAGTCCGAACTCACCGCGATGTTACGTTCACTTTCGGACTAATAACCTTGGGAAGGGTATGAACCTACTCATCTTTTTAGTTATGAATTAAATAGTACCGATTCTGTTCTACGGTGAAGGCTTTGTAATTAATAACCCCCAAAGGTTGATATGCCATTAAACAGTGAACTCAAACCAATAGTGGTGTTTTCAATCTGTGTCTGGGGAGATAGGGGTTTCATGCCTATCCGCAGGTTGTTAATTCAAAAGTAAACGTAATAGAACGACTGGATATCAAACTTCCTTAATACGACCTCATTGTCCATCACGTTAGTTACTACGCAGATTTTCAAGGCGAAGCAGTGATTCATGAAAAGAATTAAACCAATATGTCTTGTAGTGAATTTCACGTATGCAAAATGAAGAAATATAAGATTCTGCTTTTTTAAATGTTTGCTTTTTTAATTTTAATTCATACAGTGTTGGTTATTTAATTCGTTGGTTTTGTTTGCATTTGACCGTTTTATTTTGTATTACCATTATATAAACAAAAGAAGAAGAAAAAAATTCAAATCGCAGGAAAGATGTAAAAGTTGTAAAACAAGAAATAACTGCTGTTGAGATTATGCTATCTCCCTCTCTATTCCCTCTCTCACTGTCTGGCTTATCAACTCACTCACAGACTCTCTCCATTACGCATCTCCTCACTGGTATTCTATCTATCTGTCTATCACGCTCTCTCCCCCTACCTCTCTCTCTATCTCTCCCCTATATATATATATATATATATATATATATATAATAGATTTATACGGTGTTCCGTCTTTTGTCTTTTTCTTTTATTGGTTAGTTTAGTCTATGCTAATTCATTTGTGCCTAGGTGGTAGGTTTGTATAAATGTGAGTTTGCTCCAAATCTCTTTAGGCGGATCTTAGTCCTAAAGAGCACTAAGCGAAACTTTTCGTAGGTTTATCTGACTCATTAGCTTTATATATATATATATATATATATATATATATATATATATATATATATATATTTATATATAACTTAGGATGTTTATTTCCTACCTACTCACGTATCAGGGTGTATTTGCAGTGAATGCGTCGTCGGGGCGGCCTATAGTCGGTATCAGCCAGCGAGTGATTATATCCCATTTTCACTGGCACTAGACCAAGGAGATTATTTTGGTGTCCGAGGTGGAGCGCCACCTAAATTTTGCGAAAATTTATTAATTCTTTCAATATACATTTCATTTATAATTGTATCTTACCAAAAGAAAAAACAACAACAAAAAACCCCCCAAAAAACATACTGATTTTTGAAATCCAACTACACATACATACATACAAGCTCTATTATGATATTTGTTACAAGATCGCACTGAGTAGTGTGGAAATCGGTCAGTGCCTGAGGCCCAAGTACACCAACACGCTCAAATAACAAAAGTTTTATTTTTGAAGTGGCTTCAATTATGACAATGTGTTATAAATAAAATATTTCAACATTAGTAATCACTACTGTTCCATTCATGTACAATATTGCCCATAAATACGTATTGCGCAACTAACGTTTTATGAAATAATTACCGTATTTGACGGCATATAGGACGTAACTTTTCTCCAAAACTTTTGCTCAAAAAATTGCCCTGCGTCTTATACATCGGAGGTGAAGTGAAACCAATGATAAGAATTCCATTTGACTTTACAGTCACAGGAGGCACTGTAACTTCAGGGGCACAAAAACTATACTATAGTCTTCCGAGACTGAAATGCCAAGGATAACAAATAATGCTTGTGTAATGCACAGCTAGACTGTTTTCAATAATATATGCTTAAATAAACAAAAAACTTTTTTTCCTGAATCTGACCTGCTGAAATGGGGGTGCGTCTTATATGCCCGTGAGTCTTATATAACGTCAAATGCAGTACTTTCTTCTAAATACTGTATATTGAACATCGGGAACTGAATTACTTTCAATGTCCTTTCTTTCATTATGATCCCGACAGATAAGAGAAGCGCAACAAGCTCGCAATTACACGAACATACCTACACCTACACACACATACATACATACAAATGTGCTTTAACACCGAAATACATGTATATTTACACGTGAAATCAACACATGGATTTTGATATCACTCTCATGTTCACGACTCTGTTATAGATTAAATGAAAATCTTTTAATACTGGAGTTGGTTTTGATTTCTTTGTTTAATGCCATTTCAACATTCGAGTCATATTGTTACATAATTATTAGATACCTAATATCTATGTGCAATAGTGTAGAAAACAAGATGGTGTTTTAAGTGCAGCTGACGGCCTTGAAGATTGAGTGACAGGCTTAACCTCAGTCCTATCCCTATCTTCCGGTGATAGCTGTGAGAACCGGTAGAGAGGACCCTCTCTTCCGGTTTAGATAGTAAGTAAATTTCAGTCAGTTAGAATGTAGGAGCCGAGCTCATAAGTTGTAAGTCGCGTATTAGGCGCCGCCGTTCTCATCTGCGCAGATTGGCTGGTTGGGGATTTAAAAATAAATTAAGATCAAAGCAAATCGGAGTCTTGTGTTATTACCTCTAAAAACTAACAATGACACAGATAAAGAGAAATCCCCAATAGAAGACCAGACCCGAAGTCCCCAAGAAAGTCAAGACCTTAGAAGATTCCAGACCAAGACAAGATTCCAAAGACGGCCAGAAGAATAGAGTAAAAAAGAACTAAGTAAAGAAGTAATGAAGAGGGTATACAACAATATTTGTAGAACAGTAGTGATACTATTTAAACTCTAGCTGTGGGAGGCATTCCCTAACTATGAGATTAATTGTTTGATCCTTATTACCACATAGTCTATAGTCCACCAGTGTATTTTCATTTTTTTCTTTTTTTTGCTTTGACATTATTAGTCCTGCTGGCATTATTATGAGAGATTCAGTTGTTCTCATTAACTTCCCCGTTCGTCACCATGTGCAGGTCATCTCTGTAGGAGGGAGGGATTCATTCCTTTTCCTCCCGTATTCGTCCAAAAATGAATGTAACAGCTCGGCTGAAGTTCAAACTCGCCTACTAAGATATCACCATGTCTAAATACAACGGAAAAGTAACATATTCAGGGAGTAGCGACTTAGTCCTTTTCCAATTAATACTTTTCAAAACAGTTTATAAAAACATTTTTGGAATTTTACTCGCCACGTTTTTTTAATATTTTGTTCTACCTAGAATCCCACCGTATATTTTAACATTAATAAAGAGTCAGATGACGAAAAAAGCTGTGGGGATTAAAATAAAAGTAAAATAAAAAATAAAAATAACTAACTCCCATGAGCCTTTACCGGAAGAAACCACCGCGCATGTGCAGGAAAAAGGACCAACTTCCGTCTCTAAAAAGAATCTCTCGGTCATTCTGAATTAATCCTTAACTCGAACAAGACACTACTACTGGCCAGGAAGAAATTCCCTTGCCGCGTGGTAGCTATGACCGGTGAATACAGCCTAAATCATTAAACCACCTTCTGTTTTTGTCTCTTCCTTTTTCCTTCCTTGAATTCCTTCCTTTTCCAAAAGACCACCAAATAAGATGGGGTTAAAGGAACACGCACAGAGAATAACCACAACTACTTCGTAAACCTAAAACATTAATCATCGTGCTACCCTATAGAGCTACAGGCTAATTGTAGGGTGCTAACTAACATGGGTATATCGCATTTTTTGCGAACAGCTCTTTTAGAAGAATGGGCAGTCGCTTGATTCAAAAGAGCTCGGTTGTTTCTTAGTTGATTTCCACGCACACCTGGTTATGTTTGAAACAAACAATTTAATCTGATATAAGGTCATCTTATCATTAATAAAAAAAGACCTATGTGCTTATGTCCTACTTTTAAAGAGTTCTAGAAAGTGTCATTTTCTTTAACCATCTTAGGAAAAACAACTTGATATATAAAATCCTGTAAAAGTCTGATATTTTTTTAATTAAAAGAGCACTGTTTTCAAACAACTGTTACAGCATGTTTAATCAGAGAAACAGTAAAATTTCCTTTTACTTATGTAAGTATCCTGGACAATTTCTATTTGACCTTTTCTTTGTTTATTGCCGATATAAAATTCACAGTTAACTTCACCATCAGATAGAGTTTAACGTCATTCCCAGGACATGTAGACCCTCACTTACCGCCTTCTAGCAACCATATGATAAAAATAGGTTGGGGCTTGCCATTAGGGCAATTGGGTTGGGAAAATCATATAGGTGCTAGGGCTTGACGTGACCAGCCGATTGATCGGAAGGGGCCTCTCCAACCGCCCGTCTAGCCCAAGATAGGGCCAAAGTGGAGTATTGCAAGTAATGAACTGCTCAACCACCTGGAACTTAAAAAATAATGGATTTTATTTATATTCCTGAAGATAATGAAAGAATGAAACTTAAACGATAACAGCGTGGATCTTTTTTTGTATTTGATATTTTAAATAGTAGACATTAAGGTTTCTGTTCAGAGTAGATGGATCAATGCAAGGTCTTTTTTTACGTAGGGATTTTAATGGGGCATCCTATGAGGATACAACTCACGATTCAGTAATAATGGATCCGTAGGACTACCTTTTTTTTAAAAAATTCCCCCCTCTACCCAGGCGACGCCGGGTGACCGCTTCTAGTAACATATAACCAAATACATTTACGTTTAATGTTACCCTAGGTCAAACAAGTATGTATACAATATTTGATATATATTCGTTGTGAATGATAAGGTCATACATAAAACAATCTCACCGAATGACATCTCACTGCTGACTGATTGGACCCCACGAGAGAGGGTCTTTTCATGCATATCTTGTAAATTCCTCTCTGGTTGGTCGTCAAATTAGATCAACTCAGCGTAATGGCTTCTCGATATATTCATAATAGCCGTAAGCTTTCTGGACAGGCTGCATACATCCCAACGTATAAAACTTTGAGACTAAATAATCAAACTGCGACCCATAAATTATAATCTCCAACCAATGAGACAAAATAGATAGATAAATATAGAAGGGGGGTAGAGAAAGCGATATATATATATATATATATATATATATATATATATATTATTTAATATAGTGGGCAATACATTTAAGGTGCAATTACTACCATTGGTTTCTAAGCAGCATGCTATATATATATATATATTCAGGAAGAGAGGACATTCGCTTACGGTTGTCGATTACACTTAAATTGCAAGGCGTTTCTTAAAAATTAGATATAGATTACTGACAGCCTTACGTATATACTTATGTATGTGTTTATCAGTAAAATTCACTCTCCCTCTAGTGAGTGTGCTAATTGTCCGGTAGTTAAGGACTCTGAAAAATCGGTCGGGTTTCGATCACGGTAGGAGGTAGACTATGTAGAGGTAGATACGTCGACACAGGACTGTCTGCGTATGACTATATTATATATATATATATATATATATATATATATATATATATATCAAGAGAGATCAGTATGTCATGTTGGACTGAAATTCCGGTTTTTTCCTGGATTCGAACACATTAATACGAATATGTAGAGAGAGAGAGAGAGAGAGAGAGAGAGAGAGAGAGAGAGAGAGAGAGAGAGAGAGAGAGAGTGCGTGCGTGCGTCTGTGGAGTGAGTGAGATAGGCGGAGTCATAGAGAGTTGGAGCGAGGGAGTCAGAGAGATTTGAACTGGTGGTGTGAGAGGTGTGTGAAGCGATGGCGAGAGAGAACCATTCTATCAATATCTAATCAAGTAATTTTAACTTATTGAATAGTTGATCGATTTGTAGATAGGTAGATCTGAGCAAACTGAAAATGTTTATTTATTTTTAGAAAATGTATGTCAACATGTAATCTAAATCAGACAAACGAAAAATGAATAAAAATCTGTTCAAATAATGAAAACTTTTTTTATCTATAGATTGATTTACAAGTGTATATCACACACACACACCACACACACACACACACACACACACACACAGATATATGTATATATATATATATATATATGTGTGTTATATCACACACACACACACACACACACACACACACACATATATATATATATATATATATATATATATATATATATATATATACAAATACTTATATATATCATCATCATGTCGCGCTTTCAGCGCGGATATCCATGACAATCTTTCTCCATCCGTCTCTTTCGCTCATCATTCTCGGGAGGTCCTCTATGCAGCATCCTGCATCCGTACAGAGCTGATCAACATATGTTTTTGCTGGTAGGCCCAGACTGGCTTGTCCATGAGCTGGCTTCCACAGGAGGACGTCGCTTATGAGTTCGTCCTTGCTTCTCCAGCAGTGTCCCGCGCGTCTTGTCCGTCTTACTCGGATGGTTTGGGTGATATGTGGTAGGTGGCCGTACAGATGATACATATATATATATATAAATACTTTATATATATATATATATGTATATATATATATATATATATATATATATATATATATACGTGTATGGGGAGAGTGGTATTTGTGAATGCATTTACCCAACCATTCTGCTCGAGGAGGATGCGACACATGATCAATTTCTAAGCGGAAGGATTCAGAATATCTATTCTCATAGACAAATTCTCATGCAATGGTTAAAGAGAACACTCTTCCCTATTATTTACCCCTATATATATATATATATATATATATATATATATATGTGTGTGTGTGTGTGTGTGTGTGTGTTGTGTGTGCGCGTATGTATGTATGCCTGAGCATTTGTGTGTGCCTGTGCGTGTGACTCTGCGTGTGTGTCCTTGCATGTGAAAAAGAGGGGCAAAGCTAAATTAATTTCCAGCGTGATATTAATTGGCAATGCAAAATTAATTTCTATGGCAAAGAAGTAACAAATGAAATAGTTTATAATGCATTAAAAAATAGGAATTTAAAAGACAAACATACGAAAATCTTTCATAAAAATAGAAGAATACAAACAATTTGACAGAGAAAAGTTAAGGAAAAGAATGAAAGAGAGAAAGGGAGAGTTTTATTAGCGAGGGTTATATAAGAAAGAACGAAAAAAAATAGTTTTAAACGATACGAAATGTAAATAAATATTGAAAAAAAGAAAAATGTAAACCTGCCTATAAGATAGAAAGAAAGAAAGAAAGAAAGAAAGAAAGAAAGAGAAAAAGAGTTTTAGATATAAGAATATAAAAGTAAAGGCATATTATAAGTAAGAAAAACGTAAAACAGTATGTAAGAAAGAAGGACAGAAAGAAAGAAAGAAAGAAAGAAAGAAAGAGAGAAAGAAAGAGAAAAGAGTTTTAGATATAAGAATATAAAAGTAAAAGCATATTATAAGTAAGAAAAACGTAAAACAGTGTGTAAGAAAGAAAGAAAGAAAGAAAGAAAGAAAGAGAGAAATAGTTTCAAAAGATAAGATTATACAATAAATAAATATTGAAAGAAAGAAAAATATAAACTGTTATATAAAAAAGATAGAAAGAAAGAAAGAAAGAAAGAAAGAAAGAAAAAGAAAGAAAGAAAGAAAGAAAGAAAGAAAGAAGGGAAAATGAGGAGAGCAATAAATACTGAAAGAAAGAAAAATGTAAACTGGTATATCAAAAAGAAGGAAAGACAGGAAGGAAGAAAGAAAGAAAGAAAGAAAGGAAGAAAGGAAGGAAGAAAGAAAGGAAGAAGGGAAAATGAGGAGAGCAATGAGATAATTGTATTAACAGCTCTAGTTTCATTCCTTTAACACCGTGCAAGTAGGACAAATGCAGCCAGGGAAAAAAATCAGGGTTCCGCTAACAAGGGTAACAAATAACTGAGATGCCTTTAACCTAAAATAATACAATTACTATGAGATTTCTTAGAGAGAACAACCTAACGGGACTTGTTTTGTAATACCAGTCGTGATTGAATACGTAACAAGTTTTCTTTTTCCCGTTCACTGTCATTGCATCTTTATAGTAGCGAGTTGAGGGGCCCAGGTTAGCTCAGTCGGTAGAGCGTTCAGCTAGAAACCACAAGGTTCTTGGTTCGATATCGGCCCTCGCCAACTCAGCGTATGAGTAGCACAGGGATCTGTGCGGTAAAGTGAGGAGCTGATGGTAGGTTTGACGCTCCACCTCATACGTTAAAATAATCTCCTTGGTCTAGTGCTAGTGAAAAAGGGATAGACTCCCTCGCCGTATCGCTGATACCGACATTAGGTCGCCCCGACGTCTTTACTTTACTTTTACTTAGTAGCTATTCTAGCTAAAAAAAGTATTTCCCTGTCCACCGCATTAAGGCACTTAATCGATGTTCTATCATAGGATTATTTTGACATCTATGATTGATAGGTACCACCAAAATAGGTCACGTGATCAGTTAAGTCAATGTTGAAGAAAGAAACGTAAATATTTTTGAACTTAAAAAAAAATCTCGCAAAACAAATAACAAATACCAATAGTTGTTACAAAGAAAAACAGTTAATTCAAAATCAAATTATCCGATCGGGGAAAAATTACTCACCGTTATCTTGAAAAATAAGTAAAAGAGACGGTTTTTTTACAACAGGCTCAGTTTCTTTATTGATATTTTTTTAGCACAATTCTGTATTCATGGTTCTTTTAATAAAACAACTCCCGTATAGAAACTTATACAAATCTGTTGATATAATTATTCAGACTCTCATCTTTATAGAAAAAAAGTAAAAATCCTTTTTTTTGTCTGTTTATTTTTTAATATTTCATAAAATAAGATAGGGGGTTGAGGTTGTAAAAAATATTTTCCCTAATATATTTTAGAAAAACCTATTTCAAACATATTTTCATCAAAAGATAACTAATTATGGAAAAACAGCTTCTAGTCGTAACTTGT
>CM042140.1:106193039-106218039 GCA_023376005.1 Doryteuthis pealeii
ACTTATACATAATACTAAAATAACTTTGTGTTATTAATCAGTTTTGTGGTCTCTGATCTCTAATATATATATATATATATATATATATATATATATATATATATATATATATATATATATGTATGTATGTATGTATGTATGTATATAATCTCTGACATATAACTGACAATTCCGGAACATCCTATTCTTAAATTAGCTACACATTTTCAAGAAGTTTTCATGTTTGCACATACGACATTTCCATCACTCTTACTTCACGTACAAGCGTTAGATATTGAGTAAAAATCTCACGCACAGAATAAACCGTTGATCTTCTAACACCCCGATTATTGTATGGGACAAGGGTCATTTGCATTTCCCGACGACAAATTAAACTGACAAATCAAACAACGAAAGACATTAATCTGATGAACGGCTCAACATCTCATTTTTTTTCTCGTAATTACCGGGTGAGACATAAAATTATCGGGAAACACCAACGAATTAAATGTTTTGTATTGGATTTACCGGCGTTGTTTTGTGTTATGTATTTGAAAACGGAATTCTAGTGCCGCTTTATTCATGACGAGGCTAAAAACTAGGAGCCCATCACGAGCAGGGGTTCACCAAAATTGTAGGGAAGGAAAACATGAGAGGGGGATGGGGATGTCGAGGGACCCCCTAAAAGTCTAAAAGCCTCGTGGCCTTGTAACGGATTAATCTGGCATTAGAAACGTGAGTATTTAATGTGTCAAGAAGTGTACCCTGCATTAAGATTAGTAGCTATTAAATATCCCTTCACAAAAAAAGAGCAAAAAAAAAAAAAATAAAACGTCTTGTATTTCAGATCATTAAATTCATGCCACACACATCTTTACAATTCACATTAGGGACCTCTAAAATAAAGTCGTCGGGGTGGCCTAAAGTCGGTATCAGCCAATCAGCGAGAGAATCGATCCCCTTTTCACTAGCGCTAGACCAAGCAGATTATTTTTGCATCTGAGGGGAGCGCCACATCTATCATCAGCTCCTTACTTTACCGCACATATCCCTGTGCTACTCATACGCTGAGTTGGCGAGGGCCGGTATCGAACTAGGAACCTTGTGGTTTCTAGTCTCACGCTCTACTGACTGAGCTTTCTTAGCAGAATTCAGTAGTCATGGTTCTTTTACTAAAAAATCCCGCATAGAAACTTATGGAAATCTTATATAATTGATCAAACTCTTATCTTTATAGAAAAAATAAAAAAAATTGTTTTTTTATCGGTTAATTTTTTTCAGATTATATAATAAATAAAATAGATGGGGGCGGAGAGACCTCGTGAAAATATTCCCCTTAATATATTTGAGAAAAAAAACTATTTCAAATAGGTAAATAATTACCGAAATTTTCGTGAAAATTTGACTCTAAGTTGATTTTTCATTGAATTTCTAAAAACGCGGGTAGTCATAACTTGTTTTTGGCTACGTTAAATTTCAATTGATTTAATGGTTCTAACATTGTAAATGTAAACATTGTTTTCGTTCATAATATGAAACTTTCATTTTGTTAAATATAGGTGGGGTAAATTTGACACGTCAAATTGGAGGTACAAACTTTACATTATTTCTAAAGGAAATTGTAAATAAAATCATTATTTCTTTGCTTCGATATTTACAAAAAGAATTCAAGCTATTCATCAATAAAGAAATATATTTCTTCCCTATTGGGAAGTTAATAACACAAAATCATTCTCTGTATGTAAATTTCGGCCTATACAGAGAATGACTTTTTCTCGATTTGTTTACGGTTTACATTTGAAGAGATATATTCGCCTAATTCATTAATTATCAACTAATTAATTTTCAAATTAGGTATGACTTCAATTAAGCACATATTCTCCAAAAGATTGTCGGCATAGCCATATAAAATAAACTGTCTGCGTATTTTCATATATATATATATATATATATATATATATATATACGTAATTTTTCAACATATATACGTAAAGAAGATAGTAAATAAACGAACAAATGAAAAAAAGAAAAAGAAAGAAAGAAAGAAAGAAAAGCAGTGGAAGGAGTTGGAAAAGAGAAAAGTATTTGAGAGAAAGATACATTTTTAGAAAAAACACAAAATGACGCAAAGAAGGGAGAAGAAAAGTATAGAATCTTGTGTCGAGAGAAGGAAAAAGAGGAAAGTCATATATATATATATATATATATATATATATATATATATATAGAGAGAGAGAGAGAGAGATAGATAGATAGATAGATACACAGAGAAATGTATACAGACACAGAGATAAACAAATTATGTCTTATCATAGGGGATAGATAGATAGATAGATAAAGTAGTAATATCTACATTTGTAAACTAAAAGAAAGTTGCTAAATACATTGAATTGTATACATACATACATACATACATATATAATATATATATATATATATATATATATATATATATATATATAGATAGATAGATAGATAGATAGATAGATAATTTTCTTTAAAAAAAGTTCTCTACTTACGTTTTTTTTTCTCGCAAATAATCAACCCACTCACGAGAAGTCACTAAAGTTTTTTTTTCCTTTTTTTTTCCTCGTAGTTATTGTTTTTTTTTTTTTTTGTTGTTTTTTTCCTTAATCGATAGTCGAAGTAGTAGAAGTAGTAGTAGTAGCAGCAGTAGTCGTAGTAGTAGTATTAATAGAAGTAGAAAAAACAAACGTAATGAGTTGTATGTCCCTTGTTAATTTGTTTTTCCCCCCGCTGTCCAGACTCGTGGATGTACAATCTACAAGTAGAAGTTGTTGTAGAAGCCGCAGTTGTCGTAGTGGTGGTGGAATCAATAGAAGCCGAATCTCTTTTCCAACACTGAATGTTGGCTAGCGACATCCTCCACTAGGTCGACAACAACAGGAACAGCAACGACAATAACAACAGCAGGAACAAAAAAGACGAAAGGTATATCTTACTACGCTATTGACAATAATGACAACGGGATTTCTTCTTGTTTATATATTTGCCGACTTTAACTGTGCTCTCCGCCTGTAAATGTCCGGTAGTATATGGCCATTGTGGCGACTTAGTAGTTGCTGCTGTGGTCGTAGTCGCTAGGGCCATATTTTTTCTTCTTTTCCGTATCTTCGTGATCTTCGAAACGCCAAGGCCATTACTAATGAAAATCTTCGGAACTTGAGATCCTGTTTTTCATTACTCACAACAGTTGCTACTACAACTACTACTTCTACAGCCTGGTCCGTGAGCAAATTTAAGGTTTTCACTGACTGTTGCTCATTATTTTTAAAGTTAAAAAAAAAAAAGTTTTTTATATGTTAGGAATTTCAAGGCTCAAATCTAAAGATTTTGCATTTCCAGACTGATTAACTCTAATCTTAACCCTTCTCCACGAAAAAATATGTGCATATTAAATCCTTTGACATTAACTGTAAACAAATCGCTTTCGCGGGTTCTTTTACCGGTAGTCGTGGGTGTTATACTCATTTACCGTATCTTGAGCAAGAATAGCCTGGCAGGACCTGTCCCTACCCAGGTCTACAATTGGTTTGAAATCATAGTTTTCCTTCTCCTAGACTAGTTGCCATGCCAGGATTAGAGCCTAGTCTGCCTTCTATATATCCCTATCCGGAAAGAATATTTAAATAAGTAAGTGTATTAACGCTATGTGAAATGCAAACAGCCTGGTACAGTATTTTTTGGATATTTCGGACTGTTGTCTTCACCTTTATTGTTAAATACAGAAAGTTTCGTCCGATGTACCTTCTGTCCTTCTTCAAAGTTCCCGAGTTTGACATGAAGAAGGCATCGGTCAAAACGTCATATATATTTATAACATTAAAGATGAGGACAATAAAAAATCAGACAATTTCAGGATTTAAACTAAATTTAAGCCAATTCGACTTCCTGCGATGATAACCATTAAATCATATACATAGTGTGAACGCCTCGAAATATCGGTACTTTACCTCTTTGCCATCGGTAGAAGTTATTATCCGGGTAACAGCTGTTTATAAAATTTCGTCGGTGTAACCCATATATCCAAGGGTGAGTATAGGCTTTCTTGACATCTTTTTTACAACTTTCTACGTTATTTATAACTTTGAGCAAAATATGTTACGCAACTTTTACTAACGTAGACAACAAAATTTTTACTTTTAATAAAAAAACGATAAAGGGTGAGTCTCTGTAGCGTATTGGCTAACTTGCCAGTTTGCGACATCGAAATCCAGTTGTTCCCTTTCGGACAAATACCTTTGGGAAAGGTATGATGCATCCCCTTATGTAGCTAACTTTGGTTTAAATAATACACCTACTGTTCATTAGTGGCGGCTTTGGCATTAATTAACCCACAAAGGGCTCATATGCCAAACAAAGAAAACAAACCAATACTGAGAACGTTTGGGATGAGGCTTGATGATTAGTATTATCTGCGTTATTCGGACTAATGTCCTCTTCTTCATTGTTATCTGTACAATGTTTTCTTCTTGGACACATGGCCTAGTGGATACAGGAGTTAGGTTAAGACAGTTCTAAGTGACAGTTATCTCTAGGCTGCAGGTTCAATCCTAGTCAAGGGCAGCAGTAACATAGAATAATGATTAACACATCTTAACACCTCTACCCCAGCTATAGTTAGCAGAATGAGAATAGGATACCCCCGTGGACTGAATAAAGATATAGCTTCAAAGTTCTATGATAGCTCCCGATTATAACTAAAAGGTTCCCGATTACGACAAGAAAGTTCCCGAGTTCGAAAAGAAAGTTTCCGAGTCCGAAAAGAAGGTTCCCGCGTCCGAGAAGGTTCCCGAGTCCGACAAGAAATACTTGAAGAAGGCCCGAGGGCACATCGGCCTAAACGTTGTACAGATAACAATGAAGATGAGGACAATAGTTCGAATAACGCAGATAATACCAATACTGAGAAAGTATAGACCGGTATGACTGTGGAGAGTATGGGAGTGTTTACCAGACTTGCTGTCCTCCATTAGTAACCATCAGATACTTTCTGATCTAAATGTATGTCAAAGTAAAGTCTCCAACTGAACTATTTGGATAATAGCTGGGAATTGTTTTATTAACCGAGCCAATAAATGAAAAGAAAAAATATAATATAAAGAACTCAAACAAAGAAACCCAAAAGAGAAAAAAAACCCTACCACGCGACCTCTACCACCTCTTTTTCTTGATTTTTTTTCTGACTATATATATATATATATATATACCAACCCCTCTACACGAGCAGGATATGACACAAGGTCAATTTCTTAAACAGGTTTGGATTCAGAGTTTTCCTTCTCCTACATCGGTTGCCTAACCAAGGTTAAAGAGCCCAGTCTGCCCCACTATTTATCCATAGCTGCGGGGAGAGTAGTATTCATAACTTTCCCGAGAGTATTAGCGCTAAGTGAAATGCAATTACCACATCCAGGATTTGAACTCGGGGCGACGAGTCTATTTCCCATGACTTTAACCATTACACCACGCGCTTTTCCTAGACCAGTTGCCTAACCAAGGTTAAAGAGCCCAGTATTTATCCATAGCTCGAGGGAGAGAAAGGATTCATAACTTTCCCAAAGGTATTAGCGCCAAGTAAAATGCAATTACCACATCCAGGATTTGAACTCGGGGCGACGAGTCCATTTCCCATGACTTTAACCATTACACCACGCGCTTCCATATCGTCTAAATCATCTCAAAGTGTAATGCCTTGAGCATCATCATTAATTCTTTTTGTATTTTGGTCTATCTGTCGGCCATTAGTGTCCTATAATGGTGATAACCCGGGTATTTATTCCCTTGATAAGATTCTTGTAGCAGAGCTTGATTTCTAGAAGAATTCGTGTTCTTATGAGATATTTAAAAATAATTAATTTCATCTCTTTTTAATGGTGTTCAGTTCCTAATTTACCAAGTATTTGTAATTCTCCTTTATTCCAAGTGTTCTTATGTTTTCCACATTTAGTAGTTGTATTCAGTCTATGGTTTCTTTTCTCCTTTTTCATCACTAGTATGGCACATCTTTCTATACCGAAATTATATAGTTGTAAAACGCCATCCTTGACCAGTTGAAAAGGGCTTAAAGAAAGTCATATGTTATGGAATCCTTTGGTAAGCGCATAAGTCCTATCCTACGTATTGGTAAAAGTCCAGTGATTTAATCCTATGTCTGTCGTCCATGAATGTCAACGTAATTATGAGCAGTAGGGTCGGTTAAGTATTGTATCAACCTCAGAGTACTGTCAGTGATTGGCCAAAGAAAAGATCACATGATCTGGCTCAGTCTATACGTAAAAGCGAGGATCTAGCACACACCTTATATACTCAAATTCTCAACAGAAATCCATTCCTATATCCTGGCACCAGTCTAAGTATGTAGTTGAGTGGCATCATTACTATAACAAATAGTCATGGTTTGTGAGTGATGACATCCATGTACATCAGCTGGTTTATTTTCCCTGTCATCGTAGACCGTGCACATCTTCTAAGTATGTAGTTGAGTGGGTCATGGTGATTGTGAGTCTTCTTGGAAAATCTTGATGACATTACATCAGCTGGTTTATCATTTCGTGTTTCGTAGACCCGTGCACATCTTCTAAGTATGTAGTTGAGTGGCATCATTACTATAACTCATGGTGATTGTGAGTCTTCTTGGAAAATCTTGATGACATCCATGTACATCAGCTGGTTTATTTTCCCTGTCAAGACCCGTGCACATCTTCTAAGTATGTAGTTGAGTGGCAAATAGTCAGTCTTCTTGGAAAATCTTGATGACATCCATGTACATCAGCTGGTTTATTTTCCCTGTCATTTCGTGTTTCGTAGATGCACATCTTCTAAGTATGTAGTTGAGTGGCATCATTACTATAACAAATAGTCATCTTGATGGTACATCATAATAGGGATGCATGTGTCAATTCTGGTGTCATTTCGTGTTTCGTAGACCCGTGCACATCTTCCAGTCAGAAAATCTTGATGACATCCATGTACATCAGCTGGTTTATTTTCCCTGTCATTTCGTGTTTCGTAGACCCGTGCACATCTTCTAAGTATGTAGTTGAGTGGCATCATTACTATAACAAATAGACATGTTGATTGTGAGTCTTCTTGGAAAATGCCTCTTTGGAGTTTTACTTCAACTTGGGATTGTCTTCCTGCTGTTTATTGTACTTTGCAGGTTTGCTAGTTTTTATGATACGTATTTGTCAGTTTCCCACACGACGGTGTTTTTCACTGGAGTCTGATGACAGCAAGTTTTCTCAGGTCTCCAAAGATCTCCTGCACACTTCTGAGTTTTATAGTCAAACTCAACAATGCTCTTGTATTGATGGCTTCAATTCTTCATCTGCTTTTACATTCCCCATGTCTTTTGTACAAGTCTTTGTCGATACAGCTTACTTAGTTCTCCGGCAAGGTTCAAGTATTTGTCGATATTTTCGCTTTCTTTCATTTTGACTTAGTGGTCCGCTGGCCCGATATATTCCACTAGATGACAAATTATTTTGGATTTATACTAGGTCTCGGCTTTCTTTCTTGGACTAGATGTTGCGGGGTTTTTTTTTTCAAAATCTCAGAGAATTGTACACGTCTTATTTGGCTTGGACGGATTCTGGTTTGTACGTATGCGATTTCGTACTATGTTCAAGTTTTTTTTTTTTTCACAATTCTAAGTGCATGAACTTTTTCAACCACTCACCTATTCTGGTACTTTTTGTTCTAGTCTACTGCTTTCACTTATTATGCGATTCATCTTTTTTCCTGTCTCCACACATCCTACACTTACCTTTGTGTTGCGTAATATCAATCTTAGCTTGGATATAATCTTATTATAATGGAGTGTATTTTTCTGTCTAGAACCGAAACTTCATTACTACTCAAGTCCCAATTCTCTTAGTTATTTACGTCACAATGTCCATGATTTTATTTTTATTCAAACTTAATTTATTAAGGAAATTGTTTTACATTACTAATACTGTTGACCATATATACATACTAATAACATGCTATTGTATACATATATACAACAAAATAGCGGGTTTACAGTGTGAACGGGAAGGCTAATATGCATATTGTTATTAAAAATGTGATTTTAATAAATGTGTGCTTAGTATTATTGATTTCTAATTGCTTGGTTCATCTTTATAAACATGAGCAAAAATCTCGGGGAAAAATCTTAAAAGAAATCCACTAATAAGAAATAACAGTAATTATATTCTTTACTTCTATTCCAACTAAATAGTTGAATTAGGAAAATTTAGCAATGAAAGAAGAGAGTGATGGAAGAATAAGTTTCAGTTGTTCTTTCTTTCGATGATACACCCCTCTGTTTTAAATCTTTTTATCTAAATTATTATTTAGTTTCATTAGCCTTCCTAATTTAATATAATATTTTATTACATTAAAACTTAAATACTTTCACTCGGAGGGTGCATATATTTGCTAGTTGGTCCTAATTCCATTATACTGTGCCGCAGTTAAAGTAGATTCACTCTCTTTCCCGAGACTTCCCCTTTCTTAACCATGTCCAGCTCTTCTCGAATGCAATCTTTCTTGTTATGTTGCTTGAAGTTTCCAAAGTGATGTTTATGTACACACTTTTGTTATTCTAGTTATTGTCTTTCTTTTTGATCTTGTATTGCCATTGTTGCTACTGGCTGCTCTCATCAGTCTTTATTTACTCTTTTTTGTATTCCTCGATCCCTTGAATTGTTACATATACAACATTCACTATAATGGTGTATATTTACTAACCCCTCCGCAGGAGCAGGATATGACACATGGTCATTTTCCAGGCAGTTTAACAGTTTTCCTTCTCCTAGATTGGTTGCCTAACCAAGATTAAAGAGCCTTCTCTACCCTGATATTTACCCATAGCTTGAGGGAGTGCAGGTGGATGCATACTTTTCTCAAGGGTATTAGCACTATGTGAAATATAGACAGCCTCATCTAGGATTTGAACTCGGTCGACGAGTCCATTTCCTACGACTCTAGCCATTACACAACGAGGCTCTATTCACAATGATTCTGGGTCCTCATCCTTCTTATTTTCTCGACTAATAGATTGTCTATATCATCTCTCATGTATAACGTCGTCATTAATTTCGTCTATTGTTTACTTTAAAATTCGTACAAAGTATTTTACAAGTGGGATTTTTATCATCTCTAAGTTAATACGCTTGTACCTCAGTGTGTTATGCCCCGTCATCATCTAACATAGATAATGGAACATTCCGTGTTGATTGTTAGGAAGGAATATTCTATAATATTAATAGATTATGACATGAACACATTGTTCGAATATTACTTCTTGTCATCACCTCTGATAAATAATGGACTATTCCGTTTTGATTGTAAGGAAAGAAATTGGAGAAAAAGAACGCGTGACACGTCAGAAAAAAGAGAGAAGAAATAAAACAAAGAAATACAGGAAGAAAAAAATGATTTATTGATTTTAAGGGCATGTCAAACCATCGAGGGGTATTTTATGCCAAACGGTATGTTTTAAGGATGGTCAAATTTATTGTTATGTCTTTTTGCAAGGATTTTCTTGATTTTGACAGTAGGTTGTTTGTTGCTAAGTGGAAATAAGTTTAAGGCATAAGTTTATAGGGTAAAGATGAAGTTAGTTATAAACGATAGTTTGGTAGAAGGTTTGTTTTTTTTAATTATAAACAATTTTTTTTATAAACAATTTTTCTATTTAACGCATAGATGAAACCATAACATGTACTACCACTCCGGGTCAGAGTGGACCTAGAAGCAATGATGATAAAGGGAGGCTCCACATTCCCAGACCTCCAGAACTGAAAACTCACCATCAGATAGTGTTTTATGTCATTCCCAAAACTTGAAGACCCTCAGCCACCGCATTCTAGCACCCATATCATAAAAAAAGGATTGGGACTTGGCATAAGTGCAATAGGTTTGGGGCAATCATATAAGTGATAGGGCTACACATGACCCATCAATTGATCGAGTGGGGCCAGTAAGAAAGAAAGGGAGAAAGAAAGAAATGGGGAGGGTATATTTATCATCAGTTTCAATGGAATCGAAAGAAGGGAGGCTGGGGGTAAAAAGTAAAGCAATGGAAGACAGAGAGAAAGAAACGGAATATATATATATATATATATATATATATATATATATATCTTATTTAATGGAGATTGTGTGTTTTTCTGTCTGTAACCGAAACTATATTCCTACTCAAGTCACAATTCACATTCTCCATGATTTTATTTTTTATTAAACCTCAATTATTAATAAAATTATTTTACTTTAATAATACTGTTAACCATATCTACATATGAATATGCAATTATATTTATATATACACTAAAATAGTGGTTTACAGTGTGAACGGGAAGGCTTATTTGCATATTAAATTAAAAAATCGAATTTAATAAATATGTGCTTAGTATTATTGATTTCTAACTTTTGGTTTTTTTAATGAATATAGGCAAAAATTCTTCAACGAATCTTAAATGAAATCATTAACAAGAAAAATAACTGTCATTTTATTATTTACTTCCTCTTTTAACTAAATACTTAAATTAGAAAAAATAACAATGAAAGACGAGAGTGATGAAGAGTAAGTTTCATTGTTCTATTTTTTATTATACTCCTCTGTTTCAAACTCTTTTTATCTGCATTCTTATTTAGTTTCATTAGCCTTTCTGATTTAATAAATATTTTATTACATTAAAACTTAAATACTTGAGAGAGAGAGAGAGAAATGGCACATGCTTATATTATATTTTGTAATGATATACCGAGTAATAGATAATGTATAAAGTCTGTGGCGTAATCGATACCGTCGCAGAAAATGGACACAGTGAGACGATTTCAAATCCTGGGGAGGCAGTTAGCATTTCGACCTCGGGAAAGTTATGAATTCAACTATTCTCCCTATGGATGAATAGTTGGGTAGACAGAGCTCTTTAACCTTGGTTAGGCCACCAGTCTAGGAGAAAGAAAATGATGAATTCAAACCAGATAAGCTTCGCTTAAGAAATTGACCATGACCATATCATCTCCTACTCGTGTGTATGTGTGGTGAGGTATATATATATATATATATATATATGAAAGCAAATATATTCACGTATATTATTTCCGCTTTAATTTGAGGGGCTGGTTTAGATCAGTCCGTAAAGAACCCGTCTCGGTAACCACAAGGTCTCAGGATCGATACCGGTCTTCGCGAACTCAGCGCATGAATAGCATGATTTGGATCTTTGCGACAAAGTCAGGAGCTGATGGTAGGTATTACACTTCTTCTCAGACGCAAAAACAATCTTCCATGTCTTGCGCTAATAAAAAGGGGATAGACCCCGTTACTATCCGGCTGATACCTATAATAGGACACTCTATTGTTTTTGTAATGTATCTATATTTTTTTAATAGATTTTTATAATTTTTATAGATAATTAAAACCGTATTCATTGGATCTCTTCTGTTATCAATCATGAAAAAAAATACTTATACAGTTTATCTAAATCCTAATCTTTTGATAAACTATATCCTTTTTTGAACTCATTATCATGAATGAAACAATATTGTAAATATATGTATCAAAATAATTAAGACAACCTACGAACACCCGAATTTATAGGGAAGGGCTGGTTTAGCTCAGTCGGTAGAGAGTCGGACTAGGAACCACAGATTCCTGGTTCGATACCGGCCCTCGCCAACTCAGCGTATAAGTTCTAGAACTTCGAGGTACAGACGGATCACCTAATCCCGGCCAGGAGACCGGAGCTAGTATTGATTGTCAACAAGACGATAAAACGTCATCTCGTGGATCTTGCCATCACAGTCGACCACAAAGTTTAAGTAAAATAAAGGGAAGTATAGACTAAAACTTGGACCTTGCCAGAGAACTGAGAAATCTGTGGAACATGAAGGTGAAGGTCGTACCAATTGTAATTGGTGCCTTTGGAAAGGTTCCCAAAGCTCTGGAAAAGAATTTGCTTGAATCAGAGGAAGACTCGAGACCAACCAAACTACAGCACTTTTAGGATCTTCCAGAATACTCAGAAGAATCCTGGAGACCTGAAGAGAATTGCTGTCACTCAGCCTCCAGTGAACCACCGTCTACAGCAGGTGTGAAAATCATGATAATAAATCCCCTTGTGTACATGGACGATATCAAGATTTATACAAAAAATGAAAACAGAACACGAAACAATTGTACAGCTCATAGGAATATACAGTCAGGATATAGGTTTTTTTTTTTTTTACGGCATATAAACCTCGGTTGGTTATTTAATGCCAACTAAGTTTTGGATTCGTAGCAATAGTTTGCTAGAAAACAATATATATATATATATATATATATATATATATATATATATATATATATATATGAAAAGGTGGATGTGAAAACATCACACAATGCTGTTAAAAAGAAAACAATTTATAATATAATCATAGCTGATATTGATCAATATTTCGATTTTACAAAAATCATCATCAGAGCTCATTTACTCCGTGTTGTTTGGGTCGGAGAAAAATGTCAAATCAGTTCAAAAACATTTTGACATTTTTCTTCGACCCAAACACCACGGAGTAAATGAGCTCTGATGATGATTTTTGTAAAATCGAAATATTGATCAATATCAGCTATGATTATATTATAAATTGTTTTCTCTTTAACAGCATTGTGTGATGTTTTCATTCCACCTTTTCATACTCATCTGTCGGATTCATTTCCTTTCTTTTAGCTTATATATATATATATATATATATATATATATATATATATATATATGTATAGATTGTAACTATTGTTTAATTACTCATATTTTCTTAATACAACTCCACTTCTTTTAGGAAATGTAAAATCCTGGATGGTCTTATTTTCATTAAAAGTTTTTTTTTTTTTCAAATTACTTGTTTGGTAGTATTGTGTTCGCGCTGAATCAAAGTCTACATTCTCTAACAGTATATGTTTCATTTAAATCTCTCTTGGCATGGACTATATAAAGATGTAGAAATGGAATTAGGGATCGATAACTCTACGTTTTTGACCAATATACAAGGCGAAGATGCCCAGAATTAGATGTAAATCATCATGGTCATCATCATGATGATCATCAGCAAGTTGGGCTCACAGCTTATATTCCCATCACGCCCTCTCTTTCTCTTTCTCCCTCTCTCTCTCTTTCTCTCTTCTCTCTCTCTCTCTCTCTCTCTCTCTCTCGTATAAATATTTATCAACCCCTCCGCACGAGCAGGATGTGACACAAGGTCAATTTCTTAAGCGGAGTTTAACAGGTTTGAATTCAGAGTTTTCCTTCTCCTAGACCGGTTGCCTAACCAAGGTTAAAGAGCCCAGTCTGCCCTATTATTTATCCATAGCTGGAGGGAGAGTAGGATTCATAGCTTTCCCAAGGGTATTAGCGCTAAGTGAAATGCAATTACCACGTCCAGGATTTGAACTCGGGGCGACAAGTCCATTTCCTATGATTTTAACCATTACACCACGCGCTCTCTCTCTCTCTCTCTCTCTCTCTCTCTCTCTCTCTCTCTCTCTCTCTCTCTCGTATAGGTGTCACAAGAGAACGTCGCATGAGTCCAGCATCTTTTTTTTTTTGTCTTACTTGGGTTTGCGTGATTGAAGATGAGTGACCTTACAGCTGCTAGCAACGATATCCATCACAAAGAATTCGAATCAATGCAGTTGGGAATGGCATGTCGAATGTGAAGAGAATAAAATCAAATATGAATGAAGTTATCCGTCTATTTTAAATAAATAAAAAAGTAAAGTAAAGTCGTCGGGGTGGCCTAAAGCCGGTATCAGCCAATCAGCGAGGGAGTCTATCCCCTTTTCACTAGCGCTAGACCAAGGAGATTGTTTTTGCCTTTGAGGTGGAGCGCCACACCTACCATCAGCTCCTCACTTTACCGCACAGATCCCTATGCTACTCATACGCTGAGTTGGCCAGGGCCGGTATCGAACCAAGAACCTTGTGATCCCTAGCCAAACACTCTACCGACTGATCTAAAGTTTTATTATCATTCCATTTCTTGCAACTTTTTAACACTATTTTCGGAATAAATTGATTTTCTATTCTCTACATAGATTAATTTCCATAGTTGACTCACATATGTGATATATATATATATATATATATATATATATATATATATATATATATATATATATATATGTGTGTGTGTGTGTGAGTAAAGAAATAACAAAAGACTTAGAGATTTAGCTTTATAGTCTATTTAAGGGAGCTTAGACAAATAGTCTAAATCTCCCGACTCGTCTACATAGATTAATTTTCATATTTTACTCACACACACACACACACACACACACACACACACACATATATATATATATATATATATATATATATATATATATATATATATATATGAGTAAAGAAATAACAAAAGACTTAGTTTTGCTTAAATAAAACTCTTGTGTCGTAAGGAAGATTTCTTCTCTGAACTTTTGGATATATATATATATATATATATATATATATATATATATGTCACATAAAAATGCTCTACATTAAATTATCATATCAAGAAAATTAATTTTATTTCTTAAGTTTTTATGAAGTTAACTTTTTAATTTTTAATTTATTTATTACTAATATTTTTATCCTTATTTCTTTGCTGGAGTCTAAGGGAAAACAAGTCTCCACTGGTCTTCAGGACTCTTCTAAATATTCTAAATATTGCTGTTGTCTGGATCGTTTCAATTCTTCCTCTGGTGTCAACTTCCTCTAGTCTGTTTTCAAAGCATGCGGGGACGGTTCCAAGTGCACCAACTACAATTGGTAGCAATTTCAACCTTATATTCCACATTTTGAAAGAAATTCGCCTGACGTTGGCTCGCTAAAAATAGCGTAAATTAGGGTGAGAGGCCTGGAAGACAGAAGATCAAAATTACATAAATCTCTTCTGTAATTCACTACGTCAATATTACAAATAAAACAAACACCTAACTCCTTTTTTTTAATTCATTTTAATTTTACGTTGGGCATTTAAGTGACGGAAGATCATTTTGAATGTTTTTTTTTAAAATTGGGTGAAATAAAATGAGAGAATCAGAGATCTGCAATTAAGCGACATCAGCTAATCTGTATTCTCATTTTTGCATTGCATCTTGGGCGATTTGGACAGTCTCATTTTTTAACCAGAGTGTGTAGCAAGATGACGACGGACGGAAGATTTAGGAACAACCGTATTATTATTATTATTATTATTATTATTATTATTATTATTTCACTCCATTCGAGTTTTCTACACCTGCCGTAGCCGGTGGTTCACTGGAGGCTAAGTGGCAGCAAGTCTCCCCAGGTCTCCAGGACTCTTCTGAGTATTCCAGTCTTGATCTTTCCTCTGATTTCCAATTTAGGCCCCTGGTGATTATTCCAAGGGCACCAATTACAATTGTACGACCTTCAACCTCATGTTCCATAGCTTTTTCAGTTCTCTGGCAAGTTCCAAGTATTTGTCAAACTTTTCGCTCTCTTTTATTTTTACTTTTATTATTATTATTATTATTTACTCCTTTTGAGTTTTCACATCAGCATTAGCTGATAGTCTTTCATTGGAATCTGAGTAACAGCAAATCTCCTCAGGTCTCCAGGACTCTTTTGAGTATTCTGGCAGATTGCAGCAGTGCAGTGTTCTGAATGGTTTCAATCCTTCCTCTGATTCCCAAACTTTCCAGACCCTTTTATTATTATTATTATTCTGAATGGTTTCAATCCTTCCTCTGATTCCCAAACTTTCCAGACCCTTTATTATTATTATTATTATTATTATTATTATTATTATTATTATTATTATTATTATTTAAACGGTTGAGAGTTTGTCACTGCCTCCTTAGCTGGTAGTCTTTCCACTGGAGACTATGGACATCAAGTCTCTTCAGATATCCAAAACTCTTGGTATTCTAGCCGACCTTAACAATTATGTTGTTGGGATTGTCTTGATTCTTCCTTTGTTTTCCAAATTACCTGGACCTTTTTCTAAACTCTTGGGAACCGTTCCAATGGCACCAATTACAATTGGTACGGCCTTTATCTTCATGTTCCTTGTTTTTTTCAGTTCTCTAGCAATGTGCAAGTATTTGTTTATATTTTCATTGTCTTTTATGTTCACTCTGATCAGCCGGGACGTCAAAATCTACGAGATAAGTTCTCTTTTTTTCGTTAATTAACATTATGTCTGATCCTGATCTCCAAGCCGGGATTATGTGATAGGTCTGTATTTTAAAGTCCCAAATAATCTTAGAATCTCATTCTCTAGGACAGGTTCTTATTTGTGCATATACCATTTAGTAGTATGGTGAAAATTCAATTTATTGCATAATTCCTAGTAGATCACCTTACCCACCCAGTCATGCCTAGTCTTGTACTCTCTTTGTACGAGTTTGCATTATTATCATTTCACTCCTTTTGAGTTTTTCACACCAGCGTTAGCTGATGGCCTTTCACTGTAGTTTGAGTGACAGCAAGTCTCCTCTGGTCTCATAGACTCTTCTGAGTATTCTAGCCGATCTCAAGAATGCTGTTGTATGGATGGTCTCAATTCTTACTTTTATTTCCAGTTTCTCTAGTCTTTTTACTAAGTTTTTGGTGTCCGTTCAAATTGCCACAACTACAATTGGTATCACTTTCCCCCTCATATTCCAGTTTTCCAATTCTCTGGCAAGGTCTAGATATTTGTTTATCTTTCGTTTTCTTACATCTTCACCCTGTGATATTCTGGAACAACAAAATCTACTGGTTGACAAGTTCTCTTTTTTTCTTAATCAATTATTATTATTATTATTATTATTATTATTATTATTATTATTATTATTATTATTATTATTATGTTTTTCACACCTGTCATAGTCGGTGGTTCACTGAAGTATGAGTGACACAAAGTCTCATCAGGTCTCCAGGACTTCTGAGTATTCAAGCCGATCTCAACAATGATGTTGTCTGGATAATCTCAATTCTTCTTCTGATTTCCAATTCATTCAAATTACTTTCCTGAGCTTTTGGGACCGTTGCAAGGCACCAATTACAATTGGTACTAACTTCAACTTCCTGTTCCACAGCTTTCTCAGTTCTCAGGTAAGGTCCAAGTATTTATCTATGTTGTATCTGATGGCCTTCACTGAATTTCAAATGACAATTCTCCTCGTCTTTGCAGGAATCTCTTTGGTATTCTAGTCAATATCAACTGTAATGCAGTCTAAACCATCTACGTCATTCCTCAGATTACCAATTCCTTTGAGCTCTTTTACAGGATCTTCGGGAATACTATTTGTTTGAATTTTTGATGAGGCTTGATACTTTGTATTATTTGGATTTTTCGGAATGTTGTCCTCATATTTATTCTAATATATAAAATGTTTCGGTCTCAAGTTGTAGCACGTATCTAGTAGGAATATGTAAACAATTATTGGAATGTATAAGTAAAGTCGGCGGAGTTGCCTATTGTCGGTATCAGCCAGACATCGAGGGAGTCTATTCCCTTTTCTCTAGCGCGAGACCAAGGAAATTGTTTTGGCACCTGAGATGGAGTGCCACACCTACCACAAGCCGCTAACTTTACCGCACAGATCCATGTGCTATTCATACGCTGAGTTGGCGAGGGTCGTTATTGAACTAGCTCTAAACCGAAGGCTCTACCAACTGAACTAAATGGCTTTCTAATATGAATAAATTACGTGAAGCTATAATTTTTTACAAAGCATTATTATTAATAATAATTTATCTACAACTATCTACAAATAAATGATTATCATTAAATGAAAATGATTACTTGGAAACATATAATTATTAGTTTCAAAAAAGCGTACTTGATATTATACAACCATGTGCAAATTATTTCTATTAGATAGAAATACTAGGTATCATATAACTTTTTGCACAAACCTATTAACTCTTTGCCGACCAAATTTCCCTCACGACGCTACCAACTTTTCTTGGTATTTTTTTTACCTGTATGATGGGATACTTCAAAGTTTAGCATTCATCTCAGAACTCATTATATTCAAATAAAGCCCTATTGATATTGTAATATGTGTCCTTCTGCTTAATTATAATGGACTAACCATCAGTTTTCTACCTTGTTTCCAGCCGAGGGCTTCAAATAGACAAAGAGTTAAGGAAGACCTACACTAAAAAAAGAAAGAAAGGAAATACAAATGTATTATGAAAAGAATTCCCTAACCTCTATTTATAAAATAACCCAAGAAAGGTTGTCATGGTATTAAATTCAATCAAACGATCAACAATCTAAAACAAGTAAAGAAAAGCATGTTATCTCTTTGTTCAAACAGATTCCCGCAGTGCTACACACACACACACACACACACACATACACACAGCACGCACACACGCACGCGCGCACACACAACACACACACACACACACACATATATATATATATATATATATATATATATATATATATATATATACTCATAAACGTGTGTCCTGTTTATGACGGTAATCTGAAATTTCAATTCTGGAGCTCCGGGAAGTCTGGAGAATCCATTTATTGCCATTACTCCCAGTTCCACTCTGACCCAAAGTGGTAGTCCCTTGAATAAGTCAAATAGATATGTTTGCAAGTTATCAGTTTATTGATACACATGAAGTTAATGAAAATTATTTCTACCAATTCATAAAACCATACCAAACAAAAATATTTACCTCCACACTATCCGCTTTCAAATCCTGAATACAAAAAAAACAAAAACATAAAAACAAAAACAAAAAAAAACAAAACAAAATACAATAATTGGCCTTAGCAAAATAACCAACCAATTAACATAATTATTTCTACCAATTAATAAACATGAAGTTACTGAAAATTATTTCAACCAATTTATCAATATTTATTATATGTACTAGCAAATATATGCACCCTCTGGGTGCAAGTATTTAGGTTTTAATGTAATAAAATATTGTATTAAATTAGAAAGGCTAATGAAACTAAATAAGAATACAGACAAAAAGATTTGAAACAGAGGGGGGTATAATAAAAGATTTGAAACATAGGGAGTATAATAAAAAATAGAACAACTGAAACTTACTCTTCCATCACTCTCGTCTTTAATTGTTATTTTTTTCTAATTTAAGTATTTAGTTATAAGAGGAAGTAAATAATAAAATGACAGTTATTTTATCTTGTTAATGGATTTCATTTAAGATTTATTGAAGAGACTTTTTCTTATATTCATTAAAATAAAACCAAACAGTTAGGAATCAATAAAACTAAGCACATATTTATCAAATTTGATTTTTTTAATATTAATATGCAAATTAGCCTTCCCGTTCACACTGTAAACCGCTATTTTGTTGTATATATAAATATAATTGCATGTTATCAGTATGCAGACATAGTTAACAGTATTAATAATGTAAGACAATTTTATTAATAATTGAGGTTTAGATAAAAATAAAATCATGGAGAATGTGATGTCAATAACTAAGAGAATTGTTACTTGAGTAGTGATATAGTTTCGGTTACAGACAGAAAAACACACAATCTCTATTATAAGATAAGATGTACACAGAAATAAGGTTTGACATTAAATAACCCACAAGAGTTGATACGCCATTTAACAACAACCAACTAAACAATCAGGATAAAGTGTGAAATTTTCTAAGTAAAAAAAAAAAAAAGATTAAATACTTATTCATTGCTCAGGTTAGCAATCATTGCTATATTTACCTGATGTATGTTGTGATTGGAATAAAAACAAAGGGAACATATTGTAGATTTCAGGAGACTTGCTATCACTCTATCATCAACTAAAATCAACATAGCTGCGTGTGTAGAGTCACAATCAAAGGTTGCAAAAAAACAAAAAAAAACAACAAAAAACAAAAACAACAACAACAACAACAGCAATAATAAAACAAATTACAGGCTAATGAGCTGCTTATCACTGAAACTGACAATGCGATCAGTCAGTGAAATACAAACGCTCACAAAAACTTAGTTATAAAATTCATCATCCAATAATAAAACAAGGATGAAAAATTTAAAAAAAGGGAAGCTAAAGAATAAAGAGAAACAGCTTTTCTACTATGAATATGACACCCAATGTTGCTAGTAAAAGCACTACTATTACTATTCACTCTCTACTACTACTACTACTACTACTACTAATAATAATAATAATAATAGACGACGACGACGACGACGACGAAGAAGAAGGGATATCGTGTTGCGTAAATTCCCATTTGGTATAATTGAAACTATTATTTAGCGTAAAGAGGGGTAACCCTAACTCCAACGCAAAAAAAAAAAACAGTTTGAAAATTATAGCGCGTTTTCTTCATAATTGGTCTTAACTTCGTGAACTCCAACGGGAATTCAAGAAATAGTTTTATACAAGTAGCCTTGTGTCAAACTTGGTCATTGCAAATTATTCAAACATGACCGAAAAATGACAGTTTCTCGAGGAAAAAGAAAAGGTGGGGGGGGGGGAAGAAAGGGAGGGAAGAAAAGAAAGCAGACAGATAAAAGAAAGAAAAAAGAAAGAAAGAAAGAACGAAAGAAGAAAGAAGAAAGAAAGAAAGAAAGAGAGAAACAAACAAACAAATAAAGAAATGTAAAAAAAAAAACACAACTTATAAAGTTAGGAAAAGAGGAAGATAGAATGAAAGCACAGAGGGAAACAAGTATAAGTAATTAAAAAAAAAATGAATAAAGGAAGAAAAAGCAACATCAAAAGAAAGAAAGATAAGAAAAGAAGCAAAAGAACGAAAAATTTATAAGCAAAAGAGAACAATAATGAACTTAAAGAATGATAAAAAAAAGATAGGAAGAAAGAAAAAGACAGACTAAAATAAAAAAAAGAAAAGAAAAACTGAATAAAGAAAAAGGAGAAGCAAGAAAGAACAGAGAAAGAAAGAAAGGAAGGAAGAAAAAGAGGAATAAAAAAGAAAGAAAGTAGAATGAATATTAAAGTAAAGAAAGAAAAAACGTGGGGAAAAAAAGAAAGGAAGCAAGGAAGAACGCGAGGAAGAAAAATAAAGAAAAAGTATTAGAAGAAAGAAAAAAAGAAGAAGAGGAAGAAAGGAAGAAAGAGGGGGAGGGAAAGAAAGTAATAAAAAAAACTATAAAATAAACAAAGAGAGAAAGGACAAAAGAAAGAAAAGAAAATAGAGAGGATGAACAAAGAAAGTAAAAGAAACATTAAAAGATAGAAAGAAAGAACGAAAGAAAGAAAGAAAGAATAGAAAGAGAAAGGGAAAGAAGAAAGAAAGAAAGAAAAGAAGATAGATAGATAGATAGATAGATAGATAGATAGACAGAAAAAAACAAATATACAAAAAAAAAAGATAGAAACACCCTGAAAGTAAAAATATAAAGAAAAAAAAAGAATGAAATTACGGAGAAAGATATATAATTAGGAAAGAAAGAAAAGAAAGAACAAGAATAAATAAAAATAAGAATAAAGGAATAAATAAATAAATTAATGATAATAATTAATTATAAATTAATTGATTTATAAATAAATAGATAAATAAATAATGATTCATAAATAAATAAATAAAAAAGTAGTAAATAAAAAAAAAATAGCAGAACAAAAGAAAAATCATGAAATCATAAAAATACAAAGAAAGATAAGTATAACAAAGAAAGAAGAGAGAAAGAAAGAAAGAAGGAAAAAAATTATCATATAAAAAAGACAAAGAAAAGACAAAGAAAGAAAGAAAGAAAGAAAGAAAGAAGTAAAAGAAGAAGCGATATTGTTATTTGTTCGCATTACTCCCCGCTCAACATCACGGCCTGGGTTACACCACTTTACGAGGACCAACACTTTAGTTGAAGTTTTACCTACCTTCCTCGTTAACTCGATTTTCCTTGGTGGCCTTTCAAGTTTCACAGCCATGCCTGCTGCAGACGGCCAGCTTTTACATTTCTTTATTCCTTCCGTATCGACGTACGTATTACTTGATTCTCATATCCCTTCAGAAAGTCATTCATTTTCCCTTTTCTTTCCTTTCTTTTTCTCTCTCTCTCACTCCTTCCGCATCGGTCCGATTTTTATTCCATGTATAATACAGAATTCGTTATTCCGCTATTCTGTCGTTCGGCTACTGTTTCCTTGCCTGTTTACATCAGTAGTTACATTTCCCCTCCTACTCCCGTTTTGTCACTCTCATTTTCTATTTTGTTCATCTCCTACCCTTCTTACTTGTAGCATGCCTCGCGTCTTTTCGACTTTACTGAAAAGTAAGAATGCTTACTTGCCTTTCTCTGCAATTGTATTCGCACAACTAACAGTAGACGAATATGCGCAGGGGTTTGTGGGAGAGAGACAGAGTGAGAGAGAGAGAGAGAGAGAGAGAGAGAGAGAGAGAGAGAGAGAGTGTGTGTGTGTGTGTGAGAGAGAGAGGAGAGAGAGAGAGAGTGAGAGAGAGAAGTGGATTTCGGATCTTGCTGAAACAGCGGACGTATGTGTGTGTTTTCTACTCGGTGTATTGTGTGTGTGCGTATGTGCGTGTGTGCGCGTGCGTACACTTGTCTATTCCGACTGAAGTTTCCCCTTTTTGGAAACGGATTTTCGACTTTTTTCCCCCCATTTAATCCATCTCATTTTTCTTTTAAACTTTTCCTTCTTCGTTTAATTTATAGAAATTTTCCTGTTAGAGCGTTCGGTTAGAAACCACAAGGTTCCTAGTTCGATACCCGCCCTCCCCAACTGAGCGTATGAGTAGCACAGGGATCTGTGCGGTAAAGTAAGGAGCTGATGGTAGGTGTGGCGCTCCACCTCAGACGCTAAAAACAATCTCCTTGGTCTAGTGCTAGTGAAAAGGGGATAGACTCCCTCGCTGCATGGCTGATACCGACATTAGGCCGCCCCGACGACTTTACTTACTTTACTTTTACATTTTTCCTAGCGCTCTTTTCCTTGCTCTTGCTCCAGTTCATGTTCGACATTCTTCTTCTTCTTCTTCTTCTTCTTCTTCTTCTTATTATTATTATTATTATTATTATTATTATTATTATTATTATTATTATTATTATTTATCTTTTCACACCTGCAGTAGTTGGTGGTTCACTGGAGGCTGAGTGATAGTAAGTCTTCTCAGGTCTCCAGGACTCTTCTGAGTATTCTAGCCGGTCCCAACAGTGCTGTAGTTTGAATGGTCTCGATTCTTTCTCTGATTTCCATTCACCCATATCATTTTCCAGTGCTTTGGGGACCGTTCCAAGAGCTCCAGTCACATTAGGTACGACCTTCAGCTTCTACTGTTTCCCCAGTTCTCTGGAAAGGTCCAAGTATTTGTTTATGTTTCGCTTTATTTCATTTTCACTCGGTGGTCGGCCGTGATGGCAAAATCCACGAGATGGACAGGTTCTCTCTTTCTTGTCAATTAATACTAGTTCTGGTCTCCTGGCTGTGATTATATTTTTTCTTGTCAATCATTATTATTATTATTATTATTATTATTATTATTATTATTATCTTTTCACACCTGCCGCAGCTGGTAGTTCACTGGAGGCTGAATGACAGCAATTCCCTCGGGTCTCCAGGACTCTTCTGAGTATTCTAACCGATCCCATCAGTGCTGTAGTTTGGATGGTCTCGATTCTTCCTCTGATTTCAATTCACCCATATTCTTTTCCAGAGCTTTGGTACGACTTTTACCTTCAGCTTCCACAGTTTCCTCAGTCCTCTGGCAAGGTCCAAGTATTTGTTTATCTTTTCCCTTTATTTTCACCCCATTTGAGTTTTTCAGATCAATTGATGGTATTTCACTGGAGGCCGAGTAACAACAAGTCACCTTATGTATCCAGGACTCTTCTGAGTATTCTAGCCGATTGAAGCAGTGCAGTAGTCTGGATGGTCTCAATTCTTCCTCTGATTTCCAGATCCTCCAGTCTTTATTATTATTATTACCTCTTTTTGTAACGACAGTTCCTTTAAGATCTACATACTCATTCTTCTTCTTCTTCTTCTCTTCTTCTTCTTCTTCTTCTTCTTCTTCTTCTTCTTCTTCTTCTTCTTCTTCTTCTATTACCTCTTTTTAACCTGGCAGATATCTTTTATGATCTCTATTAAAAAATCCCTGAAAATACCAACTTATTTTCCATTCATTTCTTCTCTTCTTTCCCCTCTATTTCCCCTCAAATCATATTCATCTATTTTCCTTTTGTCTCTTTGTATATTTCCATCTTTTACTCTCTTTATTTCTCTTCACGCTCTCTTTCTTTTTCTTATTTCACTCTCTCTTTCTTGTATTAGATTTTTTCCCCGCTATGATTGCTTTACCCCCTTCCCCCACAATTAACATTAATATTATTGCTTCCAGTATCTTAGGACTTAAATATAAAAAAAGATTGCAGTCGGAATCATAAATCATTTTTTACTTCTTCCCCTCATTTTTATATATCTTATTCCTCTTCCTCAAGTTCACCCCCCTCCTCAAACTCCTTCCTCTCCTAATGTTTGTATCTGGAGCTTGCAGGTTTAACGCAACAATTTGAGCTCTAAAGAAAGAACTAACAGCAAAATAAAAATTATAAAAGAATGTTTCGGGTATTTACTTACCTCAAACACCAGCAAATGACAAGATATATAAATGTGATATCTACCTCTGCACTGTGCCATGGCTTGCCTTCCAAAAACGTTCCCTTAAGGCGTTGTATAAAGAAAAGATTATTATCCAGTTTTTATATAATCAAGATTGTCCAAAATCATTGGAACTAAAGCTGTATTTACCAAGACAGAAATGGACCATAAATGAAACGTGTTATATAAAAGAAAGATTATTATCCAGTTTTTATATAATACAAGATTGTCCAAAATCATTGGAACTAAAGCTGTATTTACCAAGACAGAAATGGACCATAAATGAAACGTGTTATATAAAGAAAAGATTATTATCCAGTTTTTATATAATACAAGATTGTCCAAAATCTATTGGAACTAAAGCTGTATTTACCCAAGACAGAAATGGACCATAAATGAAACGTGTTATATAAAGAAAAGATTATTATCCTGTATTTATATAATACA